>JBBMOE010000105.1:384263-416876 GCA_037975065.1 Chaetodon trifasciatus | reverse complement strand
AAAGGAAAGGAGGGAAGGAAGGGAGGGAGGGAGGGAGGGAGGAAGGAGAGAAATCTTACACCTGAATCTCGTCCTAGCTCCCGCCGCCGCCTCAAACCTCACCGCTCACTGCACCAGCACGAGCCTGTCATTGTCATGGCAACAGCCCGAAGGTGACCTGGACAAACTCGTTGTCGCCCTCTCGACCAATGGCTCGAACCTCTGGGAGACGACACTCCCTCCAGACGCCACGGAGGTCGCTGTCGATCGCATGACCCCCGGCTCGGCCTATCAGGCCGTGGTGACATCCAGGAGCGGCCAACTGACGAACCAATCAGAAATCACCGTCAGGACAGGTGAGATTTCTTCTGTCCTTTCTTCTTTTTCTTTTCCTTTCCTTTTCGTCACCCTGTCTTCGTCCCGTCTCCAGCTCCGGCGGCGGTGTCCCTCCTCTCCCTCTCTCCCTCCTCCTCCGGTGGACTCCTCCTGTCTTGGATGCCCCCTGCTGGCCACTGGGAGAGCTATGAGCTGTTCCTGTTCGATGGCGCCCAGCAGGTAGTCAGCGCCGCTCCGGACCGAGAGGCAGCCAACTTCAGCTTCTCTGGGACGGGACTAACACCTGGGAGGCTGTACAGAGCTGTGCTGAGAGTGGAGAGTGGAGGAGCGACGGCCGAGAGCAGCTGTGAAGGAGCAACAGGTCACATGACTGCAGAATACACAACAGATACACACATGACTGCAGAATACACAACAGGTACACACATGACTGCAGAATACACAACAGGTACACACATGACTGTAGAATACACAACAGATACACACATGACTGTAGAATACACAACAGGTACACACATGACTGCAGAAACCTGGTGAAGAGAATCTGACCTGAGGCTCACCTGAGTGAACGGCCCTCCTCTTCCTGTCTCTGCAGCTCCAGCTCCGGTGGTCGACCTCCACGTACGACACTCGGACGAGACCTCGCTCAGTGCCATGTGGAGCCACGCCCCCTCCGGGTCACGTGACGGCTACTTCCTGACGCTTCGCCACGGTGATCATCGAGATGAGCCCGCAGGCACTGAACACAGCAGACGATTCGATTGGTCTTTGCTCTCATCGCTGCTTCCTGTGTCTCTCAGGTAACGCCACGGTGGACACCAGGGAGGTGGAGCCAAACATGAGGGAGTGCACCTTCAACGTGCTCACACCTGGGAGGCAGTACACCATCACCGTGACGACCACGAGCGGGAACCTGAACACCTCTGTGTCTCTGGAGGGGAGGACAGGTGTGTTTGGATCAGTTAGTCCACTTGTGAGGACAAAGTGCGACGTTACTGCAGCGACTTTTACTATTTTTACTGCGTTTTAAAGGCTCAAGGCGTCCTGTATTTCATTACGTGTGAATTTTTTAGGTGGAGGAAAAGTAGAAATACAGAAATGAATCATTTTCCTCACTTTAAATACTTTTACATCACGTAGTACAGCTCAGCTCAGAAGAAGAAGAATCAAATCCACGAGAAGTTTTACACAAACCGAAGCCTCTGGTCCTCACGTGTGGTTACCTGTGTGTGTGTGTGTGTGTGTGTGTGTGTGTGTGTGTGTGTGTGTGTGTGTGTGTGTGTGTGTGTGTGTTGCAGTTCCAATGGCGTTGCGTACCATCACTCTGAGGAGCTCTGGAGTCAGCAGCCTCTGGGCATCATGGGAAAAACCTCCAGGAGACCTGGACTCGTACAGACTGATGCTGCTGCAGGACGGGTGTGTGACGCATCTGTCAGCTTTCATTTTATCAGCTCTCGCTGTCTCTGATTGGTCGCTCTCATCAACTTGATCACATGTTTAACCCAGCGGTTCCCAATGTAGCGGTCCGGACCCTCCAAAGGGTCACATGATGAATCTGAGGGGTGGGAGGTCGTTAAAGGGCGGCAAAGTAGGAGGAACACTAGACTTTTATTTTGACAGGGTCGCTGGAGGGCAGCTGTGTCTGTTCTTACCTGTCAGGTGTTTTTCCTCTGACGTCAGTGTGACCTTCAGCTGCTCTCTGTCTCCACAGCGTCCTGCTGCAGAACCACAGCATTCCCGTCGGTTCTTCTTCTCTGCTGCTGGCGGGTTTGACTCCCGGCGCCCTCTACGGGCTCAAGGCTGCCACCGTCAGCGGGGGTCTGCAGTCTGAAACCACCAGCCTGGAGGGACGCACAGGTGAGACACGCTAAACCCACCCGAGCTGACTCAATATCGTCTCTCAGGGGTTTCACTGAAGAAGTTTTCTTTCTTTGAACAGAAGCTCCATTTAAATAGTTTCTGCATGTTAAATGACCTTTGACCCTGATCCATTTTTCTAATGGAATCACTGAAAACACAGGCCTGTTCGTAAAATGCATTTTATTGTGTATGTTTACTGTTATCTGTCCAAAAAAAGGTTCAGAAGTTCGTTCTTTACCTTGAAAACAACTTTCACAAGAGTTCTTTTTCCTGAGCTTTCACCCCGTTCTGAGGACTTCATCAGTGAACAAACTAAAGAAACGAAAAGACTTCCTGTCACACAGAAAATCAGCTTTTTGGGTGAAGGAAGAAACAAACTGAAAATGTACGACCGCTTCAACATCCAGCGACTAGCAGCCAACACGTTCTGTCAGTAAGACAGAAATGAAGCGACCAATGAAATGAATCTAAAGAAGGAAGAATGATTGAATAACTTTAACTTCCTGTTTCAGAGCGTTTTCCACTCGAATCAGTTTTCATCTCGTCTGAAATTCAGCAACAAATAAGACATCCAAACTTCACGAGCCTGTTTTCTGACCTTTACGGATTCACAGAAAAACAGGCATAATAAACATGTAAGGGCCCAGAGGTTAGTGTGTGTGTGTGTGTGTGTGTGTGTGTGTGTGTGCGTGTGTGTGTGTGTGTGTGTCAGGAGTGTATTATGTGATAACATCAGAGTTTTTAGAACAATAGCTGAAATGCCAAAAATGAGACACTCCCAGTGTTCTGCTCAAAGGCTTCCTGCCACACACACACACACACACACACACACACACACACACACACACACACACACACACACACACACTTCCTGCTCAGAGCGCCCATTGTGTTCTCACATAATGTCCCAGTTATTTTCAGGATAGACTCTGTGAGTGTGTGTGTGTGTGTGTGTGTGTGTGTGTGTGTGTTTGTTCACCTGCCAACTAATCAGCACTCAGGTAAACAAAACCAAAGCCCACCCCCTCATGTGACCTCCTGTTCGTCAGTAGATGGTGCCGTCCAGCAGAAACTCTTCTTCTCTTCTTCTGTGTCTGTGACAAGGTGTCAGGTGATCAGACAGGTGCTCTGTGCTCACAGCGCCCTCTGCTGGCTGAACATGACGTTTGACCTTTGACCTTTTGTGGAGAAAATTAAAAACGCTGTCATCTCTCACTTTCAGCCCCGGCGTTGGTCTCCGAGGTAACCGTCGCTAATGGCGGCAGGTCTGATGCTCTGCAGGTGTCGTGGCGCCCGGCGGCGGGCCAGGTGGACAGCTACCAGGTCCTTCTTCAGGATGGAAGTCGGACTGTCCACACGCTGGCCGTGTCCCGCTCCTCGCCGCCCGAGTGCTCGTTCGGCTCGCTGGTTGCCGGGCGACTGTACTCGGTCGTCATAGTGACGAGGAGCGGCGGCCTGGAGAACGCCACCGCGGTTCAAGAACGAACACGTGAGCAGAGTTCACGACCACGGCCATGTTCTGTGTTCACATTAACGTGTGTTCAAGACGAAGTTGAAGCTCAAAGACTCGATCTGCAGAACGACGTGAAACAGGTGTTGTTGTTTGTTTGTTTGTTTGTTTGTTTGTTTACAGAACCTGCGACAGTTCAGAACCCGACAGCTGTTCACTCTGCCAGAGACGACTTCCTCAAGGTGAGTCGCAGGTCAAAGCCTCAGTGGACGAGCGTCGAGCAGCTTCTCCTTCTCAGATTCTTCACTTCAAGGTTTTCAGAGTTTAATCATGATTAAAGAGTGACTTAATACTCAGACAGAAGTAAACGATGAACGATCGATTACATTCAGTCAGTTTAATCGTGATTAAAGAGTGACTTAATACACAGACAGAAGTAAACGATCAACGATGGATTACATTCAGTCAGTTTAATCGTGATTAAAGAGTGACTTAATACTCAGACAGAAGTAAACGATCAACGATCGATTACATTCAGTCAGTTTACTCATCACCCTCATATTTGTTCTTTTTGATGTACAATCAGTAGTACAAAGGTAGTATTGTTCAGTAGTAGTATTGAACAGTAATAGCAGTAGTAGTAGTAGTTGTAGTACTTGTCCTGTGCTGTGTTCAGGTTTACTGGCGTCATGCAGCTGGAGATCTGGATCACTATGTGGTTCTGATCCGGTACAACCACAGCGTGCTGCAGAACAAGAGCGTCTCCGCCGGACGCAACGAGTGCGTCTTCTCATCCCTGATGCCAGGGAGACTCTACACCGTCACCGTGGAAACCTGGAGCGGAGACTACGTCAGCAGCGTCTCCACCGATGGACGCACCTGTGAGTCCGACCTGAGGGCACAAACTCAAAGTCCTTGGTGTTTCTTTATCGACGGCTGACTTCAGGTCTCGTGTTTCGCTTTAGTTCCAGCAGCTGTTGGGAATCTGTCACTTGGCAACGCAGGAACAGGTGACCTGACTGTCACCTGGAGCCCCGCCCCTGGAGATGTGGACCACTATGAGGTGTGAGCTGGTGTCCAATCAAACGTCTCCCCTTCGATCAGTTTAAACATGCTTTCATTTGTTGTAAGATAAACATGTAACAGGTTAAGACTCCGTTCATGTTTAATATGCTGCACGCAGTCACTGAGACACAGCAGCACAGAGATGGACGAGACGTCTCCTGAGGACATTCACGTTTCCTTTGTCAAACGCCTTCAGTCCCGCTGCATAACCTTCGCTCATCTACAGGTCACTCTGCTCTTCAACGACACTCGGGTTTTCCCTCCGGTCACGCTGGCCAGCGAGGAGCGACATCACCGCCTGACATCTCTGACTCCCGGACGGCTCTATAAGATCGTGGTGTCGACGTTCAGCGGGCCGTACCAGAGGCCGCGGTTCATCGAGGGTCGCACAGGTGAGGCCGTCCAGCAGCTCCCAGCAGCTCCGTGTTAAACGTCTTCGGTCCAGTTTTTCTGAACGTGGACTCTGGTCTTCAGTTCCCGCTACAGTGAGGAACCTCCGCCTGACTCCGTGGCCAGGCCTGACGGACTCTGTCGGTGGGCTGTTGGTCTCGTGGACGCCTGGAGACGGAGACCTGGACATGTACGTTGTCTCCCTGTCCACCACGGTGAGTCCTGCTGCACAAAGAATAGATTCAGGATTTATTCAACAGAGCAGAAAACCAAGTGAAAACATGTCTCACCTGTGAAATCCAGTTTGACCAATGAGGTTTTAGCTTGATGACCTTAAAGGAAAACATGAGTTTGTCATCTGCATATCTTTGAAATGAGGCTTCCTGTTTCCAGGATGGAACCGCCATCGAGACGCGTCCAATCCCCAAACACGTCTCCTCCCTGGACTTCCTGGATCTGGTCCCAGGCCACGCCTACAACATGACCGTCCAGTCACTGAGCGGGAAGCTGACCAATAGCAACACAGCCACTGGCAGGACGGGTAGGACACTGGACGATAGATTCACGTGAATGTATTGATCAATATTAATTATTATTGATTCCCGTTGATGTTTGTGTTGAACAGCTCCGGCCAGAGTCACCGCCCTGCAGGCGGATAACGAGCACACCACCCACAGTCTGACCGTCAGCTGGGAGCGGCCGGTAGGCGTGTACGACGGCTACAGCCTAAAGCTATTGGACGAGGCCGGCGCCGTTCTGGTCAATCGGTCGGTTCCCGTGGAGAGTCGAAGCGAGCGTCTGGAGGGTCTGACATCAGGGAAGTGGTACCGAGTGAGGCTGGTGACGCTCAGCGGCGGCGTCCCGTCACCGGTGGCCATGGCAGAGGGACAAACACGTGAGTCAGACGTCAATACAAACTTGGATGATGCATCTGTCTCAGCTGGTTGACATTTGATCAAACACATGAGATCCAACAACCGTTCAGTTTGTCCTCAACATCTGAGCGGCTGGACCTGGAGCTGAGGCTCCAGGACCAGGTCTAGATTCTGCCTCCATGTTGTTGTGCAGGTCCGGCTGCGGTCAGTGATCTCACCGTCACTTTGGCCAACACCTCCTCTCTCTCCTTCTCCTGGCGTCCATCGGACGGCGGCGTCGACATCTACGACCTGTCGCTCTACAGCGTCACCGAGGCGACAGCCAATCACAGACCGGATGCTGCGGGGAGCAGGAAGGAGCATCACCAGGTGGGATCAGTATTTCACATATGCAGTAACTGATCGTGAAGAAATGACATGTGCGTGACTTCCTGTCGTACTTCCTGCATGCAGGCGGCGGGCGAGCTGGTGGACCTGCAGAAGGTGGTTCCAGCTGCAGACAGCTGCGTGTTCTCCGGCCTGCGAGCAGGAAGTCTGTACAGGCTGCAGGTGGTGAGCTGGAGCCGAGGAATGAGCAGCGACTCGTCCGTTCTGGCCAGAACCGGTCAGTTCTTCTCACATCAGGGCGCCGTGAACACCTGATGCTTCCATCTTTTCTCTTTGTTGGTCCTTGATTTTCTTCTCTTCGCCTTTTGTCTCTCTTCCATCACATTTTTTCTTTCTGTCTTGTTTTCTTCTTATTTTTCCCTCCTCACCATCATCACCATCGCCTTCTGTTTCTCTCCACTCTGCAGTCCCGTCTGCGGTTTCGTCTCTTCGGGTCCAGAGTTCAGGACGGACGGACGGACTGACGGTCGGCTGGCAGCACGCAGAGGGAAGCTGGAGCAGCTATCAGGTGAACACACATCCTTTATTTCCTTCAGTTAACCAGGTGGAAGTCTCGTTTTGTGGCCGAGAAAGAAAAAGAAAGAAAGACAGACAGACCAGGTGCACTGTGGAGGTGGAGCTCATTAGAGGTCAAAGGTCGTCAAGTCTGTACTGCGCTCACCGCAGGAACTGCTGTGGTTTCAGGTGGTCTTGTACGATGTCTCTGGAGCCACTCTGGGAGCCCAGACGCTGGGGGCCGAGCACACCAGTCACATGTTCTCTGGGCTGATCCCTGGTAGGCTGTACCGCGCTGAAGTCATCACACACAGCGGAGAACTGACCAATAACGTGTCAGTGTTTGGCCGCACAGGTAAACACAGAGCTGCTGTCGGCGACACGTTCACAGTGTTGATCACAGCTCATCTCGTTTTGTTTACTGTTTTCCCTGCAGCTCCAGAGCCGCCCACCCACCTGTCTGTCAAACAGGGACCGACCAATGACACGATAGAGCTGACGTGGTCCGGTCCTGCCGCCGGGGACTACGACAGGTTCAGCCTGCAATGGACTCCTCCGGACCGCCTGTCTGTCACACAGACTCACCTGACCGGCCGAGTCGTGGGCGGGATGTTTCCGGGGCGACGGTACAACTTCACCGTGGCAACCATCACTGGGGGCGGAGCCAGGGTGGAGCCAACAGTCACGAGCCAGCCAATCCAGAGGAGCATCAGGACAAGTAGGTGGAAAAAGTCTTGAATGTTTTTTTTTTTTTAAAAAGTCTTGAGGTCTTTGAGCAGAGTGATTCTGAGGACTCTGGACTCTGGACTCTGGACTCAGGCCAGTCCAGAGTCCAGAGTCCAGAGTCCAGAGTCCAGAGTCCAGGTCCTCCGCAGTGAACTGGAACCAGTTCTGGTGGAGCTGCTTCTCTGTGTTTGAACAGGAAACAAACTGTCGACACAAAACTCATAGCAAGCGTTCTGAACCTGATGATGCTGTTTGTCATCGTGACCACTAGATGGCGACACAACAGAAGCTGAAACGAGGACAGACTGTCCGCCTTCAGTCCATTTTTAATCACTTTCTGTTTGTCTGTGAGGCTTTGGCATCAAAACCGATCACCAGAAGGAACAGAGACATGTTTCCACACACACACACACACACACACACACACACACGCACACACACACACACACACACTCTATAAATATGTATGACGTGACTGTATGTAGTGACCTAGTTTCTCATTTCTTTCAGCTGAGGTCGGCCAAAGAGGTGATGCAGTATTAACCAGATATAGATATAGATACTGACACACACACACACACACACACACACACACACACACACACACACACACTTCACTGTGAAAAGACTGTGGTACAAGTGAAACTCCTGCACTAAACGTGCTTAAAGTACTTTCAGTAGTGCAGAAAAACTAGACGAGGACAGATGAATCTAAAGGTCGGTCAGAGTTCTGAGCAGCTTGGATCACGTTCACGTTTCAGATCAGTCTGTTGATCAGGAGACGTGTCCTTCATCACCAGCTCTGGCTGATCCTACCTGATCTTTGAGGCAGATGATGAGGAATGTTTCTTCATCACCTTCCTTCTGTGCTCTCACACATTCATCATCCCTTTAAGAGACACTTTTCTTGTCCGATCAGAACAGATTTCACCTTTGACTGCGCTCAGGGTGTTTGTACGATGCTAACGAGGGTTCACCTCCTGAAAGCTCCAGAGACGAAGAAGACCAGGAGCAGAGGACACAAGGAAATATTCTCAGACTGACTCCTGCTTTCTCTCCTCCCCTCCTTGCCTTACTTCCTTTCCTCCTCTCCTCCTCCCTCAGGTCCGTCTCCACTCAGGTCCATTCACTGCTTCCCTCTCTCCTCCTCCTCCCTCTCCTGCTCCTGGTCGCCTCCTCTCTCCGACTTCGACTCCTACGAGGTCGAGTGTCGGCGCCATGACGACAGAGAGCTGACCTCGGCGCTGCGCCTGGCGGGGGGCGTGACCGCGGTAACGCTGGACCACCTGGAGGCGTACAGGAAGTACTCTGTGACGGTCAGAGTGTCGTCAGCCGGACAGACGAGTCCACCGGCAACACACACGACTGTCACGATGATTGACCGTGAGTGCACACACACACGCGCGCGCACACACACACACACACACACACACACACACACACACACACACACACTCCCTCAGCTGCAGCGGTGGCGTCTGGTGTTTAAATAGGACTGCTCACCCGGGAGACGGACAGAGACACAGAGACACCGAGCGATCAGAGGACAGCAGCTCGTTTGTTCAGCGAGGCGGCAACATTAAAAGTTAAATACCGAAGAAAATTAACTTCAACAAATCACGTAGACGGACAGAAGCTGGAGCCAAAATCACTTCCTGCTTTCATTTGTCTCCAAGTCTCAATCCTGATTGGTTCACATGGGCTGTAACACATTGCATAAAAGTTTTATTGATCATTCATATCAGAGCTATTAGCCTGAAGATCACGAAAACATCAACAAATGCACCATTTCCAACCAATCAGCTGAGAGCTGAGAGCCACAGACAGGAAGTGGGTTTATTTCTGAACAACCAGGTAATTTAAAGGAAGTGATGCATCGTCTCCACTGAAAGAGAAAGAGGCCACGTCTGACGTCCGAACACACACACACACACACACACACACACACACACACACACACACACANACACACACACACACACACACACACACACACACACACACACACACACACACACACACGTCTCTTCATCTTGACGTGTCACTTCCTCAGAAAGTCGCTGTGACCCACTGAAACTTTTCTTCTTCTCCTCTTCCTTTGTCCCACTCGCCTCTCATCTGTCCGTCTGTCCTTCCTCTCCGGCTCGGTGCTGCATTATAAATCATCCTGACACAACTGGACTGGGAGACAGAAAGAGACAAAAATAAACCGAAAATCCCCCAGAAAGTCCTTTATTACCGACGATTCAGCTGAAAACAGTCGAGAGAAATGAAGAAGAAACACGGCCGAGAGAGTTTCTACAGAAGCTCGTTACTGCAAAAAACATTTTAATCAGTCAAATTTATGATTTACTGTTTATTAATAGTCATAATAATGAGATTACTCATTACTGTAATAATTCAAGAAAGGAAGCCATAATTATGTCAGAATTCTAAAATAGTAAAACATTTATTATGAGCTTAATTATTATCGATCATAACTGAAAATGATGGAAACCATTTTGAAATAAATCAGAATTATTACATTTAAAGTCAAATTGACGTTGTTTTCTCTAATTAGTCAAAATGGGCTTCCATACTTTTTCTCTACATATCAAATAGAGGAAGTCACATGACCCAAAACCAGGAGTCACAACAACTCAAATTCAGCTAAAAGCCTGTTGTTTTCATTCATCTGATCGACAGTTTGATTAATGAATCCGCTTCCTCTCAGGCCCTCCAGTCCCGCCCCCCAGCATACGTGTCAGCGAGAGGTCGTCGAAGATCACGCCGTCCTCCATCTTGTTCCGCTTCAACTGCTCCTGGTTCAGCGACGCCAACGGAGCCGTCAGATACTTCGCTGTAATCGTGGCCGAGTCGGATGGTACGAACATGCTGAATGTTTCAGATTGTTACTGACGTTCACGGCGGAGCAAACAGGGACCTGTGACACCTGAGACGGAAGGAAATGTCCTCTGAGCTGGTGTCCGTGGACATCTTCGTTGTCTCTCCTCTGTTAACGCCTCCTACATCTCACTTCTTACAGCCAACGAGGTGCTGCAGCCGGAGCAGCGCCACCCTCTGCCCTCCTACCGCGACTACATCAGCAACTCCTCTGTCAGAGCCTATCAGACTGGCTACTTCGCCAGCCGCTGCCTGCAGGACACCGACACCTCCGCCGGACAGGTAACAACAGTGAGGCTTAGTGGAAGCCGCGAGGGACAAACTGCAAAGCTTTTCCATCGGTTTATCAACAAAAACTGTTTTGTATCCAATCACATAATGATTGATCAGGTGGTGGAGGTGAACCTGGGGGCCGGGGGGGATCGGCTGGGAGGGGCGTGTGATCGTTACCATGACAACGACCTCTACCTGAGCGACAGCTATGGCGGCTTCTGTGACGGGCCGCTGAAATCCAAAACGTCTTACAGGTATGACTGACACACACACACACTCACACACACACACACACTCACACACACACACACTCTATAAGCGCAGAGATAAAAATCTGATTTCGTGTGTGTGTGTGTGTGTGTGTGTGTGTGTGTGTGTGTGTGTGTGTGTGTTTGTGTGTGTGTTCAGGCTGAGCGTGCGAGCTTTCACTAAACTGTTTGATGAAAACCACCGAGAGTTTCTTCAGCCACTCTTCACCGACACTTACCTGTCCTCACCGCTCAGGACGCACTCAGGTGAGTCTCTCACACACACACACACACACACACACACACACACACACTCCTGGACGTGTACACTAACCTGTGTGTGACCATCCTTCCTGTGTGTTGCTGTGTGTCAGAGCCTCTGGGGGGCGTCGTGGAGGGCTTGAGTGCTGGGATGTTCCTGATCGGGATAATGGTGGCTGTCGTCTCTCTGCTGGTCTACAGACAGAGGCTGCGGAAAGTGTGAGCACACAGAAACACACACACTGATCACACACACACACACACACACACACACACACACACACATTCAGGCGTCTTCCTCTGCTCGTCTCACCTACTTCTAAACTTTGTCTGAAGCAGTGAGTTTTTGTGAGAACAGCTTTGAGCTGTAACTAACAGGAGGCAGAAGCTCTGTGTGGGAGCAGAACTGAAAGAGCTGCTTCATGTAGCTCAAACAGAGACGCAGCATGTCCCTCAGCGAGCTCCAGGTGTGTCTTACACCGTCCGGCTGCCGTCCGGTCTTTAGGCTAAGCTAGGCTAACGTCTCTGACTGGACTCAGTCTGAACGTCTCACTGTCCACTGTCTTTAAATGCTGAACGAGGCCTTTGATCGTTTAGCGTGAAGAACGAGCTGCACGTCTTTAAACTCAATGAAATGAAACTGAGACTGAAGCCGTTAAAGCAGCTGGAAAATGATGTGAGACGACGCCACGAGAGAAAAACGCTTAGAACAATGAACATCTAAAACCTCATGAAGCAAATCGCCATGTAAGGCCAGAAGAACAAACAACAACAAACAGCTACAACGTCTTCAGGTGCTTCCTGCAGTTTGTGTAACTCTGTGTGTGTGTGTGTGTGTGTGTGTGTGTGTGTGTGTGTGTGTGTGTGTGCAGGGCTGTGCAGGAGAACCCGGTGGTGAGGATGAGCATGTGGAAAGAGGTTCCAGCTTCAGGCTTATATATGGGTGTTAGGAGGTAAGTGTATGTGTGTGTGTGTGTATGTGTGTGTGTGTGTGTGTATGTGTGTGTGTGTGTGTGTGTCTGTGTGACTGATTAGTTTCCAATAGCTCCCACGTCCAATATGTGAGTGTGTGAAGCATCAGTTTCCAATAAAGTGCTCACTCTCTCAGATCACCTCATCATTCAGCCACCACAGTCCACAGCATCTGTTAATTACTCTGAGAGTGTGTGTGTGTGTGTGTGTGTGTGTGTGTGTGTGTGTGTGTGTGTGTGTGTGTGTGTGTGTGTGTGTGTGTGCACATGTGTTTATGCCTCACAGCTCATTAGGTGTCACTTTGAGCGTGGACACGGAGCTTCTCTAACAGCTTCTCTCATGGCTGCGTTCAGACCATCTGAAATGAGTAAATGAAATGTTTGAATAGAAAACTGCAGCTCTCAGTGGACAGACGTCCACAGTCCACAGACTCTCTGTCCGTCTCTTTGGCTTCTTCATGGTTCACATCGTGTTTCTGGTCACCGTTGAGGTGGTGACCTTCGAGTCGACGCGTCGTCAGCTGACGGGCGCTGTCGGCTGTTTCTTTAGGATGTTGACCTGAAAGGCGTGAGTGAATCGGGATGTGAATAATGTGTGACGTCGTGTTGTTGACGGCTCGCAGGATTCAGATTCTTTTTGACTGAACCTTTATTGACAACCACGTTTCATTAACATGAAGTGTCTCTCCTCCTGTTGCAGCAACCGTCGCGTCACCAGGTGAGATCTCACATTCACGCTGCTGTGATTTCTGTTAACGTGCAGCTGGACGTGCTCCTTTTCCTAACCTCTGTCCGTCTGTCCGTCCATGTCCAGCCCCATCAAAGCCTGCCACTTCGAGTCCCATCTGACCAAACTGCAGGCCGACTCCAGCTACCTGCTGTCTGAGGAGTTTGAGGTAAAAGAGGACGTTTGACGGTCACCGTCACATCAGGACAGCATGAGAGCTGGGATCAGTGAGCCCATGAAGACCAGGAATTAGACATATCCTGACCCAGATTACTGCTCAGTTATAATCTTGTTTACTTGTTCAGGATTTCCTGAGTGACATCACAGTATTCAAAAGCGTCCTGTGAGAACCACGTATCTGTCTGTAATGTCATTTTTTACATTTTATTAAAATAGTTTTTGTTGGAAACATCTGGCAGACCAAGTCAAAGCTCATGGGGGGCCAGTTTTGGCCCTTAGGCCCCGCGTTGGGCCGCTCTGCTTTAGACTGTGACTGAATCTTGTATTGATTCAGGATCTGAAGGATGTGGGCCGAAACCAGACGATGGACGTCGCCCGACTGCCAGAGAACCGAGGAAAGAACCGCTACAACAACATCCTGCCATGTGCGTACCGCTGTGTGTGTGTGCGTGCGTGTGTGTGCGTGTGTGTGTGTGCGTGTGTGTGTGTGTGTGTGGTGAATGAAACAGGCTTTCATTTTCTCTGCTGCAGCAGCGAATGAAAAACAGTGAACTGTCTTTCTCTGTAACTTAAACGGAGCCTAAAATAAACGTGGAGTGTAGACGTTAGCGTGAACGCCGACGTGAAAGTCATCCTGATGACATTGTTAAGGGTTTAGTTAATGAGGCTGCATCTGTTCCCATGGCGACAGTGATGTACCCGTCCAAGGGTCGAGGTGATGAAGACATTAATAAGTGCGCATGCTGATGATGAAACTGGATTTCCTCGTTTAAAGAACAAGAAGTCACCTTAAACAGCTTCGTGTTTCCCCTCATCAGGATAATCTTCCTTTTTTAAAAGGATTCTTGGAGGTTTTTAATAAATCTGCAGCTAATTTTCATTATGGATCAATCAAGACAATAACTGGCAGATTGATCTATCAGTCAGTATAGAAAATGTAAAAAAAATAAATAAAAATCAAATGCTAATTTCTCAGAACCCAAAAAGGCAAAATATTCAGGTCACTTTGCGTTTTGGCTGAAAAGTCACTGATCGTTTCCTTTTCTGTCCATCAGCTGCTCATTGAAGCTCTGCATTGATTGTTATGGTCTGTCTGTAGAACTCAGAGTTCAGACACACCGAACGTCGTGAGCTCTGCAGTAAACAGGAAGTCATTCATCTTTGGGATCTCTATGAATTTCATGACAAATGAAAACATGAATCTGTTCTCTCCTCTTCACGTCCTTCATTAGTTTCCAACAGAGGTTTAATAATAACTTAAGGATTGTGACAGAAAATGAAGAATGATGTCATTTATGTAAAGTAATAATGTGTTTTAAAATGACCTGAAGCAGCCTGCAGCTTGTGTGTGTGTGTGTGTGTGTGTGTGTGTGTGAGAGAGTGTGTGTGTGTGTTTACAGTCGTGTATTTGTCAGTATCAGTTCAAATGAAGTACTTAAGCGTCAGTCATGTGTTACTGGAGCCAATTTTGTATACGAACAGAAAAATCTGATCTGTGACTGCAGGTGATAAATCTACCACAGCAGCTCTGTGATCACACACACACACACACACACACACACACTCACAGTGTCGTAGTAAAATGAATCATGGTTGGTGTGAGTCATAAAGACATTTAACATTTGAAGACGTATTCTCACCTACGATAATAAAGCTGTCACGTGAAAGTTGGTGTCGATGTTTCTTCACTTCTTCACACAAACAAGAACGAGTGCGCAGGAAGTCAGACATCAAAGTCAATCATCAATGCGATCAATGTTCCTTCTTTCCAGATGATTCTACCAGAGTGAAGCTGTCGTACCTGGAGGACGACCCGTGCTCCGACTATGTCAACGGCAGCTACATACCTGTACGTCCACACACTCACATGTACTGAACATGCACATGCACACACTAACTCCCCTCTCCTGTGTGTGTGTGTGTGTGTGTGCAGGGTAATAACTACCGCAGGGAGTACATCGCCACCCAGGGCCCGCTGCCTGGCACTAAAGACGATTTCTGGCGGATGGTGTGGGAGCACGGCGTCTACAACGTCGTCATGGTGACGCAGTGCGTGGAGAAGGGACGGGTGAGTCACCGACGGCTTCATTTTGGTTCTACTTTCATTATTTTGGTCCATCCGACTTAAGTCAAGACTAAAACACCCCCAGGCCAAACTTCCTGTATATTCATGGTGCCCTGTGGATGAATTCTGATGGTTATTGTTAAGGTTGTTTTGGCTGAACTGTAAAAACATCACACTCTGATGACAGCAAACTGATTTAAGACGGTAATAAACATCACGATTGGGTAGATGATGTCTGCAGTCATTTACAGCCGTTTGACTTCTAATCAAACGCTTGAGCTCAGCTGAGAGTCGATGTGAAACTTTGATGTTTGTTCTCTTTAAGAACACAACAAACACACCGAACATCAACTAAACATCTCAAAGAAATTACTGATGTTATTTTCTTGATTGTTTTTGACAATAAATGTTGGAAAATGGTGACGAATGCAGAACACATTTTCTTGAAAGGTTAACCAACCAAGAATTCAAAAAGGACAAAGAAAAGCAGCAAATCCTCACAACTGAGATCTAAAACTAAGACTGTTTGGTCCTATGAAACCAATGAGCAGTCAGAGTGACAGCTGCTGGTCTGTGTCTGCGTCTGCGTCTGTGTCTGCGTCCGCATCTGCGTCTGCGTCTTTGTCTGCGTCTGCGTCTGCGTCTACGTCTGCGTCTGTGTCTGTGTCTTGTCTGTGTCTGCGTCTGTCTTTGTCTGCATCTGCGTCTTTGTCTGTGTCTGCATCTGCGTCTGCGTCTTTGTCTGCGTCTGCGTCTACGTCTGCGTCTGTGTCTGTGTCTTGTCTGTGTCTGCGTCTGTGTCTTTGTCTGCATCTGCGTCTGCGTCTGCGTCTTTGTCTGCGCCTGCGTCTTTGTCTGCATCTGTGTCTGCGTCTGTGTCTGCGTCTTTGTCTGCGCCTGCGTCTTTGTCTGCATCTGCGTCTGTGTCTGTGTCTGTGTCTGTGTCTTTGTCTGTGTCTGTGTCTGCGTCTGTGTCTGTGTCTGCATCTTTGTCGGCGTCTTTGTCTGTGTCTGCATCTTTGTCTGCGTCTCCGTCTGTGTCTGTGTCTGCGTCTGCGTCTTTGTCTGCGTCTTTGTCTGCGTCTTTGTCTGTGTCTGCATCTTTGTCTGCGTCTGCGTCTGTGTCTGCGTCTGTGTCTGCGTCTGTGTCTGCGACTGCGTCTGCGTCTGTGTCTGCGTCTGCGTCTGTGTCTGCGTCTGTGTCTGTGTCTGCGTCTGTGTCTGCGTCTTTGTCTGTGTCTGCATCTTTGTCTGTGTCTGCGTCTGTGTCTGTGTCTGCGTCTGCGTCTTTGTCTGCGTCTTTGTCTGCGTCTGCGTCTGTGTCTGCGTCTGTGTCTGCGTCTGTGTCTGTGTCTGCGTCTGTGTCTGCGACTGCGTCTGTGTCTGCGTCTGTGTCTGTGTCTGCGTCTTTGTCTGCGTCTTTGTCTGCGTCTGTGTCTGTGTCTGCGTCTGCGTCTTTGTCTGCGTCTTTGTCTGCGTCTGCGTCTGTGTCTGCGTCTGCGTCTGCGTCTGTGTCTGTCTGCATCTTTGTCTGCGTCTGCGTCTGCGTCTGTGTCTGCGTCTGCGCTGCAGGTGAAGTGTGATCAGTACTGGCCTGCAGACAGGGAGCCTCTGTACTACGGTGACCTGGTCATCCAGATGCTGTCAGAGTCCGTCCTGCCTGAGTGGACCATCAGAGAGTTCAAGATCACCTCGGTACCTGATCTTTACCTCGTTGATCTGTGCTCACATCCCTCAGAGTGTTTACTGACGTATGATAACCTATAATAACCTGATCAATATGCTGTGACAGGAGAGCAGCTCCAGCTACCCTCGCGTGCTGCGTCACTTCCACTACACTGTGTGGCCTGACCACGGGGTCCCAGAGAGCACCCAGTCCCTGATCCAGTTTGTGAGGACGGTCCGAGACTATGTGGACCGATCGCCCAGCACCGGAGCCACCGTCGTACACTGCAGGTAGGACTGTGTGTGCGTGTGTGTTCCTCAGACATCAATCTGATTGGCTGGAAGTTAAAGGTCTCCATGAGGAATTGAAATCATTTTAAAGAGTGTGTGTGTGTGTGTGTGTGTGTGTCAGCGCTGGTGTTGGCCGTACAGGGACCTTCATGGCTTTGGATCGGGTTCTGCAACAGCTGGACTCTAAAGGAACCATCGACCTGTACGGCTGTGTGTTCGACCTCCGCCTGCACCGCCAACACATGGTCCAGACTGAGGTACGCCCCCCAGACCCTGCTTCTGTCACCCTGACCTTCTAATCACACATTTGGACTTAAAGGTGCAGTAGAAAGACAAAAAACATAGCTCATCAAGGTGCTTTTGCTAACATGTTAACAAACAGTTAACAAGCACAGAGCAGTCATGTTTTGTGTCCACACGATGAATACAGTGAATATTAGACAAAACCAGAGCTGTAACACCACTAAACACTGGGCTGGACTGGCGCTAAGACAGGGCAAGGCCTTTTGAGCCAGTGAATACTGGGCTGAAGCACAGCTGACAGAGAATACTGCTCCAAACAATGCTGAAACACAATTAGCAAAGACGGTTTTTGGACCAAACTCCTGCTAAAAACTAAGCCACAACTAAAACAAGAGTTAACATCAGTCCAAACCAGGACTTAGACTGCACCAAGACAACAGTCCAAAGCACTGGACCAAACAGGACAGAGCGTCAGCAACGCACAAACAGTACTCCACAACAAGGTGTTTGTTCTACTTTTAAACTGACTCGTGTGTGTGTGTGTGTGTGTGTGTGTGTGTGTGTGTGTGTGTGTGTGTGTGTGTGTGTGTGTGTGTGTGTGTGTGTGTGTGTGTTGCAGTGTCAGTATGCCTTCCTACATCAGTGTGTGCGTGACGTCCTGAGAGCCAGGAAGCATCGCAGCGAGCAGGAGAATCCTCTTTACCCCATCTACGAGAACTTCAACCCTGAGTACTGCCGCGGTGAGACTCACACAGACCGTGACCTCTGACCTCTGACCTCTGACCTCTGACCTCTGATCCCTGGACACAGCCATGCTAGCTGTTTCCCTCCGCTTCCAGTCTTTATGCTAAGCTAGGCTACCAAGGTCCTGACAGACCATCTTATCTGACTCAGAAACATACAGATATTTCCCCAAATTTTGAGCCATTTGTTTTAATTAAATGATAAATTTGCTCTTTTTTTAAAATCAATTTTTAACTTTTTTAAAAAAACATTATTCACTTCTGGAATTACTAAATTTCCCTGGTGTGGGATCAATAAAGTCCTATCTTATCTATCTTATCTTATTAAGTTGCTTGTCGCTTGTTAAGTTGGTCACATGTTTTAAATGAAACAGTATCTGAAGTTAAAATCAGCTCGTCCTGTTAGTCGTACTGTTGCTGCAGATCGTCTGAAAACCACCTTCATTAAACTGAGACAATAAAAATTTGTATTTCTTCTCCTCAGATTTCATCTATACGGGACGCTAAACGGGCGATGGCGTCCATCCGATCGAGACAGAAGAAACTTTCACTCCTACATTATTAAAACTATCTGAGGTGACAGAAAAAACCCCAAAAAACAACAATGTATAAAAGTAAGCAAAGAAATGATTGGAGAGGGAAAAGCTGGTCAGTATTTCACCAGTTAAATGGATTTTTCTCTGCAGTGCGCTCAGGCAGCTTTTCAAGTTTTGACTACTTCAATTAGAGTTCATGAATGCTGAACGACTGAAAACATGTCAGATCCATTAATGAACGTGATGAACGACGCTCTGAAGGAAACACGGGTCCATCTCAGGTCGGCGGTGGTTATTAAAGACGCGTTAGCTCGCGGTGTTAGCGCGTTAGCTGTCCGTCATGTGACTGGTCACAGGGAAGGAAGAGCCATCTGTTTTTTCTATTCTATGTTCTCACTCACTGCTCAGTATAAGCTGTTTATTTAAAAACTTCCACATATTGCTGTATGTAAATATTGATGTAATACTCTTTTATATGATTATGAATATATACTGTACGTCATCTATTTCTATCCTGTGTAACACTGAGACAGTTCCAGTTTATGAATTTATGCCATCACACACTTCTACCCTGCTGGATTCAGACTTCAACTCACTGAAACTTTCAACTGTTCAATTCTACTGTCTCTTTCATGAACTCTCTAAAGTTTAAATGTATTAAAGAAAAGTCTGAATACGCAGCAGAAACTCCCTTTTTCCAGTCCAGAAACATATAAAAGTCCAGTTAAAAATATGAGACATTTTTAAGATCCTTTGAGTGTGTGAACAAAATAAATGTGATTTTGTGAAACTTCACATTTGCAAACTGAACGTGATTAAACATTGTGTACTTTAAGTATTCTGCTGGTTGTTTGGTAAACCTTCTCTCTGCTGGAGGACTTTCAGGGTTTTAAAATGATTTCTGCTGTATGGATTTATTCCTGAGGACATATTGATCATTGGTTTTTAATCACTGGGCTGCGAAATAACTCCATATTACTGTTTCTGTGTTATTATGATGTGATCTTATTACAGCTTTTTCAGACTAACAGCATTAGTTTCTAAAGGTTTGGGCTCTGTCCTGTCGTCCAACACCAGTGTATCATCAGAAGTGTGATTGAACATGTCAGAACGATGTCTTAAAGGTCTTCTGATCCCACCCAGCCCTCAGAATGTAAAGAACTTTTTATAAGACGCTGTCTAACGCTGTAATCTGGATTATTAAATGATCATTAAAACTAGTTTCTGTGTGTTTGTCTTTTTTTATTTTTGGTCTCGTTAATGAGCATTAATTAATCTTTGATCATCAGTTACACTGAACTCATTTTAAACTTTATTTTAAATCATTTTCTTTTAAAATTAGTTTTTTATCCTAGTTTGTTTCATGTTCAGATATTTTACGTGGCCATTGTTAAAAATACTTTTCTCTCACAGACCAGCTGAAGACTCTGCAGTTATTCAATATTTTCCAGCTGAAATGTAGAAACAGGACAGACCTCCTAAAATACAGATAACCCTGATCCTGGTCTTTAATCTGACAGTCAGAAGCAAACAATCATCCTTTGATCTCAAGTCTTTGTTTCGAACTTCTGATCTCCATATTGATCTGGGGCGCCGAGGCCGGAGCGGAACTGGGTAACCCAGATCCAGCAGCTATCAGGGGCTTAACGGAGACGTGACGAGGGCCTGTCAGAGGCCGAGCTGAGCCCGACTCCCTCAGGAGCAAACCTCCTGCTCCTCCTGCTGCTGCGCCTCCTCCCTCCTCTCTGTCCTGGCAGAGCTTCATACTGAGGCAGAGTTAGGAATCACGCAGCTTCACGTCCGTCCTGACGGTCAACTCAAGGAGGGACAAACGTGACGGTCCTGAGACAACGAGCTGCTCAGAAGAGACACTTCAGGTTTCAGCAGTTCAGTGTAACCAAGTATTTCTATTCCACTACATTTATCTGAAGCTTTGGGTACTTCGCACATTAAAATTTTACACTTTTACACACAAAACATACGAAGAGTTCCTAAAATCTGTTTTGTTTAAAATGAAACCACCAAAGAGTTTCTACACGTGCAGACAGACAGACAGACAGACAGACAGACAGACAGACAGACAGACAGAGAGACAGACAGACAGACAGACAGACAGACAGACAGACAGAGAGACAGACAGACAGACAGACAGACAGACAGACAGACAGAGAGATAAACTTCATTCATTCCCAAGGGAAATCACAAATTCCAGCATATTCCACAAATTTAAAGTAAAAGGCAGCAATAAATAATATTAATCACCTAGTCGACTGACAGTTAATAATGAATGAACTGATAGTAGTTTCATTGATCTCTGCTGTGGAGTCATGTGATGTTTGATCTTCTCACGTTTGATTGGCTGCTTCTCCTCTCAATGATCTCAATGATCTGAATGTGTTTGTAATCCTGTGGAGCTTTGGGCCAAACAAACATGGTGAAGGCGTCACTTTGGACTCATCGTGACCACATTTCTCTCTGTTTTCACAACGTTTCCAAAGCAAACGATCAACCAATCAATGGAGCAAATGGTCAGCAGATTCATTCAATTTCTCCTACCCTAAAAAATGTAAATGCTAAATGCACGGCGGCAGAGTGACGCTTTGCACAGATGTCAGTCAGTTAAGGGAATTTGGGGTCCTCTAATGATTTTGCATCTTAATAAGACAAAACATCCCAGCAGCGTTTGGCTCGCGGCATCAAGCTTCACATTTGCTCCTCTGAAGGGAAAAAGTTTCCTGCACACTGATCCTTTAACTTGTTCCGCTGACCTGAAGTTGAACTCGTCAGACTGACTCATGGTATTTCAACAGGAGACTCGTTTTCATCCCGTCTGCACCTCAGCATTACCTGAATTACTGGACGAGTCCTGTCTGCCCGTTTGAACCTTAATGGCGGTGCAGAATATCTCAGAGCTGACCTTTCAACACCTCCGGTATCAGAGACGCTGACATTTTACATTTCTTACTTTTCACACACAGAGTGCAGCAGATATGAAGAAAACCATAAAGACCAGAAGACACAGGAGGAGCTGCAAGAGGGACGAGACGAGAGGACGTATTTTCAGCTTCTTCTTCTCCTCTTTATGTGACTGTATGCTAACACACTACAGGGACAATGCTAACACACTACAGGGCCAATGCTAACACACTACAGGGACAATGCTAACACACTACAGGGACCATGCTAACATGCTACAGGGACAATGCTAACACACTACAGGGCCAATGCTTACACACTACAGGGCCAATGCTAACACACAACAGGGCCAATGCTAACATGCTACAGTGCCAATGCTAACACACAACAGGGACAATGCTAACATGCTACAGGGCCAATGCTAACACACAACAGGGACAATGCTAACATGCTCATGTTTAGCAGGTATGATGTTGACCATGTCCACCATTATAATGTAGCATGATAGCATGCTAACATGTACTGATTAGCAGTAAACAGAACGTCCAGCTGAGGCTGATGGGAATGTCTTTAGCTCTGTAGGTATTTCAGTCTGGACCGACAGACTGACGCCACCATCAGTCACAGCATCACGCTATCAGCTGCATCGTCATCATCATCATCATCATCTGCTGATCATCTTCTCAACTAATTAATTGTTTGCCATAAAAATGTCAGAAAATATTAAGAAAATGTCCATCAAAGGTACCAGAATAACTTCTTTGACCAACAGCCTAAAAACACATACTGGAAGTACTCACTTTACGACTCACAGCTGACAGTTACTCTCATTATTGATTGAAGAATCGGAGGGACAATCCCCTTTATTCCTCACACAATTTTACATGCTCATGCACACACACGGCATGCAATTGGTGAAACTTGTCCTCCACATTTATCCCATCCTGGTCGTCCTTCCTCCGTGGCAGACCAGGAGCGGTGGGCTGCCATCTGACCGGCGCCCGGTGACCCAGTTCCTGTTCGTCACCGTTGGTCAGGTGGTGACCTTCTTGCATGTTTTTAGTGTTTTTTTAAGGAGGAAACTCCAGGTGAACACGGGGAGAACATGCAAACTCCACACAGAAAGGCCCCTTTCCTCGAGCAGCAGACACCGAAGGCATGGTGGAGGACACGCCCCCAGGGCCCACAGCGGGATTCGAACTGGGGACCTTCTAGCTGTGAGGCAGCAGTGTTACCACCGTCCCACAGTGCCACTGTCACATAAACCACATAAACATTTAAACCCTGAACAAAACAACTAATCCTCAAATTAAAGTCCGCCATTGACAAATGTTTGGTTTCTTTTTTAATTATGGAAAGTCTTAACAATTGATTTCCAAGACAGGCGTGGGGACATGCCTGATGGCGTCCATCAGTGATCAATGCTGTGACGTATCTACTGACAGCAGCCATGCGTCCACAGTAGATCTGGAGCGATCCCTGAGTGTCTCTGCTGCATATTCAGGGCAGGACACGCAGCCAATCAGGGCTCATTTACTGACTCTCCCATGAGCGCCTGCTGTCAGACAGATGGACCAACATTAAAATAGTTCCAGTCAAATATTTTCAGTTTGGAGTCACTTTTCAGACGAGCAGCCCGGCTCGCAGCCCCTCCTGATGCCACAGAGCATCACTTGACGATGACCGTTAATGCTGAGTTTCTCATCATACATTTACTTGTGGCGCCTGGGGACCCGTCCTTGTCGTCACCATTGGTCAGGTGGTGATCTTCTTTGCATGTTTTTAGTGGGGGTTATTTAAGGAGGAAACCCCGGGTGAACACGGGGAGAACATGCAAACTCCACACAGAAAGGCCAGAAAGGCTTTTTTTCCCTCGAGCAGCAGGCACTGAAGGCATGGTGGAGGACACGCCCCCAGGGCCCACAGCGGGATTCGAACTGGGGACCTTCTTGCTGTGAAGCAACAGTGTTACCACTTGTTCCACCGTGCCACCAAAACTGTCCTAACGAGCAAATACACAAAACTTGTCTCTGTGAAACGTCAGCATGTCTTCTAACAAATTAATCAAATCAAAGAAGTGTTTGTAGAGTGCAGTGTGTAGAGTACACGAAAACATATGGGCAATACTGTGCTGTGGTTTCTGATGTCTATCTGTGTTTAATGTCCTTGTTCAGGTGATATTTAGGAATCAGACTGTGGTGAATATGACGTACAGTTGGTTTATACATAAAACAAAGAAATTCTTTCCTTTCAAATCGTAGAAGTTACTCTCCATTATTTCACCTGATAAATTATAAGAAATCCAGATATTTTAACAGTTGAAATGTCTTAAAAACAAACAGAAATCAAGTTTTTGGGGACAACCACTTTTTGGCGCCACACTGGTTCTCATATATTAGCTACAACTACTTCCTATTTCATGGAGAAACGTCTAAATCTGCTGCCACAGTCAACAAAAACTCCATCTTTTAACAGTTTGTCATCTCAAATATCTTCGCACCGCATCGACCGAACCTGAAGTCAATCTGATTCATTATCACGGAGGAGTTCGGTCAAGTCAAAAAGGTGGTAAATCTGCGCTGAAGTTACACAGTAAATTCAAAATGGCTGACTTCCTGTTGTACTTCAGGTTGCCTTCACATGCCCATCAATTTTGTATGCAAGGATAATCATTGAAATTTTATAGGGGATACTATTGAGGCATTCTGGCACATTCACACACATAAAATCTTCCATTTTTAATCACTTCTGATGGGTGAGCAAACTTTTCAGAGACGGGATTCACCTGGCGTTGATCTGTGTTAATGCACGAATGTCACAGCGTCCTCGCACGTCGGTGCTCCAATGTGACCTAATGACGCAGTTTATGCTACAGACAGAAATATGGTGTGTTTGTTTTACTCACCATTCCTCTTCTCTTTGGAAACTTGTTAATATCATCATCGGATAACTTCCCACGGTGCTCGTTGTTGAAGTCCATATCCTCTATAGCTCGCTAGCTAACATCCGACAAGACAAGCAGTTGATAGCATTAGCACTGCAGGACGGCTAAAGCTGTTAAATTAAAAACATAACCGCTTCTTTCAATGACTGTCGGCTTTCTGACTGCTGTTTGGTGTAAAGTGGATCGTTCATGGTCTCACAGCAGTGAAAACTCACGACTGACTGAGGACATCTTCACCTGGTCTCCTCCTTCGCATCTCAACAGGTTCATTTTACGGCTGCAATACTCCTTCTGACCACACACCAACCGACGTCAAGCACACAGTACTAACGAGGGGGGCGCTGTTTCAGCACTTAGATATAACTCAGTGAGAAGTGAAATACAACAATAAAATATTATTATGTGACGACAAATACTTTGCTTGTTTCATTACAAGAATAGAATAGAGACTATTTGTGTCATCCCTAAAACAAACATGGGATGATCATATCATACCTTGTTTTCCTCTTTGTAAATGACACACATTCACAATGATGTAACTGAAAATATATAAATGTGTATTTAAATGAATGTGAAGGGGATTCATTTGTACGCAGACAGAAGAAGAAAAGGCTGCAGTGAGACTCACGATGAAGACAAAATGTTTTTATTTAAAGTTCTCTATCAGGCACTATAGTTCTCATCGTTATCGATAAACACGGCAAAGCGGCTACCTGGGTCACATGGTACACAGCTGAGGTTCAGAGGAGATGAAGGACGCCACAGTACAGAGTACAAAGAAAAGAGAAGAAGGAGCCTCCTGCTCACTAACAACCACAATAATAACAATAATGACATTTATACATTAAATGAAAGACTTTTTCCTCCACGTGAGCCATCAGATATGGAATTTTACAGTGTGGATTAACTTTAAAATAAACCAGAAAATCAATTAAAATCTCATTAAATACCAAAATCACGCCTGTGAGAATATAATTAAGCATTTTCTATTTTTGTGGTGAAGAAGCGAAATACAGCGTTTCTTTGCTACTGCAGTTCACAGCTTAGCATATGGCTTCAGATAGAAAATCTAACATTATCAGTGTCGGACAGAAAGACAACAGCTCGTTAAGTCTCATAAAAATACACAAAAATGCTACGGTGATGCTACATTTTCTTTGGAGAGTTGGTATGATTCAGGGAGAGAATGACAACAACATGGCTTTTACTCACTGAAACACACTGAAACCTCGTCTACACTCTAAATATCAGTGATGTTCAAAACAGCATCTGACAGCAGATCAATACATCTGAGTCCTAAAAGTTTCATGATTTTGTCTCATCAAAGTTTTCAGAAATGATGCTTCTCTGAAACAGGTTTGAAATTTTAGCACAACAGATGAAAGAAAGCGCAGAGAGCGAAATAAAAATTAAAAAGAAATGGAAGAACAGGGGAGAAAGAAAGAAGGAAAAGGAAAGAATTAGAGAGAGAGGAAGAAAAGGTATGAAGAGCAGGGAACAAGGGAAGACAAGAGGAGAGAAGGGAAGGAAAGGTAGAGAATGCAGTAAACAAAGCTACATCATGAAGCTACATCAGTTTTCCTGCTCTGCCTCTTTACATTCACACTCTACAGTCTTTGAACTCATCGTCAGACCCGCCTGTGTTTTCCTGATGTCTCTGAATGTCACACATCTTTCTTTGGACACTGGTGTTTGGTGTTTTATCCTAATGAGGACATGACTATGGAGGCCCTCGAGGGACCTAAGCAAAAACTGCTTTTTCCAAGCTTCTGGTGCATCAGGGGTCTCAACATCTGTCATTTTTTTCCAGCTCCGTGTGTAAAACAAGGTCATTTATTTGTTTATGTGAATTTAGCTGAAAAATCTTTTAGAAAACGATCGTAAACTGAGATCAATTAAACCTGAAACACTGTTTCTGCACGTTACGCCTCAGGAAGGATAAAAACAAGTTTGCTACTGACAGGCTGAACTCTGCTCAGGTCAAAGGGTGGACAGAGAAGACGTGTGCGACGGAAACATTTACCACAATCCTGAGGAGGAACACATGTATGTACACCAACAGTTGGGCCACAGAGGACGAAAGCAGCCGCACACTGAAGTCCGCCTCCTTCACTTTTCATTGGCAGCGACATCACTCGGCCTTGTAGCTGTTGCTAAGCAACATGTAGGTAATTTTTAGACTGTCGCGATGGCGGTGGCAGGAATTCGGAGACGACGCTTGGTGATCGAAGCTTGCCTCTCACGTGGGGTGAATCATGTTTGGTGATAGCAGATCTGTTGTTAACTGACTGCGTGGCACAAAAGTTATTTAGTCTCAAATTCAGACGTTAAAAGTCGATTTATGGAACAATGAATCTGCTTTTACGCAAAGCTGCGTGACTCGCAGCTTCTCCTCTTTCAAAATTAAAGAGAAGAAGAAGAAGAAGAAGAAGAAGATCTTAAAATACCGTCTGATGCTGATACGCCGTCACGCCAACGACCAGCTGTTGTGTGACCAGCGTTCAGCTCTCGTAACGATACGACCTGATCTGGTCGAGTAATGACAGGAAGTGGAAAAGTGAACCCAAACTCCAGACAAGGAAGCAGTCCTGCAGACGCTGGTCTTTGTACTGACTTTGGGAACTTTGGGTTTGGTAACACTCAGCTGGATTTTCTTGGTTTTTTTTTACTCTTCTTTTAGCATCCTGACACAAAAACAGTAGTTTCTTTGCTGAAAAAGCAGACGATCCAATGAGCGCTGCCCAGGGACACGATTAGCCAACCAGTGCTGTGGGTGGGACTAACGCGCTGGAACCAGACAGGAGGAATAACAGCAGTGGTGATCGCTGTGGACTTAAAAACAGTTCTGACTCAGCAAACACCTATCTTATCTGTGCCGACATGTTCCAGGTCTGCAGTCCAGACCTGGGCCTCCTGAACCACTCAGGGTCCCCCTTCCTCAGCATGGGGTCCAGGCCTGAGGGTGCTCGTTTCCACTCCGCCTGACTGACTTATATCTGATATCATGTGTCATAAGTCATATTTCAGAGTCATGAATGAATCCAGATCGTCTTTGCCAACAGACCCACCGCCTTCTGATGTGAGGGAGCAAACAGCCAATCAGATTTACAGGAGTGACGAACGCGCCTCAGCTGCACAACAGACTGAACAGATTGTTGATGAAGGAAAGAAAACCAAATATGGCGGCCTGTTAGTTTAACCATAGATTTCACAGGTGGAAACTTAACCACGACAGTAACAGTCGAGCGCTGATGACAGATCGAACAACTCTTCAACAACAACGTGGTTCCTCGACTGTCAGCTGCAAATCCCACAGACGGACAGACGTGAAATAAAAAGAGCCAGAATTATTATTGCTTCTCTACAATCAGTCGACGTAAACACCTCAGAGCAGCTTGAGAGCAGAGGACCACAGTGGAGCTGGACATCAGCCGGATCAGCTCAGATCATCAGCTCAGAGCATGAACCATCTGCACCGCCAGGATTTACTCAGACCCTGTTTACACATTTCATCTCTGTCCATCACATGACACATCTGAATGCAGTCCCTCGTGGTTTTGGGGCTGGACAGGTCAGTCAGAGGCTGCACTGATCAGGGATCAGATTGATCGATATGTGTAGAAACAGCTGGAGATGTTTTCACATGTTGATTCAATGAGACACAGAACAAACTTTAGCTGCACAGAGGAGACAGACAGGTGCAGACAGACAGACAGACAGACAGACAGACAGACAGGCAGACAGGTACTGAAAGTAAAGTCTTTGTCTGAGTCCTACAGAGGCGGATGCATTGGAACCATTGAAACCATTGAAACCATCAGGCTTCAGTCCACTGCAGGCTGCAGTCATGAGCCGTTCTAACGTCGTCTTCCTCACTGTCACTGACAATCAGCAGTGAGCGCGACGGAGCTCTGCTACATCCTCTCGGTGTCTTCTTCATGAGTCTCAAAGGCCTGACTGACGCTCTGGTTATTCGACGGCAGGAAGACTCTGAACAGATTGATTTTATTCATTTTACAGCCGGGCTGAAGCGACACAGACCAAACTTTGCTCATCTCTCAGCGTCGTCACATGTTCATGTCAGAAGTGCTCAAAGTAACTATCTTCCTCTTTTTGTCTTGACTTTTAACGACGGGGCAATCTTGTTTGAATAAAACTTTAATGGAATTGTCAGCGGGGTCGTGTGATTCGTGCTTACGTTGAGCATGAAAGTCGAATACAGGACGAATAAAATGTGTTTAATATGACTGGATTAATAAGAACACACAGCATCGGCATTAAACCCAAATGAGAGACTTCACAGCTGCTGAAACTGAAGGATTGTCTCGGTTTAAGGAGCTGTGGAGTCGCAGGTTTATCCACATCCAAAGATTTAAAAATACAAATAACCTTTATGGGTGGGATACTGAAGGTGAGGACGGCCATGTTTGTAATCATTTGGTGAAATGCTCTTGAGATAAGACGTACGTTTCGAAGCAAACCACAACTTTTTAGGAACTTTTGCCATTTGTCGCCATATGAGGGCATTGACATTATGGCTGTTTGGTGAATGGTTGAGTATTTGCATCACTCCTGGTTTTCCTAACGTGTTTGACAGCTCGTGGCTTCATGAATAAAAGCCTGAGCTCCAGCATCAGAGCCTACGGTTTGTTCCTGCTTTCTGCAAACACCTTCAAGGTTCAAAGAGCTCTCACATCGAGAGCCAGGAGGCGGTTTGGAGCCCCTGAAGCACCAGGAGCCGCTAATGGGCCCTCTGATGAGTCTACAGTGTATTTGAATACATGAATAAATGATAGTCAGTTCAATTATTTAAATTCATCTCCAATCACACTGATTTTAAAATGTTTCTTCTGTTTACGGTTTATTTTCCACCTGATGAAAAGAGGAAAGAGAGTCAGTATAAGATCAAATGAACAGCTTATTGATCAGATCAGCTGGTTGGAGGTATTTTGTACGTCTGTCTATTTTACTGAGCAGGATGTGGGACAACATCAATCTCTGTCAGTGACCAGCTGAGCGTCCTCGGCTGATTCAGACAGGGACGTGATGGACGTGACGGAGCGTCCTGCAGGACGACCTCTGCTGGGCCACTGGTGAAAGTAACTGAGTACATTTACTCAAGTACTGCACCATACTTATGTACAAATCTGATGTACTTCACTTGAACATTTCCAATCTATTATACTTCAAACTTCTACTCCACTACATTTTAGAGCAAAATATTGTATTTAGTACTCGACTACATTCATCTGATGGCTGTAGTTATTTCCAGATTAAGATTTCACTCAAAAAAACAAATGA
Organism: Chaetodon trifasciatus; assembly: GCA_037975065.1. Taxonomy (NCBI): domain Eukaryota; kingdom Metazoa; phylum Chordata; class Actinopteri; order Chaetodontiformes; family Chaetodontidae; genus Chaetodon; species Chaetodon trifasciatus. Next base: position 387,066 of record JBBMOE010000105.1, on the reverse strand, counting down.
TGATCTTGAACATCCCATCTTCAACTGCGACTCTCAAACCGTCTGTCATCAGTTCAGATATTCCCGCCTAAATGTCTCACTTGGTTTCATTTCAATAACTGTTCAAATGATCAAATATTGTATAAAAAGTCCATCAAATTAATACAAATCTGACGAACGCTCAGATTGATCTGCTGACCTTTTGGCCTAAACTAGCAAAGAGTATATGAAGTATTTGAAAGTAGCTTCAGCAGTAAAATGCTGCTCGAACATCGATGCTTCAGTTTGAACAAACTACTTTGACTTGAAATACATTTTGTAGAGAATATTTCTGTACTTTTACTTAAATGGGGTTTTTTGAATGCAGGGGTTTTACCTGTAATTGAGTTTTTTTTGGTATTGGTACTTTTACTTGAGTAAAGTATTGAGTACTTCTTCCACCGCTGATTCAATGGCTCTTAGGAGCACAGGGAGGTTGGACCACAGCAGAGGGACTGCTGGTGGACGACAAACACGTAGTCTGTAGTTTTCTGGATGCTGTCTGACTTGTTAAACTCACACCAGGTTCAAGCTGCTGGAGACGCTCATCGATCTGTCAACGTGTGATGTAAACGTAGAATCCGTCACTGAGGCCGAGAGGCTGGAGGAACGGCGGCTAACCTGACAGGAGGTCGACTTTGGCTCTAGTTTTTAACACTTATGCTACTGGGACTCAAAGGGAGACTAGATGAGGAGGAGGCTGCAGGTCGGACGGCAGCTGGCGTCCCCGTCGCTCGCTCTCATGCCGTCGTCGTTATAAGAACTCTTCGTAAGAACAGAAAACGTCCTGATTCAAATCGGAAGGTTCAACCTCCGACAGTCGATCAAAGGAGAGCGGCTGATGTTTCTGTTGAACTCTGGGGGCAACAGGTGGATTTCCCATCATCCTCTGCTCACGGCCGCTCCTGGTTTTAACATCAGAAGCCTGCTGGCGGTTCGTTCTCGCCCTGCAGGACTCACGATGTGAACACACTTTTGACTTAATGTTCTCGATCGCGCCGTCGCACCGGCACTGCAAACAGCGGTAGGGTCCTTGTGGGCGACGACAGCTCGGGGTCAGAGTTCGTGGAGAGGGGGTCTTCAGCCTTGTTGCCGCGGCGATCAGAGGTGGCTGACAGGTCTTGGCACACCTCGTAGGAGCATTTCCTCTTCTGGAGAGCCTCGGCTCGAACGGCCAGCGAGCGCGCGCACACCGTCAGCAGCACGATGAGCGTGCCCAGGAGGAGCGACACCATTGGCCAGAGGACGCAGTGCAGCAGGACGCTGGTGTCATGGGAGCGGCGCCACAACACGTCGTCTGGTCTGAAATCACAAGAAGAAGAAGAAGAAGAAGAAGAATAAACAAGCAGCAGAGGCAGAATCCACAGACTCAAAAACACGGACGCCATTTCTGAAGATCCACCATGAAGCTCAGTGACTCCAGCCGTCGCCATCTTGGCGGCGTCTGACACCACCAAACTCCTGGCTAATCCACACCTTCAAACTGGAGTCGATTCCGTCTTTCTCTTCACATACTTGATTCGTGGTGCTGATCTACTTGTAATCCAGAAAAGGGGCAGAAATCTAATGTCACATTAGCATGGCTCAGTATTCAAACAGCTATCCAAGCATGAATTTCCCCTGGAATTTCCCCTCGCGGGACTAATATTGATTGATTGATTGATTGATTGATGATGCTAACAGAGAGAGGCTAAGCTAGCTGCAATCCAACTTCAGTTAACTGGGCATGAAGCTAACATGATATCAGTGGAGTTAATCTGCTGCTGGTGCAGTGATCTGAAAAAAGGCTGCAGAGACAGAATTAGCTGGACTGAACTGCCGGTGATGCAGCATTAGCTAAGAGGACGGCGGTACCAGCAGCCTGGACGCTGTCCTGTGTCCAATGAACAGTTGAGACAGAGCAGGTAAGGTCAAGTGATGCTAATACTGCAGGTTTTTAGATATAACCCCACACACCAGGAGATGAAGTGTGTTTCCTCGTCTTAACAAACCTTTTGAGCGTTCCAGTTCTTTTTCTCTAAAACACAAAGGAGCAGCTCATCTCCCACCGGACCCTCGTTTATGAAGCTGAGCTTCCTCATTCTGATTCTTCTGGTGCAGAGATAAAAATAAAACCAGCCAAGGTCACAGGTAAGCACCGTCTATGAATAACAGGAGGATTAAGCTGACACACTAAAGGAGATCTCTGGTTTCTCTGCCTCATCAGTTTTCGGTCACAGCATAAAAAGGCTTTGCTTCCTCACGGGTGACATAATAAATCAAACCTAAAAAAAGAAAAGGATCCTTTCTTTATCTCTGATCTATGACCACCAAGTGTCCCTCCAGGTTCCAGCATGAGAGGATTTTGTGCATTAATCATTTCCTTGTTTTATTTCCACTAAAAGAAGAAGATACTCAAGCAAAGTACAAGTACCTACAATTATAGTTAAGTACAGGACTTGAGTAACTGCTGTCTTCACAAAAAATGAATTCCAGAACCAGAACTCCTCAGATTCAGACTGAAAACATGATAAGTGTGAGCCAAGAGTCACTTCTGTGAGGTCAAAGGTCGCAGGCAGCAAATTGAGGAGTGGGAAAGGCTCTGCTAAAAATATCCCCACGACACACTGCAGGTAGTGGCGGCCATCTGTAATCTCCCGAGGCAACAATGATCTGTCACCGAGGCAAATTTCACAGCATCACACTTCCTGTTTCCAATTTATCTGAATCACACCTGGAAATAAGACTCCACCACACGTGTGTGTGTGTGTGTGTGTGTGTGTGTGTGTGTGTGTGTGTGTGTGTG
>JBBMOE010000105.1:345316-374335 GCA_037975065.1 Chaetodon trifasciatus | reverse complement strand
CCCTCCCTCCACCCCCCCATCATCAGTCATATAAAAGGTCACAGAGCCGTGAGTACGACAGTGTGACATCCATCCTGATATTCGGCGTCTCTGTGAGACATTAAAGGATTTCTGAATGAAGCGTGACTCGTCTCTCTCTCTGTCTCTACATATCATCTCCATTGCGGTCACCATGGCGACTGAGCGGCATCGATGACGCGCCGTCTCTCCCCTCTATATTTACTCTGTTGCTGTAGCGACAGCACAGATGGGTGCTAAAGAGGAGGAAGATTAGAGGAGGAAGATGTCCCACAGACCGATGGTTTCTCCTCCTCTCGGTCTCTCTGGTGAGGGGTGTCCCCTTCACTGCAGGGCCAAAAGTATGTGGACACCTGAACACAACATCCTCATGTGACAGATAAACATGTCGGCGCTCTTCATCCACCTCACAGCTGCAGACTCGAGATCATTAGAGTGTTCAGACGCAAGAAAACAGCCAAAACAGTGAAATCCAATCCACTGAGTCCAGTCTGAGCAACAGATCCTTGAGTCTGAACGCTCATCAGACAGTAGAACACTGAATCAGTTTAGAAAACTCCGAGAGGATTTTATAACTGCAGCTGCAGACATTTTACTGTCCGCCATGGTGGTTGTCAGGTAAACAGCGTCTCTGCAAATACATTGAGGATGAGCTCCTGCATGTGTTTGGTCAGTGCAGCTCCATGCTGGATCAGGGTGCATGATGGGAAAAGTGAGGTTTTACTCTTCTGCTGGATGAACATGTCGTCTTTAAACCCTGACAGAAATATAAGTGAAGAGTCTGCAGCGGTTTCTTTTCATGCTGAAATGTGACTAGGAGAAAGAGATTAAAAGAACACGAAAACATGACGCCGTCCACATACTTTTGGCCACAGCTGTGGTTTGGCATGAGCTTAAATGATCACACATGGCGTCAGCTGTGATGTGTTTACTGTCAGCTGTTTGTTAATGGTGCTTCTTTCGCACACTGAATCTTAATGGAGCCTCACTGCTTCACTCTCACTCCATCTATTTCTGTCCAGCTCATCATTTCAGGCAGCTGCGATACGACGACCAATGAGACCCAAACTCTCTTGACACTCGGACGAAAAAAAGCAGGAAGAAGACGCTCACGAGATCGTCGCCGCGCTTCCATTTCTATCTTTGCGTGTTTCAGCATTGAGCCGTTTAACCTCCCATTCACCCGATGTCACATTTTGATGCATCATGCTGAAAGATGATCCTCAAAACACAATAATTCAACCAGTTTGCCCAGTTCAACACCACTGGATATAGCTAATATTAGCCATATCAGCTAGCTTAGCTAACATTAACAAAGTCCACTGAGATGCTGGTTTATACAAAACTTAATCTTCTTCTGCTGGCCGTAACCATCAGTGACAGCGTGTGAAACCGATAGCTATGTTAGCATCTGTGGCCTAAAAAACTGCTGCTGTCGCCTGTAAATTTGACGCTCCACAGAGGAATAACTAACAGGTGTCTTGTTACCTTTGGGTTGAGGACCAGCTGTTGCTCATCAAAGTGCAGGAGAGCCACAGAGTTCGACTCCGAGTTGTTGACAAAGATCTGCAGGCAGGGATACAAAGACGTCCCCTTACAGTCTGTACCGCAGGTAAACACGCACTCGAACATCTCCTCCGGACGCAGCACCGACACCACCTGGAGGAACAAAACGACAGCGTTTACAACACTGACCCTTCAAAAGCACGTCAGCACTTTTGTTCGTGTTTGTACAGTTCAGTCGAGCTGAACATGGAGCTGCTCTCAGAGACCTTCTGTATATACTGTTAGCATGTTAGCATGTCCGGCTAACTAACGCTCCTCCCACAGTTGTAACCAGGAGGTACTTCCAAGGCTGAGGAGCTTTCATTGGTTAACTATGATAATTTGTGGGATTACAGGTGTAGTATTTCTGTCCTGGATGCTATCAGACTTTAGGCTAATGCTAATGGTTCCATCCTGCTCTAACTTAGATTCAGGGCCAAATTACCTGAAATAGCTTCACATTTGCCAGACAGACAGCCAAGCTAAGAAAAACTAAGCTAAGCCAAGCCGCAAAACAAGGTCGAACTATCAATCTGATCGTATTCTTGTCCTGATAACATTCGTTACTAGCTCTACACTGAAATACAAGAACAATGATGTTTATGTTCATGTATTCTGTACAGATGTCAGGTAATGATGCTGACTTTTAACTCAAACCTGTTAGCTTTAGCCTCATTCTGCTAGCATTACATCATACAATGTATGTAGCCATCAAGTGCATATTTAATCACGTTCATACCATTCCCAGTTTTAAAAGAAGTAAACTTAAAACATTAGCTAGCCATAGATAGCCTTTTCAGTCAACTCATGGAACGTGAACACGTATCATTAGCTTAATTAGCTAGCTAGCTAAAGATGAAAACATCTACTATTAAAACACTGACAGTCGCTGGTTAGAAATGAGAAGCTGCTTCAATGGAGGAGTCAATGCTGCAGTGAGGCTTGATGTGAATTTTTATGGTAAATCTGAGACGTTATCTTTGTAAACTAAACTGTTTCTGTGAAAGCTTGGTGGATTAGCAGTAGTGACTAAGCTAAGCTAAGTCAGTTTACTGGAAAAATGAATTCACATATGGCTGTTTAAACTGTGTGTGGACACAGAATAAATCCAGATAATGACCTGAGTGATTAAGAGGTTTAAATGTAAATCAAGATCGATGCCTGAATTTCTTCTCTGCTCATTAACGCACTGAAGCGACAGCTGCAGGCAGGAATAGAAATATCAATAAATGGTAAAAACACAATCAATCACACAGATTTGATAACAGTCAGAGCTTTTTTCATCACTGAAGAGGTCAGAAACTGCAATAACGTCCAAATATCGTGATTTATATGGCATTAAGCTGTGGATTAGTGGCTGGCAGAGTAGACGGACGCCACATGAGTTTGGATTGTGTGATTTAAAGACAAAAAACAAAAAGCTTCTACTCTTTGTAATGCACGAACATTATTTCAGGCCGGTGCAATAAGCTAACAGCCGAATAAATCAGACTGGTAATAATTCATCATCCACAGTGAGCAGCCAGGAGTGCAGGCTGCAGCAGGCTGTAATTCACGCCATGAAAACTCCCAAAGCTTCAAAACGCTGTGCAAACACTTCCAACGATCCTCAGAGGAAAGTGATGCAGCGCGGAGGAACCGAACGACCTGAAGCCAGACAAACCCACTTTGTATCAACCGAGATTCAAATAAATGAGCCGAGCTTCAGCTGCAGCGTTGTTTCAAACTGTATTTTTTAGAAGAAGAAGAAGAAGAAGAAGAAGAAGCCTTTATTGTCACACCACATAGTACATGCATTTAGTATACACACATGCCATGCTTGGTGAAATTTTCTCTCTGCATTTAACCCACCCTGCTCGTCCTCCCTCTGCGGCAGACCACGAGCAGTGGGCTGCCATGGCGCCCTGGGACCCAGTTTCTTTTCTTGTCACCATTGGTCAGGTGGTGATCTTCTTGCATGTTTTTAGAGGGGGGTTTCATTTTTTATGGAGGATCCCCCAGGTGAACATGGGGAGAGCATGCAAACTCCACATAGAAAGGCCCCTTTCCTCTCGAGATAAGGGCAGCAGGCACCGAAGGCATGGTGGAGGACACGCCCTCAGCGCCCACAGCGCCCCAGCTGGGAATTGAACCCGGAACCTTCTAGCTGTGAGGCGACAGTGTTGCCACTGTTTCACCGTGCCACCAAAAATTTTTAGTTCACTGACTGGTTTGTTTGTTTTCCAGCTGTTCAAACAGCCATCAATGAGCTTCACCACAAATCCACTCTGACCTCAACAAATGTGGGATTCTCTGATTTGACGGCCTCCCAAAGTAGAAGAAGAACCTGACCGTGGCGGTGAAGCTGCACTTTCACATTCATCAGATGTTGATACAACCTCGTAGTCACCCTATGAAAGCAGGAAGGTCACTTTTCACTGCAGCAGCTTATTGGAGCTGATGGATGAGAATCAGCTGATGAATCATGAGATAAAAGTGAAACCTGCTGGTGGAACTAGATGTAAACTCAGGGATCAGACAGTCTCTTTTGCTTCCATAGAGAAGCTCAGGAAGCGTCTGCACGGTGCTCTTCATCAAAGAGCATTCGGACATTTACCAAACACCAGCTTGTCTACGTCCTGGAAATCTTTGCTCTTGTAAAACAGGAAACCCGTCCTTTTGTGAAGGTTTGTTTTGAAGTGTGGCTCAGTGTCTCCAGAGGGCAGGAATGGAGGTGAAGAACATGCCGCACTAGAAACGTTACCTGGACAAGCGTCACAAAGGTGAGATTTATGTTTCATCAGAGGAGTTTTCAAACTGTTTTCTTCTGTTTTGTACGACAAAAAGCTTCGAGGATGAAGGCTCGTTGGTTTGGTCTTTTTAAGTCTGGTTAACTTCCATCCATCCCTCCATTTTCTGTCTCTTATCCGGGGCCAGACAGGCATCGGGCAGGTGGTCCATAGGTCAGTCCGAGGTATTCGCAGGCCAGGTGAGATATATAATCTCTCCTCCATGATCTGGGTCTAAAACCTCCAAAGGAAGGCGTCCAGGAGGATCAGCTGCTTTCCTGGGAACCATCTGACTCCCACACAGTGGATGAAACTAAGTTATTTAGCTTCATCCAACAGGGACCACGAGCGTCTGTCACGACTGTCCATCTGATCACAGCATCAGGCAACACGAAACAGACTCTGGGATGAGTTTAAAACTTCAGGAAATCAGCGCTTAGCTCAGTAATCTCCACTTTATATCAGGGTAAATATTGGGTCGTGAAGGCACACAGACAGAAAATTAATTTAGAGAGCGTTGACAACAAAGCCACAGATGAAGCAAACCTGCCAGCATGAAAACAGCTGCATTTGAAACAGGAAGCAGCATGATGACACTGTGCTGACATCACACAGAGTGTCTGCTCACCGGCCAATAAAGGCTCAGACTGATCTCCAAACTGCTCAGCCACCCTCAGAGATCACCACCATCACCATCATCGTCACCTTCACCACACACTACGGAGAGATTAGCTCACTTCAGCTGCGACAGGCCAGCTCTGTTTCTCACATGAGGTCAGGTGTGTTAAACTACCTGCATTTCACTTCACACCTCTGGAAACAGGACTGACGCTCGGCTGACGTTAACCACCGCAGACCATTAAGCACTGACGTGACGTGATGCTGTAACTGCTGCAGAAACCACAGCAGAGGAGGCCGTGTGACTTCCTCAGGTGTGATCCATGACATGACAAGAAGAACCTGTTTAAAGCCTGAACGGACTCGACGCGTCGGCCTGGACCGAAGTGGTTTTCCAGCTGATGTTTGCATCCCTCGAGCCGTGCAGCCAGTGAGGCTAAAACAGGCGGAGCATCAAGAGATGAGCGTGGAGATGCTAAACGCAACAGTGTGACGGATGATTGACGGCTCGGTGTGACCGATCCTGTCAGATCAGATGAGTCTCATCATCGTCCCTGTCCATCAGAGCCGCTGATCTGTGCGAGACTTTGTCCCCATTTATGACTTCACTCTTTCCAAGGAAAGAGATTAGAACACATGATCTCAACCTGAGTCACATGGTGCTGATTCTGACATCAGCGTTTCATCATCAGTAACAACGATCATGTACCAACACATCCACACACCACCAGTGTCTGCAGTGCAATGTCTTTAAAATGGTTTGTGTGTGTGTGTGTGTGTGTGTATATTTATATATATTCAGAATGATGCTCAGAGCAAAAATCACTCACACAAGATCAAATACTTCAATCACATCAAATAAATCAATCATTTTTAGGAACGATTGATTTGCAGATCAATAACAAGATGAGATCATAACAACATGATCTGTGAGACGTCTTTGAATGTCTCCTTTTGTCCCTCAAACAGCACAAAACAAGCACATATTCACTTTATTGGGATAAAAAAAGCTCAGCTACAAACAGAATCACTGAACATTTGACCCATTGATTATCTGATAATAACTGATCAGTTCTGCCAGCTCTGCCAAGAATCACGGTGAACTAATAAACAGTACTATTACTACTAACCACTGCAACTACTTCAAAGTTTTACAGCACACTAGTCTTAATACTGATACTAACAAAATACCCATAATACTCAATATGGCCCTAACAACTGGTACTAGTACTACTAAAAGCTTAAAAATACTGACAATAACCCTCCATGATACTACACTGACAGTACTACTGCTGCTACTGCTGCTCTTAGTGACAACAGTACTGATACTCAAGTCAGTACTACTTCTGACCGAATGATAATACTTCATCTAATACCAATAATTACTGATATTTGTACCACACTGTAAGAAGTTGCAGCCAGTGACACCAGAAATAACAATAAAAGTGGACTAATGCTGACTCCACCAACCCTCATACTACTACTACTAATACTACTACTACTACTGATAATAATACTACATGAACCACAGACCGCCGCCGGCGGAGCAGCACCGGCGGCGGCTGCTCGGAGCTGGTGGACGGCTCACCGTGCAGTTGGCCGGCTTGCTCTGGAGGCTCTGCAGGGTCGGGCTGAGCCAGCAGAAGCCGAGGATGAAGAGGCTGAGGATCCCGCAGGCGATCAGGAACAGACCCAGCCGGATGCTCTTGTCCTCGGCCTCGGAGTACTCGTACGATACCCGCATCTTCGCCATGGCAGCCCCGCGGAGACCTCCGCCGGCATGGAGAGGAGGACCGGAGGAAGATGAGGAGAGAGAGAGGTGTCTGGAGGGTGAAGGCGGAGGAGGAGGAGGAGAAGGAGGAGGCGACGTTGTTTGCTGCTGCTGAGTTTAAACAGCGGCTGCTTTCTCTCTCTGGATGTGTTTCATCAGTTTCATTTCTCCTCCTCCTCCTCCTCTCCGCTCCATACTCTGCTGCCTCTTCCTCCTCCTCCTCTTCCTCCTCCCTCTTTCACATTCTATTGTGGGTCCAATTTTAATAAATGTGTCTCTGTGTGCTGGAAGAAGTATTCAGGTCTTTATACTTTGAAGTGAAAGTAGTAATACCACTGTGTACTAATACTCTGCTACAAAGTACCTCAACAAGTAGTCAACTTAAATTTGAGGTACTTGTATTTTGAGTATTTCTATTTTCTACTACTTTAAACTTCTGCTCCACATCTCAGAGGGAAATACTGCACTTTTCACTTCACTACAGTTTTTTCACTGCAAAGTAACACAACTAAAATACAAAGAAGCTGAGGCTGCAGGTCACTGAGTACTTTTACTCCTAAAACAAAGTACTGGAGAAATGTCAAATCTGACCTGATGGTGGCGCCATATGTGAAGTTAAAGGCTGACCTCAGTCATCAGGATTCATCCTCTGGTGACCGTGAACGTCCGAAGCGATGAAGGACAGGAGCCAAAGACCATCCAGCTGTGCAGCTGTTTCAGTTCTCTTGGACTCAGCTGGAGGATCCCGGTCCTCGGCTGGTGGACTCCGGTCCTCGGCTGGAGGACCCCGGTCCTCGGCTGGAGGACCCCGGCCCTCGGCTGGAGGACCCCGGTCCTCGGCTGGAGGACCCCGGTCCACGGTGTTGGGTTCAAACACTAAAAGCCTGATTCTCTTTGTGTGCAGAGTTTAGAGTTAAAACACGTGCTGTGATTGGCTGGCTGTGTGCAGGTGAGACAGGAGTCTCTCTGCCTCTTTTTGGTTCTTTTGTTTTTTACCGTCCAATGAAAACCACGTATCTGTGAGATTATCTTTTCTTGAAAAGTTGACTTTGTGGAGATACATGGTTTTCACAGGGCAGCGGCACAAATCCCAGCAGGAGGTCCAACTTCTGGTTTGAAGACAGGAGGACAGAATAGACAGAATAGCCCCCCCCCCCCCGGTGGCCTGATGATTCAATCCAGATGTGTGTTTCCTCTGCTGGCTGCTTGTTGTTCTCTCTGTTACATGCAGCATGAGATAAGCCTCTTAGCCGGGGGGGGGGGGGGGGCACATCGCGCTCAGGAACATCCTCTGTGTCTCAGGCCGCCAGGACAAACATGTCGAATCACAGCAGCTGAGCACAAACCGATTAAACTCTGAAGATAATGAGCTGAGCATCAACAGACGATCACACGTATTAACGGGATGAATTCATGAAATGAGCCGATGTGGAGTCAGACTGGCTTTCTTCTTCTGGTGTTTCTAGAGAGACGCTGCCAGAACAACCGGAGCTCAGTCAGGTCACACGATCTTCGTGAGCAGATGAAAGTTGGAAGCCGTAGATGTTCAGAACCTCACCTGGACCCAATCATGACACCTCACCTGTTTACCTGCGGAATGTTCCAAACAGGTGTTTCTGGACTTCCCCAGTCTGTGAAACGTGTTTCTGCCTCAGTTTCACAATGAACACATATTTACAGAAATCAATGAAGCTGATGAGGAAGAACATTGATGAATTTCAATGAATGAATATTTTAAACCCTCCTGATTGGCTGCCCTGACATCTGTGACGTCTCCTTTTCTTCACTGTACTCCACTACTGGCTGCTGTGATGACATCATTTCTCAACATGATCAATAGTTTCATTGCATCGTGTGTGTGTGTGTGTGTGTGTGTGTGCTGGCAGAGTCTGATCACTGTTAAAGATCCAAAATGGCCTCCGAGGACGAATTGATCAATGAGCTGAATGAAATGTATTGATTCCTCTCAGTGAAGAGACGAGTGAGTGAAGGCACCTGTTGACAAGCCAGCACACCCACACACACACACACACACACACACACACACGTATGTGTGTAATCATTCATGTAAACCTGCAGGATGAAATTTAAAGCACCAAAGTCCCGAAATGTGCCAGGTGTTCCGCTTCATCCTCTGACTGCTGTTTACAGTAAAACAGGTGTGTGGACTCTGATGACGAAGTGTTTCTTAATTAAAATGGTGATTCGTTAAAAAATGAGGGTGAGAGGCGCCGAACAGCAGCAGCACCGTCCACCTCTCACCTTCCACCTCAGCCCAGGACGGACGTCTCTGTCCGCCTCGGCGTGGCGCGCGGGTGATCAGGAGGCATGTGGCAGGATTATTATCATCTGTGCGGATCAAAAGATTACAGATGATAACGGACATCAGCGGAGGCTCGGGCCACGTGTCTGTGCACGCGACCAACAGCAGAGCTCACAGATACCTGCCAATCACTCTCAGCCTGCATCTGACAGCAGGTCAGGTCGATCCGCGCCTCCTGACGCGCCAAAGACACAAACTGTGAAGGACAGACGCGTCGGACAGGAGACAGGTGGCGTCCTCCGAGGACGGGATTATACCCGCGAGGAAATACAGCAAATAAAAGGGACCGAAAGGGCGTCACGTGACTCGAATCAGCAGCCACACGACGCAATCAGGAGCTGAGAGCCGCTGCTGAGGCGACGTGAGGCTGGAGTCCGTCACCATGGAGACGAGGGAGCGTCCGTGCAGCGCGTGCGGACACAGGCTCAGAATTAAGACAAACCCGGGACAAAGTCCTGAAATGATCATAACCGTCAACTCATGTCCTTTATAGAGACTTTGACTTCACTCTGGTTTTAAGATTTCACTTTTCCTTTGAGTCTGAAGACAAGAAAAAAACAGAAAAAAACAGAAAAAAACAGAAAAAAACAGAAAAAAACAGAAAAACAGACAAAAAACCCAGAACGAAAGTAAAAGAAACAGAATTAATTCATCTCTTTTCATTGATTTTTATATTATTATTTTACTCTTCTGCATCTTAATCATACTTTATTTCATGTCCTTGTTTTTTATATCAATGAATTTTCTAAGTTGTGTTCTCTTATTTCAATCCTAAAGACTTTATTGTTGTTGTTGTTGTTGTTGTTGTTGTAGAAAAACAGCAGAGAACAGAAACTCCGCTGACTGATGTCTGATCAGCTCAGTGTCCTCATGTCCACTTGTGGAAACTGTCTTTAGAAGAAGATGAAGAATAGCACATGTTCATCTTCATCTTCATCTTCACATCATGAACTCGGGTGTTGATGAAGAGGAGTTCTGTCAAACACCTGCTGGCTGCGGGGTTTTCAGCTGTTTCCATCAGTTAATAGAAGAAGAATCAGGCCGAATAATCGAGAGCTGATTGAACCGAGCAGTGAACGAATAGAACCAATCACTGATGAAGAGGAGTCAGGTCGCGTCGTGGTCCTGCTGACTGACGCTCGGTCTCACGCTGTCTTTCTGGTCCCTCGTCCGCTTCAGTGAGACAGAACAAGAGCTCGTGAACAAGTGAAGCTTCATGTCGCACCTTCACCCACTCACTCTGCGTCCTTCAGCTCGGTGTCTCAACGTTAAGAACATTCAGAGAGACGTCGACTGAGGTGAGGACAGGGAGCGGTGGACAGTCTCCGTCTGCAGGACGAACGCACACTTTGAGGTTCAGATGCTCCAGACCTTCAGTTTATCATCACTGATGATGATGATGATGATGGTGATGAAGAAGTGGTGGCAGCTCACCTGCTTGAGGAAGACCATGGATGAAGGCTGAGATGCTGCTTCTGTCAGATGAAGAAGACATGACGAAGACAGTCAAAACGTGACGTTTGAGGAGACGCGAACAGCAGATCTGATCATTTTGGTTTAAAAACGAAACGATGAATCGATTTTTTACTTCCTCTCAATCAACTTATTGACAGCCACAGTCTGTTCACTGCAAACAGTTTCTGTTGTGATCCTTCAGGAGTACAAAGTGAAGTATTTAAACCTCGTTTCAAAGTGCTTTTGGTGCCTTAAAGTACATTTTTTGTTTACACGTGTACTTTTACTCCTAATGGAGTAATGTCAGCTGGTACTTTTGGGGATCCCTCGAAGGCATCAGGGCAGTTTGTGCTACTTGAGGGACGAGAAGAGAGAGGAGCAGAGCTGATCTTCATCTCTGAAAGAGAAATCACTTTTACCTCCTGATGTCCACTTAGTTTATTAGTTTGTTTATTTTCTTTTTTTATTCACACAGGGAAGAAAACCCACGATGATGAAAAGATAAAAGAGGAATAACTTCTTTCTTTCCTGTCGTCTGTTTCTCCTCTTTTATCTGTAAATGTTTGCCAAGAAAAAACTAAGGAGACACTGCAGAACATTTCTCTTCATCGTCAGTATTTTCCAGCCAGTTTTCGTCCTCAGGACACTCGGTGTGTAAACTGAACGTCTGACTTGATGTTTGTCCTTCTGTCCTCACACTCCTCCTCCTCAGCTCCTCAGTTTGTTTCAGGATTAAACTCAACGCGACTCGTCTCCTAAATTTAAGTTTCATTCTCCTCCGCGGCGTAAAATCTGCTCTGCTGCTGCTCTCACAGAGTGTGTGTGTGTGTGTGTGTGTGTGTGTGTGTGTGTGTGTGTGTGTGTTCACCTCCAGCTGATGTCTCCATTAAACTTCTTCAGTCATCACGTCACTGCTCTGATGGAGGCGTCTGTAACTTTCAACACACTGACTACAGCTGATAACTGACAGGCGGAGTGATCATTGTGATCAATAACTGACAGGCGGAGTGATCATTGTAATCAGTAACTGACAGGTGGAGTGATCATTGTGATCAATAACTGACAGGTGGAGTGATCATTGTAATCAATAACTGACAGGTGGAATGATCATTGTGATCAATAACTGACAGGCGGAGTGATCATTGTGATCAATAACTGACAGGCGGAGTGATCATTGTGATCAATAACTGACAGGTGGAGTGATCATTGTGATCAATAACTGACAGGCGGAGTGATCATTGTGATCAATAACTGACAGGTGGAGTGATCATTGTGATCAGTAACTGACAGGCGGAGTGATCATTGTGATCAATAACTGACAGGTGGAGTGATCATTGTGATCAGTAAGTGACAGGTGGAGTGATCATTGTGATCAGTAACTGACAGGCGGAGTGATCATTGTAATCAATAACTGACAGGTGGAGTGATCATTGTGATCAGTAACTGACAGACTGCCGGCATGTCGTCGTCTGTCCTCCTGCCGGACGGTCTGTGGGCTCGTGGCGCCCCCCTGTGGACAAACGCTGAAGCGGCAGCTGACAAACGTTTTCTGTCAACTTGAACTGGAATGAGACTGAACAGACACTTATCGATCCTCTCACGAGCTGCTCCTCCTGTAAACGTGGATTTCAAGAACATGAATGAGGAATCAAAGCTCCTGTTCTGAGTCATGAGGGAAGCAAAATGAGGCTTCAAAGGATTTGATTGGACCGTAAAGTCTGACGGTCTTTTCTCGTTTGACTGAAAAACATTTGAATGACAGACATGAAGTGTGTCTGAGTCTGTCAAACAGCTCTTTTCTTCACTTTGTTCAACTGTGACCAGCTGATGAAGCTGGACCACATAAAACTTCTTCAGAGGCGACGAAAATGTCACAGGAAGGAAAAACAGGAAAATTCAGGAACTTTCAGTCCACACACACACACACACACACACACACACACACACACACACACACACACACACACACGCACAAACCAGCCCGGACACGTCCTTCAATTTCATTACCAGAATATTTATTTTATTGTTTTTCCTATTAAAACACTAGCTGCCATATTTAATAAAACAGCCAACGGCCAAGTGCCTCAGTCCTCATCCTCCAATCAAATCGTCTCCAGCAGGTCACGTGGGTCTGTGGGCGTGTCCTTGGCTTTGCTGCTGCAGTGTGAACTGGGCCCTGTAGTCATGGCAACCGAAGCCGCTGCAGCTGTAGGTGTGGGCGGAGTCAGCCGTGGTCCCTGTAAACCGTCTCCATGGTGGTCTAGTATTGCGTGGTTTACTGGCGGCAGCAGACGGAGGGTCTCCTCACTTCAGACACGACTCTTTTTAGTTTTTCCTATTTTTCTTAAAAATACTGCCATGTCTGTGTGTGTGTTTACACACACACACACACACACACACACACCCGGACATTGGTGCCTCCTGGAGGAAATTTAAAAGTGATGAACAGCAAATCATTTGTGACATTTGGTGTAAAAACGGGGAATCTTTTGGCTCATTTTGATTTCGGCGGGGGCGACGACCTTCACAGGAAACACTCTGCATTCTGGGAAACAGACGTTCGCTTTCCTGCTGAGAGTTAAGACCAGAAGATTGAAACCTGAATCACGTCCACACGATAAACAAGAAGCTCCCGCCAGCAGCCGGCTAGCTTAGCTGAGCATAAAGACTGGAAACAGCTAGCTTGGCTCTGTCCAAAGGCACCGCTAAAGCTAATTGACATGTGACCGTATATGTTTAATTTGTAGAAAAACTAAAGTGTAAAAATGCCAAGTCGCCTTCATGCTAAGCAAAGCTAAGCTAACAGTCTCCTGGCTGTAGCTTCGTATTGAGCGTACAGACGTGAGCGTGGCGTCCTTCTGAAAATCCACCTCTCAGACCGGAAGTGAACGAGCGCGTCCCTCAAAACTCCTTCACAGAGGTCACTCCGGCCATTTGATTGGTTTGACTGTTGCCGGGCAGAAAGCAGAGAAGCGCCAAAAAATGTGGGAGGTGACCGAAAAGCAGAACTCAAAATAAACATTAAAAGTTGTGTGGGGGGGGTCCGCTGACAGAGGGAGGAGCTGAAATGTCAGAATAAAAGACAAACAGAAAAGGATGGTGGAAACGGGGACGAGCTCACGTCTTCACTGCAGGCTTTGACCTTCATCCCGCAGAACAAGGACAAAACCACGTCCATCCGAATCCGAATGTGTCGCTGCGTCCTGTTTTCCCTGCTGGTCATTAAACCTCATGTGCAGAATCCAAACCAATCAGACGGACGGATGTTGACCTCCATCACAAACGCATCAGGAGTGTCACTGGCTGACACTGTCTCACTGATTGGACCGTCCCCTGACGCTGTCTCACTGACCGGACCGTCCACTGACGCTCTGTCTCACTGATCGGACCGTCCACTGACGCTGTGTCTCACTGACCGGACCGTCCCCTGACGCTGTCTCACTGACCGGACCGTCCCCTGACGCTGTGTCTCACTGACCGGACCGTCCCCTGACGCTGTGTCTCACTGACCGGACCGTCCCCTGACGCTGTCTCACTGACCGGACCGTCCACTGACGCTGTGTCTCACTGATGGACCGTCCACTGACGCTCTGTCTCACTGATTGGACCGTCCACTGACACTGTGTCTCACTGACCGGACCGTCCACTGACGCTGTGTCTCACTGACCGGACCGTCCCCTGACGCTCTGTCTCACTGACCGGACCGTCCACTGACGCTGTGTCTCACTGATGGACCGTCCACTGACGCTGTCTCACTGATGGACCGTCCACTGACGCTGTGTCTCACTGACCGGACCGTCCACTGACGCTCTGTCTCACTGACCGGACCGTCCCCTGACGCTGTGTCTCACTGATGGACCGTCCACTGACGCTGTGTCTCACTGATGGACCGTCCACTGACACTTTTTCCTAATCAAAGTATTTACTTCAAGTATTTTCTCAAATCATTTTTCAGAGCAGCAACAACCAGCTCACATCTCTTTCTGAAGTGTTTTTTCTAGAAAAATTCTTTAAAAAAATGGAAAGATTTCCACTCGAGCAGGACTAAAATTCTCTCCACCCGTGGATTCATTTGAAGGAAAAAGAAAATTAGGCAGATTCATTTCCAGACTTTTTTCTTGGAAACTTTCTCTTTCTTTCTCTTTACGTCTCTAAAAACTAAGAATCCTTCAACTGGATCAATCAGAGGCCAAGCGCTGCGATGACGCGTCACATGGACACACTGCTTCATTTTAAGAGGCCGAAAACACAGAGAAATACAAAATGTGTATTAATCCGCCGCTGAAAATAGTCCCAACCAAAAGTACCATTTCCTCCTGTCTGACTTGTTTGTGAGCAGTTCTTTAGAAATGATTGACCGGATTTAGATCTGCACACGAGCTTTGACCAACACAAGAGGAAAGACAGAATAAAACCTGAATTTTAACTTTAGAATAACAGAAGATAAAACGTGTGTGGTGAAAACGACGCTCTGTCTGCGGCGCCAGGCGTCGCCTCATGAACACCAACAAACCCAAAAAGATAGTTTTCTGCTTTTATTATGAAATAGTGCTACAATGTACATTGCATTTCCTCTCCTGACTCTCGGCTGTCTGCTCGTGTGTGTGTTCTGATCGTAACGCTGAAAACAAAGATGGTGAAGAGTTTGAGCTCCTCGGAGGTCAGAGGTCAGAGGTGCGACACGGAGTGAAATAATTATCCATCCTGACAGGTGATTTTATTCTGTGTTAAAATCTGGTTCTTCTTAAAAGCTTCTCTAGACAAAAATAGTCAATTCTTAAGACTGAATAGAAACATGGATCACTCGATCAGATGGACACTTATTCAGAGCTCGTGTCGGCGGTCGGACTGCGCCGTCTGTCGACGTGAAGCCTGCGCTCCACGCGACAGACCGGCCAAACCAAAGTCATGGAGGCGGGTGGGAAATAAAATAAAAAAAAACAGAACGAAAGGAAGAAAATGAGGTAAAGAACAAAGAAAATCTGAAAAGTCTATTCAGTGTTTGGAGGGCGGGAGCCGGGACGTCCTCTCCCGTCCCCAGTCCTTATTGGCCAGATTCACTTTGAGTGTGTGGAGGTGGAAAAACCTAGAGGGGTGACGAGCCAGGAGGGCCAATGGCAGGCAGGCAGGAGGAGGTAGAGCCAATCAGAAGGCCTGCTGGGCAGGATTGTAGTTGAATGTGGAGGGAACATGAGGTCTTTCTTCTAGTTTGTCATATTCCAGATGAAACTCCTGAAAACAGACACAGAGTCAGATTTACTGCCGCGTCAGGATGTGTCAGAGCGTCAGAACGTTAACGACGGCCTCGCTCGTCGTGTTCTGAGTGTCACGATCCAAACACGACTCAAAGCGCTCTTTTTAGACAGTCCTGACAACATTTTACCCACTACAGGACTTCAGATCAGCCAAGACGGTCTACAGTCATCAGTGTGTACAAATAAAGTGAGGCTGGACAGACCTGCAGACCGAGACCTGCAGACCGAGACCTGCAGACCGAGACCTGCAGACCGAGACAGCAAATACTTGATAAGTGATTAACTGTCAAAGCTACACGGAGGCATTTCAAACAGTGAACTTTAGAGATGAAGAGCGCACAGAGCTGCAGTTTAACCGTCCAGAAGCTGGAACACATGAAGCTGCAAAGACTCAGGCGACTGTCAAAAAACAAGCTGCCACCATCTAAGAACTGAATAAGTTTTGATTGTTTGAGCTTCTAAAATGTGACAGTTTGCTGCTTTTTCTTGTCTTAAATGCAACAGTAAAGACTGTCTCCCTTCCGAGACATCTGAAGACAAAGTTTCAGGTTAGAGGATCCACTGAGGAAATGATCTGCAGATCAATCCTTCACGACAACGATCGTCAGCTACAGGCGGTTCACACACAGACGAGCTCTGACATCGTCAGTTATAGGAAGAAAATGTGTGTGTGCGTGTGTGTGTGTGTGTGTGTGTGTGTGTGTGTGTTTACCTTGGCCACCTTCCTCCAGTTGAGGCAGTCGAAGAAGTAGTAGGTCCCTCTCTCGTAGGCGTTGGTCTTCAGCGTGGGCTCCATACCCGGAGCCCGGGTGATCCAAACCCGCTCCTCTTTATGGTACCTCCAGTCCCTGTTAAACCTGACACACACACACACACACACACACACACACACACACACACACACACACACACACAGAATGTGAATGTGTAGAACCTCGCTAAATGTCTCCCTTTAACTAAGACAGGAAGCAAGAAAAAAATCTGTATATGAAGAAGAATAAAGAGGAAGTGACATCAGCAAAGAAACTGTGAGAAACCGTTTTAATCAAAGTGTGTACTTTCTGTGTGTGCGTGTGTGTGTGTGTGTGTGTGTGTGTGTGTGCTCTCACAGCTCTACTGCAGCCAGCAGTTGTAGTAGATCTCCTCCGTTCATGTAGTAGAGATAAAACAGCAGATCTTCACCGTATCGAGACAACTTGATAGCTGCTAACTGCAGACATGACAGAGCGGGACGGTTACAGGCTGACGTAGTCGAAGTGAGACATCTTCCATGTTACTAAAGCACGTCTCCGGACCAGTTAAAGAACATGTACTCGGTGCAGTAGGATGAAGGACGTACCTTGTCCCTTATGTGGATGTTAGTTAAATACTCTGAGGGGACGTGGAAGTCTGCAGGAAGAGGAGGACAAAGTCATCACAGAGGGATCAGGACTAAAGAGGGGCTAAATGTCTGCGTCCTTTCTCTGCGAGACATCGAGCTCACACACTCTGCTGCTTTATGAAGCTGATTCAGGAAACTGAACAAAGCACCTGACGGACGTGAGTAAGCAATCAGACATTTGCTGCAGAGACTCACCGATGTCTTGCGGTCGACACGGAGCCGACGCCCAGGGAGACGCAAACTTAGGATAGAGATTCCTGACAGAGACAGAAGACAGCCAGGCGTCAGACTCTCAGCTTTGACGGAGTGAGGAGACGACCGAGGGTCTGCGCTCGGTCGCGGTCTGACGTTTAATGTGACGTGAAGTGATTTCAATGAAATTTAACAGTCTTTTTCTCCTGCATGAGGCATTCAAGGACTGTTGGAAATTTGAAAATTGGACAAATCAATAATAAAAATCATTGTCATTTAGTGACTTTACTAGTTTGAGTAAAACTGAAGTCCACACAGATGAGCCATGAGTGACATGAACATCATGAGGAGTAATAATGATCAGTGTGGACAGACTGAGCCAGCTCCTCTCTGTCTGAGGCCTCTGACTGCAGCTCTGAGCCGCTCTGGGTCTCTGGGTCTTAAACCTGGACCTGTGCACTGATCTGAGGTCTGTATCGGCTCTGTCACCTCCACATAAACTGTGTGTGTGTGTGTGTGTGTGTGTGTGTGTGTGTGCGCGCGCGCGTCTTCATCGTACTCAGGTGAGTTGAGGTTGAGGCCGAGCGTGGTGAGGTCGGAGCCCAGGGCCAGGTGGACCATGCCGGGGTCCGTCTCCGCCGCCCGGATGAACGTCAGCAAGCCGATCATCCCGAACTGGTCCGTTACCATGCCGACCGGGATGTTGGTCACACGGCCTGGGACACATAGACAGACAGACAGACAGACAGACAGACAGAGGACACGTGAGGGTGGCGTCGGCCGAAATCCGCCGTCGCTCGTGCGTGGACGTGTGTGCGTCTCACCGTCAGGAAGCACCTGAATCCCTTTCTTCTGCTGGTTGTTGTTGCTCGGCGCAGAGCTCTTATCGCCGGGGAACTTTGGACCATCTGAGCTGGAGGTGGGCTTTCCTGACGAATTCAGATTCTGATTGGACAGAAACGGAGGGAAAAAATATTCCTAAGAAACGGGATGAATCGGGACACGAGCACACAGCATCAGCGAGGGCAGGACACTGGACAGAAGACAGGAGGACAGGAGACGGAAAAAAGAAGAGAAAGCAGCAGAAAGAAAAGAGGAAAACAGAAAACTGGAAAGAAAAAGGCTCTCACTGTTTTGCTGTCTTCGTTGGTGCTGGTGGGGTCTTTTGTTTGGTAGTTGGGCCCGGGGAGGGCGGGGAAGTCTTCGTTATGGATGGAGAAGTCCTGCGACTGTTCACTGGACGGCTTGGTGACCATGCCGACTGGAAACCGGAGGAAAAGCAGTTAGCCACGATCACAATGGAAGAATTTAATACAAACACACACAAAGAGCGACAGCCACACGCAGAAGCAAAAACCTGCACACACACACAGAATCACCGCCATGAGCTCAAGAAAACGAACATTTTCAGAAGGAACCGAGAAATCCACCAGCGACTGAACTCTGACAGACACACATTTCAAAAAGTGACGAGTGGAAAAGAGCCAGTGAGCTGAAACTGTAAGAAAACCATCAAAGTACAGAAATAAACACACAAGAGACAGAAAAACAAAGCTCACAGGAAGAAGTCAGGCTGTGCACGACCTCACCTACACTGCTGAATGAACGTGTACACACACACACACACACACACACACACACACACACACACACACACACACACACACACACACACACACACACAGGCCTCTGTGTTACCGTAAGGGGCCCGACCAGCCAGCGGGTTGAGCAGTGGGGTGGGATTTGAACCTCCGTCCCTCCGACTCCTGTCCGCTAACGCCGGGAAATCTGACAGGTCCAACCCCGTCACGTTCTCGCTGCCGTCTAGACCAGAAGCAAAGCGACAGCCATGTTTTCAACAAACCCGCCGACAGAAGCCCTAACGAAGCTGCAGCGTCGTCTCAGAGGGAAACGCCAGCTCTGTGTTTGGGTACCTGTGCCGTTAAAGATGTTGTTGGATAGGGAGTTGTTCATGTTGAAGCCTGGATTCCTGTTCACCCCAAACCCTGACATACTGACACACACACACACACACACGAACGCACACACACACACACACACACACACAGTAGAAATGAGTTTCAGCCTGAATTCACTGTTCTCATTCTGATGAAGGGTTGTTTGGGCAGAGACAGATGGTCTTTGTATCTATGAATGAACATTTATGTTAACATGTTTTTCAGTAGGAGTGTGTGTCTTGAAGGCAAAGCACCCTCTGTGTGTGTGTGTGTGTGTGTGTGTGTGTGTGTGTGTGTGTGTTACCTGTTAATAGTGAAAGGCTGCCGTGCCTGCTGCTGTTTCGGCATCCCGATGATGCTGGGTGACGACCGGCTGGGACTCCCCATGCTGCTGTTCCTCCCTGCTCCTACACCGCCGCCTCCTCTCTCTCCCCCTACTCCCCCCACCATGCCACCCGTCTGCCCTGTCGGACCCCCCACCTGCTGGCTGTGGTTCAGCACGCTCCGGCTGCTCATCGGCAAAATACCCCTGCAGAGAGGAGGAGGAGGAGGAGGAGGAGGAGGAGACACAAGCAAACTTAAAGCAGACAGAGAAAGATGTCTTCATCTCTAAACATCAGCACATTCATGAGTGTGTTGTACCTGCTCGGCGAGGGAGGCGTGTGCATTGTGCCAGTGCTGGGTGTACTGGCATGACTGGGGAGCTGGCTGGCAGACTGGTTCAACCCACTTCGACTTAACTGAGGTGCCGTGCTGCTGTTCATACCCCTCATGGGAAAACCCAAAGCACCTACGACAAGAAAGACGGTGAAGACGCGTCGATTCTCCGGAAGAAGAGTTAAAGGTTTCAGGGTAGAGCAGGAAAACTAAAACCTGATACCTGGAGACCCAAGTTATCAGATGTTTTTCACTTTTTAACTGTCCAAGAAAACAACACCACCTGTGACTGATGACTAGCGACGATCTGTGAGTGTGAGCAGGTGAAAGTAGTTTGTGAGGAAACATTAAAATAAGGTGGAGAATTATGTAAAATTAAAGAGATTAAATACCATTTTTAATATCTTATATTTCTATGTACACAAGATAAAGGACTTTGCTATGAAAATCTGCATTTTTAACAAAACAAACTGACTCAAAGTCCAAAGAAAATTCAGCTTCCCTCAACTAACATGGTGGCGGTTCCCAAGGAATTGTGGGAATTGGCGTTGCCTGTATGGACTCTCACAGCCAGACAGGATTTTTACGCTCACAGTGGACGACAAACACCAGGTGGAATAGCACTGAACCGTGGATTCACCTCACACATGAGAGCAGCTCTGCCAGCGTCCACGTCTTAAAGGGTTTTTAAAGCAGCGTCACAGACACAGCTGGATCGGTCGGCTGGGGCCGCTCGTGTTTGTGGTGCTGACGGAGACTTTTGGGATTCAAGACTGATAAAGACGTGTCCACTGCAGACCTTCACCTCACCACGACGCCGCTCTCCATCACAGAGAATAAATCAACCAAAGCACGAGTGCACGTCCACCCTCACTCTGCACCACAAAGCAAGATAAAACCTTTCTCTTGGATTAGAATTAAAGCAAAACACGGTGTGACAGTGTGTGAGACATTCGTCTAGTGGTGAGGTGATCAGCGCGAGAAATCCAAAAGGGCACTCCAGGCGTCGACAGTGCGACTCCATTTAACTCCTCGCATCGACCGCCAATTGAGCTTTACGATGCTTTTCAGCGGGAAAAGAAATAACATGACTGAAACACGTGGACACATTGTCCCTCATTAGCTTGTCCTGAAGCCGCAAACAGACACAGGTGAGGACGTGTGGCGTGGTCTTACTCTGCGGGCCGTATAAACTGGCTCCTAGCTGTGACAGCTGACCCGTGGAGGAAGCAGAGGAAGACGCCAGCATCTGAAGACAGAGGAAACACAGACACATGCTTCAGTTTTCCACACAACGTTGTCTTTTTGTTAACCATAAACAAAACAGACAAAGACCCCATCTGCACAACAGTATGACCGGTAGGTGATGTGTTCATTTTTAACATGGTGGACGGCCCTGAACCTCCAACCTGTAGTGAAATCTACATCTGTCTCCCATGAAGACATTCAGTTACGGAGGTGGTTTGGTCTGAGGTGCATTTGCAGCAGCACAGATGCTACTGCATGATCACAAAAGTATTACAGGAATACAACAGGCACAGTGTGTCTCTATGATCCTCTCACTCTTCCTGCTTGTCACAAGCCACAATATGGCATCAAACTGAACATTTGCAGTATATAGTTTAGAGAATATCACAGACCCAACATGACATTGGCAGGCGGGACTGAGAGAAAAGGGTGCAATTATAAATCCGTCAGCTCCTTCAGCACCGCGGACAGTGACGTGGATTCATCAGTACACACCTGCTGATACTTCAGCTTCATTTGGCTTCTTTTAATAGATGTGTCATGCACCAACCTCACCAAAACAAACTCGTGTGTGTAAAATCGTACATGGCAATAAAGCTTTTACTGATCTCTGATTGCTAACAGGAGGGATGGCATATCCCCTCATATCACCTGCTGAGCACGAGCCTCCAGAGGAGCCGACGCTCGTCACACTGTCTAACAGAGGTAATACACGCCTGTCTGCACAGCCGTGGGTATCATGTCCAAACTTCAGCACTAGTGTTGGTACAATACTTGAGAGTCAGCACAAATGCCACAACTATTTTTTTCCAACATAAACCTGTTTTTCTACTTCATGTAGTCTAAACACAACTTGAAAGTAGAAAAAAGGGTGCAATTTGTAAACATTATGTTTGGCAGCTAAAAGGCATTTCAAAGAGACAAGAACTGGGGGAATGTGGGGAAAAATAATGGAGACACGAGAAAGAAAAAAAAAGTAAAACCAGACTGTCACATGACCCACCTTGCAGCACAACCAGACATTTTTATTCAACCCATATCGCTGCTGTGTATCACATGATTGTATTACTGAGTACAGTGTGCAGTGTCGCTCTGCAACAACTTCCTCTTGCAGGAAAAACACTTAACTCGGTGCTTTTTTGGTTTATGTGATCCCACAGGTTACAGTGTAGAACTAACATTAAAATCTGAAATAATGACAGTCCTAAAAACTCAAAAGAAAAGTATTACCGTGAGCTTGAGTGGTTACTTTCTCCACACTGTGAAGCCCTGAAGTGGGTCTAAATAAATAACTTACATCCTTGTCAGCGCGGTGTGGAGGGAACATGGACTGTTGGGTGTAGTAGAGGCTGGAGTCGTCCGCATAATCGCTCTCTACCCCTCCCTCCATAAACTTCTTCCGGTTAGCACCAAACATACCGTGTGTCACCTGAGAGCGCAAACACAGGAAATGGTCACAGTGACTTCCAGACTGAAGCTGCGGTGACATAAATCAGCTCCTTCCTGTCCCGCCGGCAGTCATTGGCTTACACTGTGATTCATAACGGTGTCTTCAGATCCATTTAAGATGCTGTGAATAAAACTTTCATCAGGAAAATTCGACATGCATGTAACCTAACAAATGCCTTAATTTAAAACATGCCTCTGCTTCTCTGGGTCTGCAGACATCACGCTCAGATACTCACACAGAGACTGGTTTCACAACCCGTAAAACAAAACACATAAGTTATATAAAATGGGTCAGATTTGTTCTTTTGTTCCGGTTTCCTGTTGCGTGTTGGCCCATCCATCCCAGATGTTGCTTTCTCTGAAACACAATGTATACTGTTCATTTAGGAGGTGAGTCAGCTGTGGTTACTCGAACCTGTTTGCAGCTTTAAATAACTAAAACTTCACAATTATGATCTCACGTACACTTCTTAGAGTTGGAATAAGTGTAGGTTGTAAGCGGAGCTGCATACTCAGGTCCTACTTGAAGAGCGCTGATCACAGATTAACCTGCAACCCTGTGTCAACCATGATGTCTGTGTGAAGTAGCACAACATCCTCCAGCAGAACATACGCTGCTGCTGCTGCTGAAACACAGGACCTGGTTTCTTCATACAGGATCTTTACATAGAGAACGTTCATTTCAAACCTGTAATGAGTGAAACAGTAGGGCCTCGGGTCCGTCACCAGACTGCTCTCTGAGGATCTGAGCAAAGACTCTGAACACTAGTCGCAGCTCCAGAATTTCACACCATAATATAGAGAACTACCTGACTTGCATCACGTTTGACAGCTTCTGCAAACTTAGCTGCTGTAGCAGAAGTCATTCCTCCAAACATGAGGCGGTGTAAACAGTCTGAGATTGAACAGAGATCCCACAGGATTACTTTTGTTTAGTTAGCCTGACATCCACAATCCCTGTTAGCAGCGACCCAGTGTGTAGCAGCTATACCCAGGGAACGGCTAATTCAGCTCTAACATGCTTGTGAGGTTAAAAGGTGCATATTATTGCGTGCAATCCAGCGTGTTTACGGTTGGAAAACTCCCTAAACCCCGTTCTATCGTCTGAGTGGTTTTAATGCTCGACAATTATTGTTTCAAAGCAACGCTGAAGGTACAGCAGTGTCGCAAAAGGCTAGCTAATGTTAGCCGTGTAAGCTAATGCTAGCACCGATAATCTGTCTGGTTTACCGTTATTATACCACACTACCCGCTGGTTTGTTGATAACACTAATGAACCGACTTCTCCTGATTTGTGTTGTACTAGTGAGAGGCACATACATAATAACTACAAGCTAGCATTACCTTGCTACCTGTAAAATGAACCAGGAGCTAATGCTAGCCCACTAGCGCACGAAAGCGAGCAGCTAGTTCTATAGGAATGCATTGGACGTTAGCGTGAGAGCTAATGCTCACTACCAAGCGAGCTATTCGGCTAACCGCAATGTAAGAACGCCACGGCAGGGACAGCTGTTAGCGGTTATAGCACTGTCTGGCAAGATGAAAACACCGGTGTAAATACGGCCATTTAGACAGGCCACCATGCAGAAGGGACCAGCGAGCAGGACTGTTTTTGTTCGGGTTTGGGCCTGCTGCTCCTCCGTCGGTTAACGTTAGTTCCCCAAAACAACAACATAAAGCAACGACACCGGAATGCAGGGTTTTGAGTCGTGTTTTCCACTTTCCTTCGCCGCGTGGTTCCGTACGAACCACCGTGCGAGCAGAGTTTTCTTTAAATGCGGTTCTGGTTAGTCCCTATTGAGAAAATAAATTAAACGAATAAAAGAAGGAGCTTACCGCATCAATCTTTCTTCCCCGCTACAATCCAAGATGGCCGTCATCTCTTCGCCAATCAGCGAGGATGCTGGGATGCCTTTCGCCTCTGACCTGTGATTCTCCATCACTCCACTCCGGACTGTACTGCTGTACTCTAGTAAGGTTCTTAACTATACTACATATATTCTACTGTCTGGTGTCTGAATCGCTCTTATTTACTGTAATCTGTCCTGTATTTCTACTGTCTGACCCCTGAGGCCTCCATCACTTTATTCTGTACTGTATTCTGACCTCTGACCTCTGAACCTCTCTGACCTGTGAACTTCCATTTCCACTCTGCTCTCCTCTTTACTGTTCTCTGTACTCTTTACTCTTTACCTCTGGATTACTGACTGATCAAAGTGGGTTTGTGTGTCTTTACAAACATTTAATGGCGCTTAAATGCACATTTTTACCCCTTTAACGCACAGCACGGCTCTGTGGGACTGGGACTTCTGTATATTACACCTTTTCTAATAGATAAATTAAGCACCCAACTACGTGCAGTTCATTAACCCGTTTATTTCAAACAATTATGTTGTTTTAAAGCAAAAATACAAACATTGTTTACAAGTTAGCTGGATACCTCAGGTATGAAAGAGTCTTACCTGTTTTTACTCAGCCGTGTTGGATCCAAGTCTAACAGGTAGTATTGTAATTCCCCATTTGGCCACATGATGCCGCCGTTGTATCACTGTTACTATCAATAAATACAGACTGATGAAAATATTTGACTGTCTGTTTTGTCCAGCACCAACTGGACACTGAACACCAACAGCACCAACCAGTTTCTGTGGACATGATCAGATGCCAGAAACTGTAGAACAGGATTAAAGATGAAGAAGAAGAAGAGGATGAAGCGACATAGTGCCGATCAGGCAAGCACTGCCATTTCATGTTAAGCATCCAGACAATTAAGGAGGTTAGAAAGTCACAAGTTTTCTACAGAAAAAGACTCGAGGTGAGAGCAAAGGGAAGGACTGCTGGTGGAGTCAAATCATGACAGACACGACTCTATAGGTAACCAACATAAGCGCTTATACATCACATGTATATTCATAAGACAAAATAATCCTTTGTTCACCCCTCAGAGGGAAGTCTGCAGCGCCGCGAGCCTGTCAGTAAGAAGCATCAGTAAATAATAATAATCATGAGGCATAAGTAAATGAAGGTAAGAGTTGAATTCACATTACTGCACGTGATTCAGTCAGCCTCAGGGACGCACTTGGTGCCACGCATGCTCAGTGTCAAGCACAGTAATGTAGCCAATCCTGTGTGAGCAACAGCAGAGCTGATTTGCATCTGGAGCATAAATATAAAGTGTTCAGAGCAAGGAAGTGTTATCACTGACACAGTACAAGCTGAAAATGCCTGACCAGGTGAAAATCTCCAAGAAGGGCTCCAAGAAAGCCGCTTCCAAAGCCACCAAGCCGGGGAAGAAGAGGAGGAAGAGCAGGAAGGAGAGCTATGCCATCTATGTGTACAAGGTGCTGAAGCAGGTGCACCCTGACACTGGGATCTCCTCCAAGGCCATGATGATCATGAACTCCTTTGTGGGTGACATCTTTGAGCGCATTGCTGGGGAGGCCTCCCGTCTGGCTCATTACAACAAGAGGTCCACCATCACCTCCAGGGAGATCCAGACCGCGGTCCGCCTCCTGCTGCCCGGAGAGCTGGCCAAGCACGCCGTGTCCGAGGGCACCAAGGCTGTGACCAAGTACACCAGCTCCAAGTAAAAACCCCAACCAGCAAAACAAAACAAAAGGCTCTTTTAAGAGCCACCCACTTCAGCCAAGAGCCCACTTCCTGCTCAGAAAGGAGCTTTCTAAACCTAAAGTGGTGTTCAGTTAACAGTGAGAGCACTCCCACATCCTGCAGCGCTGCTGTCAGTCTGCTGTTTGAGCCTTCACTGCTGTACATGTTTATGGTTGAGCTCCGTAATGTACGTTATGTGTTATCTGCTAGTTTAATGTACAGCAAGTGGAAACTACTGTCACACACAGTCCAACACCTCCCTCTGAAGGAGTAGAACCACTTTCATAAAGT
The DNA here is from genome assembly GCA_037975065.1 of Chaetodon trifasciatus. NCBI lineage: Eukaryota > Metazoa > Chordata > Actinopteri > Chaetodontiformes > Chaetodontidae > Chaetodon > Chaetodon trifasciatus. Next base: position 347,797 of record JBBMOE010000105.1, on the reverse strand, counting down.
GAACACTTGTACTCTACAGACAGCTTTTACAGCTCTGATCTGTGCGCCTCAGTGCATCATCCCATTAGTGATTAACTGGATATCCTCACTTAACTCACTATATGATCATTTCATGAAGTCCATTATTCAAAGCCATCAGGAACAGACTTGAAACTCAATATCAGTCAGAGCTGAACTGCTCAAAACTGAGGAGGCGGTCATCAGTCCCTGTTCAGCTGAAGCAACCGTCTGTCTGCATGTTTCTGTATGAGTCCCTAAATGAGCTTCATACCTGACAGCTACTTATGTCCTATTGAAAAGGCCTTAAATCTGTTTTTAATAGGAATTTGGAAGCATTCAATCGTGAGAACCATCAGAGGGAACACACATATTCCAGAACATTTCAATAGAAATAAGGAAAGAAATGAGGCACATTATTCTTAAATAAACCTGAACTCACTCAGGATCCGTCTTCTACCTGAACGTGCCTTCAGGTTTCCCGCGTTGGGGCGGGCTTTTCAATTTGAATTTTTCTTCTCCAGTAGATGACGAGCTGCAATGCGCGCGCACCTCTGCTCGGACCAATCAGAGCTCACGTCGCTCCGGCAGCTCCCGTATAAAGCCGCTGTTCGCAGTCAGTCTGTACGACTTCTTCACCTGTGAGCACAGAGAAGACTGAGAGACCGACATGGCCAGAACCAAGCAGACAGCCCGGAAGTCCACCGGAGGCAAAGCTCCCAGGAAGCAGCTGGCGACCAAGGCCGCCCGGAAGAGCGCTCCCGCCACCGGCGGAGTGAAGAAGCCTCACCGCTACAGGCCCGGTACGGTGGCCCTGAGGGAGATCCGCCGCTACCAGAAATCCACCGAGCTGCTGATCCGCAAGCTGCCCTTCCAGCGCCTGGTCAGGGAGATCGCTCAGGACTTCAAGACCGACCTGCGCTTCCAGAGCTCGGCCGTCATGGCCCTGCAGGAGTCCAGCGAGGCTTACCTGGTGGGTCTGTTCGAGGACACCAACCTGTGCGCCATCCACGCCAAGAGGGTCACCATCATGCCCAAAGACATCCAGCTGGCCCGCCGCATCCGCGGAGAGAGGGCTTAGACTGACCTGAGACCAGTTTACCAACCACAAAGGCTCTTTTAAGAGCCACAAACAACACTTAAAGCGCCGCGTCCTCAGTACAGAAACACAGTCACGAGCCTCATTTCATCAGCTGATTACTTCATAAACACAGTACTGTGGTACTTCATCAGCACGATGAAGGAGGAGAGCCCAGATCAGTGTCACGTATATATATATATCGATCATATAGGTCATCTGGTCAATTACATCGAGCCTGTCCTTCGACCGAGCAGCTGACAGCCGGGAGACATCCAGAACCAGAACCAGAACCAGAACCAGAACCAGAACCAAAGCTTTACTGCAGGTACGGTTTCACACATACGAGGAATTTGGTGAGGTTGGTGCATGACACACCTGTTAAAAGAAGCTATTAAAAGTAAAAATATAACAGTAAGTGAAATATAACAATAAGTAAAAGATATAACAATAGTAGAAAATATAACAATAAGTAAAAGAATGTAACAATAGTAGAAAATATAACAATAAGTAAAAGATATAACAGTATAAATACATACACACAAGTCTTACAGAAACACAGGGAGTCCAGGCTGAGCGTTAATGTAACGCATAGAGCTGTGGTAGATGAGGCAGAGGTGGAGTGGACTTCATTCATTCATTCATTCATTCATTCATTCATGAAGAGGGCCGTGAATTTCATGCAAAGCAGGGCTGCGCGATACCGGGAATCTTGGTATGGATCCGATACCAAGTGAATACAGGCTGGAATCCGTGATACGGACACTTTTACCCGAAACGTCATGATCACTGAATCATTTGATGGTTTTGAATTTATTATGTTATGATTATGATAATATAATATAAAATATAATAATACTAGTTTTCCTTCGACAGTTAACACAAAGGGTTATTATATTCAGCCACATTCATATTTCAGGTTTGAGGTATATATTTTTGTATATTTTTGTATATTTTTGTATATTTTTGAGTTCCAGTAAAAGCTGGCTGAACAATGAGCTCACAGGCTGCAACAAACCGCCAACACTGAGCCACGAGGTGTGAGCGGATCCATTGCGGTATTTGTAATAACGACACTGGAACCGACTCCAGAACCAGCGGTGCTTCTGACGTCATCGGTGACGCCACTCGCCCTAAGTGACACAAGCGTCGACACGTGCTTGACTAAACACTTCCGGGATTTGTGACACGCTGCGGCGCGGTGCGACCATCACTGCAGAGCACAGAGCACTGAAGTGATCAACAGACCGAATTCTGGACAAGAACAAAAGTCCCAGTCAGGAGGGTTCATGTGGGACGATCCGTGTCCTCAGAGGACAGTTATTACACTTTTATATTTATCACTTGGGTTCATGTGGGACGATCCGTGTCCTCAGAGGACAGTTATTACACTTTTATATTTATCA
>JBBMOE010000105.1:295542-320760 GCA_037975065.1 Chaetodon trifasciatus | reverse complement strand
GGGGGGGGGGGGGGGGGGGGTTGACTCCTGATGATCGGAGGGCAGGGCTTCAACTCTCTGTGGACACAAACAAACAGAGGAAGACGTCAGTCTGGGTCATTCATCTCTGTGGAAGCTGCAAAGCAACACTGTTTGGTTCATCAAACCTGCAGCAGTTCATATTTTGGCCACTGGGGGGCAAAAACAAGACATACAAGTTAATATCGGATGCTGGACAAACGTATTTGTTACAACAGCAGGAAGGAAAACGTAGAAAAAGAGCAAAAAGACAACAAAACCAGCCATAGACGCTGCGTACATTACACACAGAAGAGTGTAAAACTACTGCCTCGTGAAGAATGACTCAGTTTCACTGATTTTGAGCATCAGTAAAATCTGAATAATAAAATACAGACGCAGTAAGATACTTTAGCCAAGATAAGATAAGATAAGATAAGATAAGATAAGTGAGTAAGCGTAGTCTGTTCGTGTCTCCTGATGGACGTCGGCCCAGTCTTCTTCTGCCCTGAGTCTGTCTGCTGTTTATTAGAGCTTCTTCTCTGAAAACGACGCCATGGCGGCAGAGGAAACGGACCTTCAGCCGAACCGACGAACTGACTCCACCGCTGAGCCGGTGTCGCTCAGACTGTCCCAGTGGACCGCAAGTGATTTAGAAACATCAGCGTCTGTTCGTCAGCAGCCATGTTATTAACACAGATCTTTCTGCATGTGTCACAAGCTTAAACTCACATTTCCAGCTCGTTCAGATCCACTGACAGAAGGTTTGCTCGAATATCACTGTAAACGTCAGTAAAGCTGATCTCAGAGCAGCTGTTCAACATTGACTGAGCGTCTGTTTCCTGTTGGTAGAAAAGGTAAAATTTAAAGGTCGTTTGTGGAGGAATTTTAATTCTGACAGATTCGAACAGGATTAAGACCACAGACGACCCCCACAATGATGACAAATTACCAGAGGACCCCAGGTAACCTCACGCTTGTGTGAACAGGGATCATGCTCCTCATTGGTCAGAGTGCCATCGTTAGCTCAGCACTGATTTTTCCTCTTCGTCAAACGTCTGTGAAGAGCCGTTAGCGAGCCGCCGCTGAGCTGCTCAGCTGCTCAGCTCCTATAGGCTGCTTCTGTCCTCACTGGAGGGAACAGCTCGGATTAGGGACTGTCACTGATTGTACCCATCGCATGAACTAGGATGCGTTCGCTGACTGATGTCAGTGCTGCGGTGCATTCGAGACGAGACGCGATAGTTGTGATTTCCACTTTGAGCTGAAAGTCAATACAAACTCTCTGGAGGTTCATTATGACCAGTTTGTCTTAAAAACTCTGTAAAAATGTGAAATACTCGACGCGAGCAGCTTTGAGGGCGTGAAGGTCGAGCGTGAGCGACGACAGGCAGGTGAGGAGCTCAGCTGCTTGCTGCTGATTGGTTCTGAGCTGGAAAACAAAAAAGGTTTTAAGGAAACAGTCTCGCAGTTGTGTTTTATTTCACAGCAGCTGGTTTGAAAACAAGGTTTTAAATCAATGCACGCTGCTCACTGATTGGACCGGCTCTCGGCCAATCCGTGGGCTCGATTTAAGATGTTTTGAACTTGCACAAACGCTGCGAGGTGTGATGTGATGAGGTGTTTGTTCCTGACCGTGGGTGGTTTCTGCAGGGTGGTCGTAGGCTCTGTATGTGCCTCCGGTCCTCCCGCCCCCACCTTTCACCATCTTCCTCGAAGTTAATCCACCCGCGGCGGCAGATGGTGGGAGCATCCACGGCTGTGCCCTCAGCAGCTCCTGTAGTTATGAATGATTGCACGGTCTTAGGCATTAAGTTGGATCAGTGTAATCCACCGCAGCATATGCAGCAGCCCGCAGGGCCAAATCCAGCAGGCAGGAGGACTTTCCTCCTTCACGCTCCCTCGTCAGATGCTCTCCAAGGAGGCCGCAAGGTGTGAACATGGCCTCCAGCCTCCGCAGACACATCAGCATCCCGAGAGGATCATCGCTCTTCACTTCACCAGCTTCGAGATTAAAATAAAACCTAAACTGAGATTTGAAAGAAGAGTTTAATCTCATCCCGCTAACCTGAAATTCACACCAGACCGACACGAGACTCAGCGTCTGAGTTCGAGTCCCTCTGCGGATGCAGATGCTACGCTTCCACTTCAAACCGCGTCTTCCTGAAAATGACTCGAGCGAGTTCTCTTCTTCATCGTGACGAGCACGCTGCAGGAAACAGAGTTTACACTGACTCATTCATTCTGTTGGCTTTTCTGCAGGAAGCTGCTCATGGAGGCTTCGATGACTCGAACAGTTTCCTGACGGGATCAACTTCGCAAAACCACACACAGACTTAGAAATAAACTGCTGAACATCTGCAGACATGATGGCGTCCACTCAGCAGCTGCATCACAGCCGAAAACATGAACGCCACTGTCTCATATAAAACTGTAACACCGGGATCAGACAACATGACATCAGCCCGAGCCGACAGACGTACGGCGCCAGAACTAAAATGGCCACCAGCTGCAACGGTCGCTGGTTTTCTCTTGTCAAGCAACAACTGCCGCCTCATTGGACGCCTCAAGACGTCTCAAAAGAAGGTCGAGCAGGTCTGAGCTTTTTCGTCTTCTCTTGCCGAGTTTGACACATTCAGCGACGTGTTGGTGACGTTGACCAATAGGAGCTCAGAGCGCTCTTCACCTGTAAACGAGGTGAAGCTGAGCAGAGGAAAGCTCGGAACACAGACGGCTTCAGATGCCATGTTTGTGTACGGGAACAGGAAGTTGGTCTCCATAGCCCCTCCCTCCTGATGACATCACACGTTCCTGCAGTGAGTTTCACTGACTTCACTCACAGCAGGATCAAGTCCCTCCAGAGGGCTTTGACCTCGCTGCTCAGGGTTTTCCTGAATGGTTTAATCATTGACTATCCTGCAATCGCAGCGCCGTCCTCAGCGGGACGTCTCAATCTGTCCCCGAGGACTGAAAACAGAAGGTGTTCTCTGAAATGTGAATATTAAGATGCAAACAGGGTATTTCTCATTAACTATGAAGCTTCATGTCTGCTTCTGTTAGCAGGGTTCACATCACATCAAACGCTCATCAGTGAGCCACACACACGCTCCTTCATCACCATGAACACACACCCTGCAGTTTATTCTGATCCACACACACACAGACACCAAACGTGGATTCATCCGCCGCTGAAAATAGTTCCAACAGATGCTCCATGTCCTCTGTTTGAGACTGCAGTGAGCAGCTGTCTTTAACCTTTAAACTACATATTTTGGATTTAATGTAAATGTCTATTTGTTTTTAAAGGTTCAGTTGAACCAATGAGCCTGGAGCTGAGAGCCTCAGACAGGAAGTGCTGCGATGATCAGGACGTGCTGGTACGAGCTGCTCTGTTCATGTGTCCATCGTCGCTCTTTGTTTATTTCTGTGAAACAGACGGAAACGAACTCGCTGGATCGAAGAAGCTGATTGTGATTGTGGAGCTTCTGTTTTTGGAGTGTTTGCTGCTGGATGTCTTATATTTAATCTTTGTGTCTAAACTCCATCTGTGTGACGCCTGCAGGCGCGCTGCTCAGTCCCACCATCGTCCACTAGGTGGAGCTGCAGCATTTCTCAGTGTGTTCCTGCTGTGATTTCTGAGGTTCATTCCTTTTTCTGGTGTCAGGAGAGACCGCTCTGCTTCGTTTACTCCATGTGTTGTACTTTCTCTCTTCTCTCTCAAACTGTTTGTACGATCGAGACGCTTTCGCTCCACGATGTCATTTTATCTTTGAAGCCCCGCGGACGGATTCAGAGGACACTCTTCAGGAAGCTTTAGATTGAGGGCTTCGTCCCCCTCACACACACACACACGCGCACACACACACACACACACACAGCCTGACCCCTGCAGATGTAATTTTACATGAAGATGAAAACAGTGACATTTGGACTTCCTCTCTCGCTCCAGCAGCCTCGTTCCCCTCTGGACTATTTTCAGCATGTTTAACGATGCAAAAGCAGATTAAATACTCTGTATGTGTGTGTGTCTGTGTGTGTGTGTGTGTGTGTGCGTGTGTGTGTGTGTGTGTGTGTGTGTGTGTGTGTGTGTGTGTGTGTGTGTGTGTGTGTGTTCAGTGTGATGATTCAGTGCTCGGGTTGTGAAACATCACGCTAACCTGGAGGGTGTTTTTTTTCATTATTTGCTTCTTCTTTTCCTCGCTGTCAGTTTACAGATTTTGTCTTTTTTTCTCCACTCTTTTGGATTTATTCGCGGTTGCCATGGTTACCGGTTAAGACCGCCTTCCTGACCTTGATTCTCTCTTTCAACTCGTTTATCGTCGTAATACTAATAATAAGTGGCTGCTGAAGGCCACGTGCTCCGATCATCACATCAGATCTTCACAGTGTGAGCGATGAAGACGAGCTGATCTCAAGCTGTGACTGAATGCGTGAGTACGGAGGCCACGCAGGGACAAACTGATGAGGTCACATGTGCAGCACATGAATATAAAATAAACTTAATGACGTGAGTTAAATCAGATTAGATTAGAAAAAGTTTTGCTTCAACTTTCAGTTTAAACGGCCGTTAAAGTTTTAGTTTGTGCGTATCATATTAAAATTGGGACTTTTACTTCATATTTTGGATTGCACTGTCATTTTAAATCTCCTGTTTTATTCTTTTGAAATATTATTTTATCTTATTTTGTGTTGATTTATATGTAAATGTTCAATATTCAGTGAAACCTGCAAAATCTTTTTAATTGTCTTGTTAACACTGTGAGAACAGTGACATGGAGTATTACAACAGGACAAATAAACTCTCTATATATACTGTTTATGTATATAGGACCTGCACGGGTGCCAGAGGTGACCAAGATTTTCGTTATTGGATAATTAGTATAAATGTGTCCCAGGGAAATGAAATAAGAAACTAACCAGATTTGAACATTTAACATATTGAAAATATTCCTTCTCTCAGCAGCTTCGATGGACAGACGAGGCCTGCCGAGGTGTGACTGGCCGATCTGTTTTTCACCAAAGACCCTCGCTGACCTCTGGCTGCGAAGATGGCCGACGGATCACGCAGTGCACTTGGCATTATGTGCTTAATGACAGACACTGCAAATCCCAGCAGGCCGGGTCCCAGCATCCGTCGGCGCAGCGCCGCAGCCCGCGGGACTTAACTCAGGCTAAAGGGTTTTTTCAACCATTACACAAATACGAGTCCAGTTTTAAAAGGATCTGCACACATTTCAGACCTCAGCAGGGAAAAAAACACACATCTCAAATCTGGTTGGATAAATTGACCGTATCCAAATCTGTCTTCACACCCGAACTACTTAACCCAGCAACCGTCTGGCTGTATTCGCATGGAAAGGAATTATGGGAAATCTGACAGTGAAAGGCACTCAAGAGGAGGCCGGCGTGTTGTCACATGACTGCAAAAATACCAGCGGTGGCTGTAATGATGCTGGCGGAGCCTGAAATAGACAGCAATGATCAAAAAGTCTAAACACAGAAGTCATTAAAAACTTCTCCAGTGGCTTTCTGTCATGTTTGTTTCATCCTGTAAACACTGAATTAAGTCTCTTCTGCTAACAATGAAGGAGGTTTTTTGTGTTAAAGAGCAGAAACGCTGTGAACACACACATCACACACACTTTGCACCGTGGAACATAAAGCATGAGCCCAGCACATCCCGGTGTCCTCGGTGATGACATGTAGATCAACACATTCATTCAGAGTGTTTCTCACATTTCTGCACGTATTGCTGATAAAAAGCGACCTGAAGCATGACATAAATGCGTGAGGTCGCGTTCACGCCTGTGAGACAGAGCTGAGGGGAGCACGCACAGAGCAGAGATCAAAAAATCCTCTTCCAAGGTCCGAGGTTTCATACATTCATGCATCACGTGCAGACCGATGGAGGAACGCAGGACGTCTGCCACTAAAACGACACCTTAAGGTGACGAGCGGCTCTCAGGAGCTTCGTGAAATGTTCCTGTGACGGCTCATCTGTGAAACGTTGCCACAAAATTTCTGCTCCAGTTCCTTCCCTGTTTTTTTTTTTTTTTTGTTGCCATCTGAGATGAATGAAAGAACATTCGGCGCCGCTCGGCGTCGACACAGCCCACGACTTCACACCCTCATCTTCTGAGAGGGAGGTGTGATGAAGACGAAGTGCAGAGAGGCTGTCTGCTTCGGAGACGTTCGACAGAGTCACAGCGGAGACGTGAACCGGCTCTATGCCGCACCGACACACCGCTGCACGTCGCCGGCGTGACGGCTCGGCCTGCGGGGCTCTGCGGCCGTTACATCACCAAAACGACCAAACCACACAGCCCCGCCTTCAGAGACTGGCCCCAGATCAGCTTAGACTTCACAGGAGAGGAGAAAGCAGAAAGACTCGCCGAGCCCCCGAAACACTGCGGACAATCAGTCAATCAGCAGTTTCTACTGGACCAAATGCTGCCTGATGCTAAAGCAGAGGCGCTGAGCTTTTTAGCCTCTTTTAGCTGCTAGTCTTGGTTTTGCAGCGCACTTCCTGCTTCAGTCTCTTGTTCGTTACTCGAGCTCTGATAGAGCCACTGTTCACTTCCTGCTCAGCAGTCAGTTCCAATCAGAGCTCGGAGACTGTGACCGGGCGCCGGCGCCCGTCGAGCTTCACGTTCCTCCACATGGTGATGTGGCGAGAGGCTCGAAGACGAGTAATATTCTTTATCTGAAGACTTTGGAGGTCTACCACAAACCTCAAACACAGAGCAAACACGTGAGGAAAGAATTAAACTTTGTCTTCATCTGCTCTGACGCAGCTGCAAATGTTAGCATGTCTGGCTAACTAGATTCAAGATACAGCAGAAACCAGAGTGAACGTGCTTTCAGCTCTGCGTTAGTTCACAGGCTCCGTGAGGAAAACACCTGTTCAGCAGCGACACATCCATCCGAAGTGAAACCACATCTGTTCAATTCAATTCAATTCAATTCAATTTTATTTGTATAGCGCCAAATCACAACAAAAGTTGTCTCAGGACACTTTACATATAGAGCTGGTACAGGCCGAGCTCTTTTATCTACAGAGACCCAACAGTTCCCTCATGAGCGAGCGCTTGGCAACAGCGGTGAGGAAAAACTTCCTTTTAACAGGCAGAAACCTCAGGCAGAACCAGGCTCTGGGTGGGCGGACATCTGCCTCGACCGGTCTGAGTCTAGAGTCGTGACAGCGGCTCAGTCCGGCACTTCGTTCACACTTCAGCAGCTGCGGCATTAGACGCCATCACATCCGTCAGGCTGATTCCTCACATCCTCAAATCCTCCTCATGGATCAACAGCTGGTGAGGATGCTGATGTTATTCTTGGGACATGTAGCTTTAGCCTCAGCCTGTTAGCATTACATCATCAAACACATATTTAAGACCCTTTTACGGGGTTTTAGTCTTAAAATGTGTCACATGGAAACATCAGCGGCAGACGGACTTCTCAGCTGACTCAGAGTTCACGCATTAGCATTAGCTTACATTAGCAATTAGCTAGCTTAGCAAAAATCTGCTGGCGACACTCATCGTTTTAGCCACGGCTGCACGTCAGCTACAACGAGAAGCCTGCTTTTGTTTACGTCTGCAAGGAATCAGAGCGACTGTCCGAACGATCACTGCAAACGTCAACCGGAAATCTGCTGTAGCAGTTTGACATTTTTTAGACTGACTGTTTGTGTGACATCACATCCTGAATGTGGACCAATCAGAAAGCAGACGCTGTGATTTAAGCTGCTCCCTCTTGTGACAGGCCTCATATGTATTTTCTGTGATGAGCCGTCTGTGATATTGCGTGATGACGTAAAGCGCTGAGGCCTGTTCAATGGCTGTGGGTCTGAAACCTCCATTTGGCTGAAAGGATGGAGAGTAATGGACCCCCCCCCCACACCACCACCACCACCACCTCCCTGAATCTGGGAGCTATTTTTAGAGACTTTAAGAGGGAAAATCCTGTTTCATTATCCACAGACAAGGTGGCACGAGTGCATCGTGTAACTCTGTGTTTCTCTGTTGTTGTTTTCAGCCGACCGCGACTGCGGCGGTGGCGGCGGCGGCGGCACGTTCGGCTCCATGTGACACATAAGTCACGCATGAACGCACAGATTTGATTGCTCAGTAATAATATTCACCACTAACCCTGGATATAAATAGACAATATGTGAGTGTGTGTTTGTAGTAATCAGAGCGGAGCTGCTTTTGGTGTCACAGCACGGCACACCGACGGCAGACACGGGAGGTGGGGTCACATGCTTCCAGCGGGCCAATCGGAGCGGGCCCTGCTTGATTGAATTTCGTCAGCTGGCCATCGTTAATGACGCGGCCTCGATCAGGCCTCCGGCAAACTGCTGTGGATGCTGGTCACAGATGTGTGTCAGCTCTGATGCAGACGTGTCGGCGTGTGGGGCAGTTTTACTGAGGCGCAGTGTCATGGGGTACATTTACTGAAGTACAATTTGCAGTACTTGTGCATTACTTGAGTATTTCTCATGTTAATGTAATGTAACGTGGGCAGATGCAGGCGCATCTTTCATTTTATTATCATCTTTAATCTCTGATCTTTTTAGGATTTTTACAACAGACATTCAATATATTTACTTCCTACACTTACTTTGCTTGTAGTACTTTTCTGCAGTACTTTCCACTGTTACTGGACCGCCGTTCAAGCTGGTCTCCAGCTGCCGCAGGAAACCGTGCAGCGGCTGTAATCCAGTGTCACTGTGTGTAGTTGGATGTCACTGATATCAGCATCACTGCTCGCTCTGCTGCAGCTCATCCAGATGGATGAAGTCACTGCTAATGCTAACACCACACTTCCTGCTGCTGCTTCACATTAAAAGACTTCAGCTGGACAAACACACCGGGGCTTTTATTGTGAAGCACTTCATCAAAATATTGTGCTCCTGTTCAATTTTTCATTTTTATTTTTTTGTCAATAATCAGCTTTAATAATGGATCAAAACTGAATCCGGGCTTCTAGATAAGGAGGCGACATTAGCTGGACGGCTACTGACTGATGACATCACAGCTGTACAGCAGAGGAAGAAGTACTCAGACCCTTTACTTGAGTAGAAATACCATTATCTGGAAATACTCCACTACAGGATCAGTGTTTTATTAATACAGAATATTACAATATTCTATTTTTACCATTAACAAATACATGAGAGCATTTTAACGTTGCAGCTCGTCGATGTGGAGCATATTCGAGATACTTTGTACTCTACTGGGTAGATTACTGCAGTAATATATCATATCATGAGTATATCATGTTTTTCAGTGTAAAAAGTAATGAGTACCTGTAAGTGTCAAATAACTGTATTAAAGTAAAAAGTACAATATTTATAGAAGTATAAAGAAGCATAAAATGGAACATCTCTTCCTAATGATACTTAAGCAGCCTGCAGTACTACAGTAAATGTACTCAGTTACATTCCAGAGCTGCTTCTATGAAAACGAGATACTTCATCAAACACTGGAACAGTCAATGAAAGACGGGGCCTCAGGGCCTCACACGGGCCTCACACGGGCCTCACACGGGCCTCAGGGCCTCACACGGGCCTCAGGGCCTCACACGGGCCTCACACGGGCCTCACACGGGCCTCAGGGCCTCACACGGGCCTCAGGGCCGCGGTCGTGTGTCTGACATCGCTGCGGCACAGAGGCCACGTCTGAGAGAAGCTCCGCCTCTCTGAGGTGGAATAATGAAGTACATTTACTCAAGTACAAATACTTTATGTGAGTATTTCCATTTTGAGCAGCTTTACACCTCCAGTCCACATCTCAGGGGTGAATATCGTACTTTTACTCCATTACATCTGACAGCTTTAGTTACTCTTCAGATTCCTTCCTGTCCAGTGAAAAGCTCGTATCTCCAGATGTGTTGATGCTGAATGTTTGTGCTGAACTGAAGGATGAAGAGTTCCTTCATGTCTGGAGAAACTTCTCCTCTTCTTCAGCTCAATAAGCTCTTTGCTGGTGCATCTCTAAATACTGTCTGACTTCCTGTTTGTAGCTCTCAGCTCATTGGTTCCTACTGAAGACATGAATCTTTAAAAACATCTGAAAAATCTCTAGTTTCATATTGAGAAAGGTTCAGTAATCTCCTCAAGTTGTTTTCAGCTGTTTTAAAAGTGCACTTTTTGGTGACCTTTTTTGGATTTACAGGATTCCCTGAATATAAGAAATCTAAAATATCATATATAAAGATAGTAATTTTAGTTTAACGTTAAAGAAGTCACACCGATGCTTTGTGGAACTTCAACATTTCTACATCACAGCTGATATTTCAGGAAAACGAATGAAACATCGAACAGTTTGCAGATATGTTTAATATAAATGTTCAGAAACTTCAAAAACACTTGTGCTGATAAAAACTGGTCAAACAGCGTGAACATATTTCTTAGGTGAAAAGTTGCTCGTGGTGTTAATGAAGTCTCTGCTGTGACGCAGGTGAAATAAATCCTGAGTAAAGTGTGGATTCTCACCTCAAAAAGCTTGAAAGAAGTTATTTCCTTTGAACATATGTTGCTGGAATCACAGCTCTTTTAATTAAATGTATGATTTGCTGGTTTTCGTGCTGAACAAACCTTCATGTCTTCTGTCACCTGTCGACAGGTGAAACTACATCTTCAGCAAAAATCAGCTGCTTTCAACGCACCAACATGTTTTATTCTATTTAACACTGTTTCAGCTGAATCTTCTCTGCCTTTCCAGCCTCTTTGTGCCGACTGCCCACGTATTATTTAAGGGTCCAAACTGACCTGTGATCTGTCAGACAGACGCTTTGTGCTCGCTGACAGGTGTCACTGTCGTCTGCGCTGGACCAACAGCCTGCTGCATCATGTCAACACGTTCACATGTTCAGTGTTGGGAAAGTTCACTTTCTACATGAACTAGTTCAAAGTTCAGTTCACAAAATGTTAAAATGAACTAGTTCAGTTCACAGTTCATAATTCAAAGTTTTGGACTAAGTTCAGCGTTCCAGAAATGAACTCGTTCAAAGTTTTTTTTTCCACGTGTTGCTGCGAGCTGTTACTTTTCTGAATGATTGCCACAGCCCATAAAGAGCCACAGACAGCTGTTATTTGATCAGTTTTAACTGTAACTACGCGTCAGAGTTCATCTTCATATCCAGTTTTGAATCCTTATCCAACCAGGGTTTACATTAGCACTGAGAGGACAGCATGTCCCCACTGCTGCTTTAACCCTTTGCTGCTGTCCATTCAGTCCAGCAGCAGCTGCAGCTTTCACCTCATGCTGCTGTCGCCTCCGTGCTGCTTTTTGTTCTGATGACGCTGCGGCGGTGCGACGCTGGTGGCTGGTGTTGCCAGATTGGGTGTTTTTCTGCTCCATATTAAGGCCTGTTTACGGTGTGTTTTAGCCGGGTTTTTTGCCTGGAAGGCTCTATAGAAATCTGGCAGCCTGTTGAACGAAGTTAAACTGAGAGAGCGAGACGTTCACAGACACCAGAATGAACGAGTTCACAGTACGTTCATCAGCAGTGACACAGTAACGTTCATCAGGCAGTGACACAGTACGTTCAGTTCACGTTCGCCCAAAATATGAACGAGTTCATGAACTATTGTTCAATGAACGCGTTCAGGCACAACACGTTCACATGTTCCTCTGAGCTGAAACATCTCCATGTGAGTGTGAGCTCGGCCGGTCAGATCAGAAAGACAAGCTGCTCCGCATCCTTCAGTCTGAGCCACACGTCCCAGTTCAGCATGAAAGGGTGAGTTCACCTAAAACGACGAGGCCGCTGTCACACTGTCACACTGTCACTCTGCGCTCCTGCAGCATTGATCATGAGGATAATACAGGATCCATCAAACCACGTTTTATGTATCTGTCTAAAAACCCTCCATCCATATGAAAACACAAAGACGCCGAAGAGCCGTCAACACACACCAAACAGGTGGTGATATCATCCTAACCCTGCAGGCATGCTGGCCAATCAGAAGCCTGAAAACAAAAAACAGCCTGTAGCTATACGTCCGACTGGGCCTCGTCTAATATCTGGCTGTTTGCTATAACCTTCACAAAATACTCATTTCAAGCCAAACCCTGTCTAAGTCTAACTTCACTTCATAAAAACATTTAGTTTAGCAGTGATCTGTTCAGCTTTGGACGTCACATGTCGTTCTGCTGATGGTGTTGCTCTGAAGGGGACGCACCCCCTGCATGCTGTTTCACTTGGACGGGTTGTTGCACATGCATCACACAGAACTCTGCAGAAAAACCAGTGTTTCCAGTATCCAGCATGAATACAAGTTGTGTGTGCCGAGGTTTAACAGAACGCAGCGGCCAGAAATGAGGAGCACACGTCGAACACATGCAGCAAACGAAGGTGCTGTAATCTTATGTAAGTGCATGAAACGCAGCCCGAGCCTCTGCTCCCAGCAGGGTGCGCCTCGACGCTGCTGCGGCTTCTGTAGGTGGAATATCTGACTGGCTGTAAGCAGCAGCGCCCTGAGGTGTCACCATCATCATCATCATCATCATCATCATCATCATCATCGTCAGCGTAGGTGCAGCGGGGCCCTGTGGCCGACAGTTACGGTGCTGCACTTAAAACAGATGATGCAGAAGTGATGGCAGCAGCTGCTCATGTGGAAACGCTGCATTCAGTCTGGTTAGATAACGCTCCACTGATGCCTCTTTGTTTGCTTGTTTTCTGCTTATTTGATGCTTTTTTCCTCTCTGCTTGCAGGAGCAACACAGTGAGCAAAGCTCCAAACTGCTGAAACGCCGATACTAAAATTTAATCTGCATTGAAAGCAGAGTCTGTTTGACTCAGTTACAGCTCTGAAATCATCGAACGTTCAGAGGAGTTCAGGTGTGATCCACCTGAGCAAACTGCTGCTGTGAACTGAGGAACAGCATCCTCACACTTCCTGTAACAGTACCTGTGTCAGTGGCTGTGGATGAACCTCCTCAAATGTCGAAATAAGTGATGTTCATTACAGATTATTACGAGACTTACTCAGTATTACTGTCGTCCTCTCTCATGTATTATTCATTTCTCACTATAAATGTTTTTTTTTTTACAGAAATAAAATCAAACCTGACATAAAGAAGCATTTTTATATCATATTTTCTGATATTTCTGAGGTGAAAGCACATCCAGTGAAACATCCCAACGAATCGCATCGACTCCTGTTAACCGCATTTCCTCTTTTATTTTGTAGTAGCTTTCCTTATGCATTCCACTGTGTTTTACTTCCTGTCATTGTTCGGTCTCCCTCTTCACCTGTTCTCAATTATCCAATCAGGTCCCTCAGTACTTAAAGTCTAAGAGATGCACTTCCTGTTTGCCTCACTGGGTCCATCTGAAACTCCACAGTATAGTACACACACTGTGTACTCAGTGCGTGTACTATCGCTCAGCTTACTTCTGTGTACATATAGTAGCATGTATCTGTCCAAACGTATCGTTCAGAGTGGAAGTGACGCGCATGGCGCTTTCCTTCATCTCCATTAGTAAATAAACGTTGCTTGGTTTTTCATATGTAGCATCTAGCTAGCGTCAGTGCTGCATTCTGACCTTGTGCTTCTCACTGGTCGCCTGTTAACGTGTCTACATTCTGACAGTGAGGATTATGGCATTAGCTGCTGGTTAACGTTCATCTCTTGCCTTTCCGTTTGATAATAACTGAGCTTCTGTGGATTTTATCCTTCTAGAAGCTGCTCAAAGGTCGACCACTTCCAGCCTCCGTCTGTGTTCCTGTAGCATAATCAGGGCCGTGTTTATTTGCATTGATTAATCACAGGCGTTTGTCGGGATGAGTCAGTGTGCTTTCACAGCGGAGGTGATGTTAACATGAAGCACGATGAGAAGTCGAGCCTCCCCTCCTCTTCATCACAGTGAAGGAGATGGCGGTGGTGGGCGGGAACAACGAGAGGGATTAATTAGCATTTTCACTGGAGTTTCCGTATATTTGATTAATTCAGGCCCTCACAACGCTTTCCGTTTTAAAGATAACCGCTCTTCTTCTCCGGGGCTAAACAATTAGGTTACATAAGCTCATCTGAGTCTTACACTCCCATGTCACAGACCTCGAGCCAGCTGAGCAGCTCGGCTGAAAGCCTTCATTATCACACACCGATGAGGCGATCGCCTCCTCGTACTCGTGCTCTCTTCTGCACACGCAGCTCTGGTTAATGATCGCCTGCTCTAAAATAACCTGCGTGGAGATAAAACGAGCTTCATGTTGTCATTTTCTTCTTCTTCTTTGGATAATTGTGGGTGTGTGTTCGCTGTGCGTTTGGGGTCTGTTGTGCTGCTCCCAGTGTGAAATGATGGAAACCAGTTGTCAGCAGTTGGCCACAGTCACTGGTGACATTCAGTATCTAAAGATCATTATTTGGTTTTCTATTCTTATCACGATATTTCAATTTAGTTTCCTTTTTATCTTTTTATATTCTTAATTGATAAATTAAAACCAGCTCAAACAAATAAAAATCTGACAATTCTGAATAAAAATAACCAATGAAATCACAAACTTTCACAGATGTCACAGAGAAGAAAGAAAAAATAAAACGTTCATGAGCACAAACTGCTATCAGTGAATCTGTATTTTGACCAAATCAAAAGAAAATCCAAACTCATTCAGACAATGTTGTTCACGGCGGGACTTTCACTCCTGCATGCAAACACTTATATTATACATTATACACTTTATTTTAAGACTAAACTATTTTATTTTAAGTTTCATGAGAATAAGAGTAAATGTAATGAAAGCTGTTAGCTTGATGCTAACACTCAAATTCAAGTTAATGGAGAAAGAACTGAAGCTACAGGGAGCCGTTCTTAACGATATCCTTAAGAAGTGAAAATGTTTTTAATGTTCTTTTCTTTACTTTTCTTTTCTTGTTACTTTGTCCTCTCTGTAATTTCACATCGATGAATTTCAGTACATAATGAGTAATTTTACAATTTACAGTCGTCACCACAGGAAAAACGGCGCATTTAGCTCGTTTGTGGAAGCAGGTGACTGTCAGGCAGCGACCTCTGGTGGTCAGACTAATTATGACGGCAGCAAAGCAGGATGTCAGCTGACAGAAAGTCCACATGTGGAGGTGAAATGATCGATTTAATGTTTATGTGAATGTTCTAACATTATCTTCATCCAACTGCAGATGAAGACGAGTCACAGGAGAAGTTTCAGGTGAAGAGACGAGCACCTGAGCCCCTCAGCCTATGACTCCGCCTCCACGCTGAAGGTTCGCTCTTACGCAACGCAAAGCTTAAATCCTGCCCATCAGGGAGATTATGGGGGGAAGTGATGGACAGAGGAGCCCAAATCTGAAGAAGAGAGAACGTCTCCGTGCTCTGAGCTACACGTTAAATATGTTTCACTCAAATCCTCAGCTTCATCCAGACACTCTGAATTTATGCTCATCTAGAAAACAGGCTGCAATCACCAACCACGGCAGCGAGATTCCCTCGAAACCAGCCCAAACCAGTCAGCACTGGCACCACAGTTCCCAGTTTACCCAGTCAGCCACAGCTCAGGACACATGACTGCGGGACAGGTCCGCAGAGCAGCTGCCAGGATGTTATTTTTGAAATGAACAGATTCTAGAATAAAGTTTTGTTCCAGTCTTTACTTTGTCTTTGAGTGATGATCATGCAGAGGGACGGTTGGACGTTTTCAGCCCCGACTCATGTCTTCAGGCTTCCTCGCAAGCCGCTTACAGCCCCGTCCACCTCCACTGAGAGGGCGCAGCAGCCTTGATGATGCCTGAGAGGCAAAATCAGAGTTAAACTACTTATTTAGTCGTGGATCCTGGAGGTTTCTCGACAGTCTCCTACCGACAGTCAGCACTGGTTTTAACCCTGACCTCCATCTTTCCCTGAACACCAGCAGGCAGGTTTGTGGAGCTGCAGAAGCACAGGCCTCATCGTCATGAGTCTGTCATTTAAAAGACTGAAAGGTGTCTTTCCCAGAGCTTCAGACATTGTAAGGAATCTGCTGGAAAAGGAGAACAGTGTTTCCTCTGGAGTCATCGGCTGTCGGCCGCTGTGTGAGCACAGCGAGCTCAGCCCCATCTTTGCTCCCTCGCTGCTTCCCCACTTTTTCTGAGCAGCAGTGGAGGCTGCAGCTGAGGACTGCCACAGTGTGTGTGTGTGTGTGTGTGTGTGTGTGTGTGTGTGTGTTATGTAACTTCCTCATTGCATTGTCTCTCCTGCTTCCAGCACTTTGGCAGCCTGAGCAGAGCAGAGCTGGGTTCAGGAGGGCTGCAGAGAGAGGCTCAGGCTAATCACCTCGCCCTCACAAATCACGCTGAAACGCTCAACGGCCTCGTCTCTGCCGTCACACTCGACCGCTGCAGCCAGTATTAAAGTCGGAAGCGTCAATCATCCGTCTGCCGCTGACCTGCACAGTCACACACTCACTTCTGACAGTCACGTTTTAATGGCGCTAATCACGGCTGATGGCGTCGTGTGGTAACAGCAGTGTAATTAGTTGTGCTGCAGCAACTCGCCAGTAATGCTTCTTGTGTTGGGTCCCTGTCACGCAACGCATTAGACGCCCCCGGATTAAATGCATCTATGGGGATAAAAATAGAAATATGATAATGCACCACATGTAAATACTGCACTTCTTATGTGTGTTTATTTATATGAATGAGGAGTCGACGCTGGCCTCAGATTACAGAGCGCTTGGATTAGTGGAGATACATTTTCTCCGTCTCTGTGGAATGAATGTCAATCAATCTGACAGCTGTGACTGGATGTTTCTGTCAGCCTGCAAACTTTCTTAATCTCCCCCAAGTTTTTGAGGACACGTCTTAAAGTTCAGGCTCAAATCCTCGAACCCATGCCGATGCGAGGCATTCAGGGACGGACGGCAAAGGACGGGAAAATCATTTGCTAATCAGATTTGAATGAAAAACCTCCACGACAGTCGGCGAGGCGTTCAGTCTTCTCATGAAAACAAACATGCATTCTGATGCTCCTGCATCATCTAGATTTGACTGATTCTGAGCTGATGCTAACTTTAAACTGAGATCGTGCTGTGAAAATGTTCAGTGCTAACTGGAGTCGACTCTCCACACAAATGACACCACAGCTGCATCAATGTGGAGCTTCGGACTGTTGGTTGGACCAAACAAACATGGTGAAGGCGTCACTTTGGGCTCATCATGACCGCATTTCTCTGTTTTCACAACGTTTCCAAACCAAACGATCAATCGATCGATCAATGGAGGAAATGATCAGCAGATTGATCCAGAATGAAAAGAATCTTTAGTTTAAAATGAGCTCCACCTCAACCAACTCCAACAGGAACGTCCTGCTGAGACATGAACGAGGAGACACCATGATCTACAGAGACAAGAGGACAACAGTCACAGGAGACACAATGATCTACAGAGACAAGAGACAAGAGGACAACAGACACAGGGGACACAATGATCTAAAGAGACAAGAGGACAACAGACACAGGGGACACAATGATCTAAAAAGACAAGAGGACAACAGACACAGGGGACACAATGATCTAAAGAGACCAGAGACAAGAGGACAGCAGACACAGGGGACACAATGATCTAAAGAGACAAGAGGACAGCAGACACAGGGGACACTTTACTGCAGTACTTTCCTCGTTATACTGACATACTTCTCTCCTGAAACAGCAGCGATCAGCTCCAAACCCTGAACTGTCCCTGGATCTAAATCACAGCCTCTTGTCTGAGGTTTTCGTGGATCTGTGGACGCACTGAGCCTCTTCTTTGGCAGTCGGCTGAGCTGCAGCCGTTGGACGCCGGCAGCGGACGGCTTCCCCTAATTGGGATCTGCGGAGCGGCCGCCAGTTCACCAGATTACACAGCAGCCGCGGCTCTGCCAGAATTTACGAGTATTGGACGGCGTCCCGGAGCTCGTGATAGTCCTGTTATATCCGGCTAATTGATGGATCCAGCAGATAACGAGGGTTGTAGAGCAGTTTAGTCTGATAAAACCAAACAGCAGGCAGTAGGTGAGGATGTGATCGTGGTATTACACTTGTTGCACAACATGGCCACAAGTATGTGGACACCAGATTATCAGAAGATCACACGAAGACTGAAAGATCACTGTTGTCTGAAATATGATTGTGTACTGTGGCTTTAAGATTTCCCGTCATCACATCAAAGAGGCAAAAATCATGAAAAATGCAAATGCTAACACACTAAACAGCAATGACGAACATCGTAAACATTACACCTGCCAAACATCAGCACGTTAGCACTGTCAGAATGTTAGCGTGCTGATGTTAGCATTCAATTCAAAGCAATGCTAGCTGCTAGCATAGCTGTAGACGGTCATTATCAGAGCCTAAAAATGCATTTAAGGACAGATTTGATGAAATGTATTTGTTCTTCGGGATTTATGAAATTCAGTTTTTGAAAAGGGACACATTTAGAGAAATACTGACCTCATAAGCTCCTGATCTGAGAGGTTTGTGAATTTTTAAAAGCACCGTGACATCATGAGAAGCTATAATGGAGTCCCAGCACACGTTAGCTTGTTTCAGTCACGGGGTTGAACAGTTGGCTTTGTTGACTCTCATTTCGCCTTCAGCTATTATTAACATACATACACTTTCACATCTGCCACACTTTCAGATTCTATTCAGGGACTAATATAACATGCAAAAAAGAGGAAATTGGAAAATCTATCACTGGTGTTTGCACATATTAAACCTCCACCTGAGTTTTTTTTAGCAGAGAAACAAACAAATGTGTGGTCTGAACAAACAAGCGGGACTGTGCAGGATGCTTCAGCAGCAGCACAAACGGGAGGAGATAGTGATGGAGGCTGTAATTACCGAGTTAAATCAGATGAGAGTAATAAAAGATGCGGGCTATCATGTACGTTGGCGTTTGGTTCACTGCAGCCAGATGCTGCACTGCTGGCGGTGTGTCAGTGTAGGTGAGGCCACGTGGACCCACAGGACAGATTTTTGTCCTGCAGCTCTCTGCTCAGCGGAGGTGAAGCTGAACGGCCGTCTTCACGCACAAAGCAACAGTTGTGTTTGGTATGAAGTCCACATACAGTAGAAGTGGAAAAAAGAATGAACGTTACGTAACGTGACCGGACTCGGGCAGCGAGGAGACCTGGACGGCTCGTGAACGTCAGCAGAAGAGCTCCTGAGATGATGAAAGGCAGGAGCAGACAGCTGACGTGATGAGGTCAGCAGAAGCCCAGCCGACATGATTTAGCACAAAAAAAATGCAATTTCTCACTTTCAGATGGCTGAAAAGTTGAACATGACGGTGTGCGTGCCACAGTGCAAACTGCAGATCCGAAAAAGATCCAAACGTCGTCCTGCAGCCTTCACAAGCTTCAGTCTGGGTTTTATTAGAAGGAATAAACGAAAACTAAACATAAAACACAGCAACTAAAGCTGAATTATGCTTTTTAAAGGAAAATATTTCCTCATAAATGTTGGTGCTTTTGGAAATTTCACATTCTCACATTAATTTAAGTTGATGATGAAAACAGAAACACTCACTGTCTCATCGTTTGACTCAACGCCTCAGAATTAACACCACTGACTTCAGACTTTTAAATGATCTCTTATTATTGACCTCCATACGGCTCATGTACATGTCTAGCAGGGTGATACAGGTGGGCTGTGCTGGCTCATCGTTCTGAGCTGGAATGTTTCGAACAGGTGACGGACGACGGTTCTCAGTGAGATTAAAATGTTCAGGCCAACATGTCTGATGCAGAGGAAGCTGTGGCTTGAAGCAAGTTTGTGACTGCGTGAGAACACAGAACGTGTGATGAGTTGTTCATGGAGGAAGCTGAGATTTAAGTTTGGATGAAGATCATCTTCACGTGAGCGCTCGTTGGCTTTTCTCTGGACTGAAAATGCGTCACAGGGTTTAATTTTGACAAAGCGTCTCATTATTCTGATCTGATATTTCATCATCTTGACTCTCGGCGGCTGTTTCTGTTTTTATTCTACGTCACTTCACATATTTTCTTTTCCTGGAGGAAATGAGCTGCTGTCAAAAAACCTGAAAACAGTCAAAACAGCTTTTGTTTTCTGAAGATGATCAGTGGAACATTTTCTCCGTTCTCATTCATAGGCACAAACAAATCATTACTGTTCTCTTTGTTCATTGGAGGGAAAACTGTATTAAAATTCCTCTTTTCTACACACGCGACTGTCTTTGAAGGCAGCAAAGCCGTTATAGCCAACTCGTCCTCAAACAGACGCCTTTGTGCTCCCACACCGTCTGAGAAACACGTCGAGCTCACGCAAACAACCTGAAAGCAGCCAAAGCCACCAAGTCCAGGATGAAGGTCCAGCCTGAGGACGGTAAACGTCCACTCATCCATCAGTCACCTCAGACTGCGGGCTGCAAGACAATCACAATGAATCAGAAACCTTCCCACGGGGGCAGAGACGGGGCGTCTATAAGGGATGGATGATGATGCTCAAGATGCTCTGACCTCCAAAAATAAAGTCTCAGTGGACAATCGTCTCCCAGAAAGGACATTTCCAAAGGACTTATTTGTTTTTCTGAGCACACTTTGACTTTCTGTGATGGAGGCGTCCCGAGGCCTGCATGTGGTCGGCTCGGGCAGCAGAAGGACTTCAGCAAGAAATAAAAATAACGAGGACACGTTCTGTGCCCCAAGTCAAACACGAAACCACCAAAACCCCCGAGTGCTGTGAGCCCAGCCTCACCGCGTCTGTTAACACTGCGGCTGATAGCGAACGTTTCCTGATGCGTTCAGTGTCGACGCTCAGCAGCCCGTCACATATATTAATTATGTTATCATCATTATTAATGCAGTTGCAAATTACTTGTGATTGCTAATTGTCAGAGATACGGTGGCCCTGAGTGGTCAACACACTGCACCTCATGAAAACACAAATAAACAGATATAAGAAGAGCAATTTTAGAGAACATCTTAATGAAATGATGCACAGACTGTTCTCTGTTTCCAGGGGACACTGAAAAGTGATGCACACGGCCTGTTGTTGCTTTTTGACTCATTAAGTTACTGAATCGTGTTGAAAAAGGAGCAAAACTGTTCAAAACTGTCAGGTTTTTGGTGGGACAACAAGCGTGTCCCAGCCGTGTTCATCACTTTTTAGTGTCCCCTGGAAACACTTCCTGTTGTTGTCTTTCTGTTTTCTCACTTTGCAGTGTGCCTTGAGCTCTCAGGGCCACCGTACAGGAAGCCTCCATTTCCAGTTTGTCCACCAGAGAGCACTGACAGCCTCATGTCTACACTGTCAAATGTCCACATCTGAACATGTTGACCACAATTCTTTAAAAGTCTTCAAAAAGGGTTGTTTTTGTCAAAGTATTGGCCTCGTCGAGCCGCTGTCAGTCCTCTGTGGTGCACAGTGTCCATGAGACAGAGTTAAGACTGCAGACACTTCATCAGATGGTCGGACAGCTTCAGATACCAACGCTCGGATTAGTGTCTGACACCACTCCGGCTTGGCGCTGTGATTGGCCAGCTGTGCAGATGTGAGACTCTCACCATTTCACCAACATTTCTGTCACTGAGGTCAACACTGTGGAAGTCTTCCAGGAGGGACAGCCACGTCTCCATCCCACCTCCTCCCTCTCTATGACGGTTGGCTGTTCTCTCCACCTCCTGGTGTGGACAGTCACCGTGGGGGGGTTGAATGACTCATTACATAAACTCACTCTGATCGGGTGTTGTCCCTGAACACGAGGACTGAATTTTGTCTCTATTGATGTTCTGTACAGGAGGAGCTGTCCCTTCAGCACCACTCGGAGAGCACGGAGTAACATTAGTGACAAACAGCTTCTCATCTGTACAGAGCTGACGATCACTGTGAAATCCCATCGAATGAAAAGACATTTTAAACCCAAAGTGAGCAGAAAAACGATCAAACGTATTGATCTGTGACACTGACCTTGCGTCTGTGGTGCTGGAGCTCTCCGGATGGTCTCTGCTCTGTCCTCGTCTCTCGGCTGTCCTTCCCTCAGTTTACATCCTTCCACATGATGTCCTTCTTTAAAAACTCAAAAATGTTCTTTAGTTTAAAATGATCATAGACAAGGCTGTTGTTCAACATCTAAAAATCTTCTCTTTAGGTCCTCTGAGAGCCAATCGACTCTCATTTAGAAAAAGGAAAGAATCTCACTCTTTGACAGACCCTGAGTGGAGGAAAAACAGGTGTCTGCAGCTCAAAAATAGACTTATTTTATTCTCCAAATCTACAAGAACACCAGAATTCAATCCATAAATAGCAGGCCTATGGGAAATACTGTATGTACACATGTGCTGCAGTTTCAGCGTAAACATAACGACTAAACGTTGGGTAGGTACGAAAAATAAAATTTGGCTTCTTCGTTAGTTGAACTACTGAGTGTGGACCGCTTCCTGCATTATGTACATGAGTGTGGGAGCTCCTGTTAATCCTCTCCACAAGTCAAGTAATTATTCCAGTCCTGCTGCTCCTTGATTATCTGCAGGCTCCGCGCCCTCTTTTCCTCACCAGTGTTCTCCATGAGTTCCAGGAATGGTCTTTAGGTGTTCCTACTTTTAAAGGGCTTGTGTTGCATCACATGCACTGTGGTTTGTTCTGAACTCACTTTTCACGGACGGATGTTCTCACCAGATGAGGGGGATTAAAATGTGCTTTTTATAAATCAACCCCGGCGCTCTTAAAACTTTTCAGGATGGCGGTGTGTTGATCCTCCGACTGCTGTGCGCAAAGACCAAACAGCCCATTCACGGGGATTTATTCTACACGACTATGACTTTAACAGTTTTAGAGGAAGTGAGGAAGGACTGCGGGACTACAGGTCTGTCTCCCGTGTGTCCAGGCAGAAAGCGTAAAGGGATCTCTTGAAGTCCATGCTGCTGTTGGCTTTGATATTCGCCTTCTCCACCGAGGCCGTCCCGTCGTTGTTCTCCACGTCCTGTGACTTGGCTGATGATTTGCTCCCTTTGCGCTTCAGTTCGGGACTCGCTCGGCCGCTGTTGGGCTCGTCCTTCAGGGAGGACTGGTCCTGGTCCGTCTCTCTGTGGTAGAAGTAGTTGAAGTTTGACACGATGACGGGCACCGGCAGCGCGATGGTCAGCACGCCGGCGATGGCGCACAGGGAGCCCACGATCTTCCCACCGACCGTCACCGGCCTCATGTCGCCGTAGCCGACGGTTGTCATGGTGACCACGGCCCACCAGAAGGCATCGGGGATGCTGGAGAAGTGAGACTCGGGCTCGTCCGCCTCTGCAAAGTACACGGCACTGGAGAAGAGGATGACTCCGATGAAGAGGAAGAAGATGAGCAGGCCGAGCTCCCGCATGCTGGCTTTCAGAGTCTGCCCCAGGATCTGCAGCCCCTTGGAGTGTCTGGAGAGCTTGAAGATCCTGAAGACCCGGACCAGGCGGATGACCCTCAGGATGGCCAGCGACATGGCCTGCTGTCCGTTCTGGTGCTCCTGGCCCTGCTGCTCCGCCAGCTCCGTGCCCACTGTGATGAAGTAAGGCATGATGGACATGATGTCGATGATGTTCATGATGGTCTTGGAGAACTCGGACTTGCTGGGGCACGCGAAGAAGCGCACGAACAGCTCGAAAGTGAACCAAATGACGCACGTGGTCTCTATGATGAAGAAAGGGTCGGTGAAGGTGAGGGACGGCCGGGGCGAGGTGCTGTTGTCCAGCCGGCTGGTGACCGGCAGTTCCCTCTCATCCCTGAACTCTGGCAGCGTCTCCAGGCAGAAGGTGATGATGGATATGGTGATGACGATCACGGACACGATGGCGATGCCCCGCGCGGGACTGGAGCTCTCCGGATACTCGAATATGAGCCAGACCTGCTTCTGAAACTCATTCTGAGGCAGCGGCTTTTCCTCCTCTTTGATGAAGCCCTCATCCTCGCGGAACCTCTCCATGGCCTCCTCCCCCAGCTGATAAAACCTGATCTCATCCGCGAACACATCAATTGACACATTGACAGGCCTCCGGATCTTCCCTCCGGACTGATAAAAATACAAAATCCCGTCAAAACTCGGTCTGTTGCGGTCGAAAAAGTACTCGTTCCGGAGCGGGTCGAAGTACTTTATCCTCTTGGCGGGGTCTCCCAGTAGAGTGTCAGGGAACTGGTTCAGGGTCCCTAGCTGGGTCTCGTACCTGAGCCCGGCTATGTTGATGAGCACCCTCTCGTTGCTCTCCGTGTCCATGTCCATGTCCAGCATGTCCTCGTCGAACAGATGGGGACTGTGGTCCGCGCGTAAAAGCGCATCCATGGCGTTCTCGCTGCAGCTGAAAGTGTTGTTCATGTCGTTGATTTTCCAGGGGCTCTGCTGATGATGATGGCGATGCTGAGGCGGACTCCCCCGGGTGTTCAGCTCCTTTCCGTAGTCCTCTGCTAGTCCGGTTTGAACGAAGCCCGACGTAGGGACATCCAGCGCGTTCCGGCAGCTCTCCTCGGCATTGCCGCCGCCGCCGCTCCCTTTAGCGCCGCCGTTCTCAAAGCTCACCAAGGCTATCTCCATTCCGCAGCCATCCACGGTCAATGCGCGAAGAATAAGAGAGACTTGTTGAGCCGGAACGCAAACATCCTCTCCGCCGCTCCAGAGGAGAAAAGTTCAGCAGTGATGCGCAGCAGACGGAGCTGGAGGGATCACAGCCGCTGCCCTGGACATGCATGCATGTGTGTGGTTGTTAAGGCTGCAAGCTGCTGTGGATGAAGTAAATATTAAAACACAGGAGAAGAGGAGGACGAGAAGACCCGGATGAGAGAGTAGGCTGGAATGATTATTCCTGACGTCAAAAGTGCTGTTCAGACCGTTTAGCTGCTCTGAAAATGTCTGTGGAGACGAGACAAGCTGTCACCCTCTCCCTCCCTCTCTCTCTCCCTCCCTCTCTCCCTCTCTCTCTCTCTCTCTCTCTCTCTCTCTCTCTCTCTCTGGGCGCGGAGACGCGCGCGCTTCATTTTCTGGCTTTATGGCTCAAAGTGCGCGTGCTGGCCGCACTGTAGAATGAATACATCCGAATTTAATTTTTGTCATTTTATTATACGAAAAGACAAAGTGAGCTGTGGAGCAGGAAATATTCAGCTCTTTTACTGCAGTGAAAGTACTAATACCACACTGTGAAAGTACTCAGAGTGCAGTAAAGTGTTCCTGTCAGTGTGTTTCTCTCTGCTGTCTGTGGATTCATGTTCCTGCTGCATTCACGTGTTCATTCATGTTCCTGCTGCATTCA
>JBBMOE010000105.1:243319-283387 GCA_037975065.1 Chaetodon trifasciatus | reverse complement strand
TCTCTCTCTCTCTGTCCCCCCACCCCCCTCCCTCTCTTTCCATCATGTCATCATATCTCATTTCCTCCTCTTATTTGTTATTTAGTGTCTCTCCTTCGTATTTCAACATTTGTTCTCCTCCCTCAGTTTTTGACATCTCCTCCTCTCATCAGCTCACAGGTTACCATGGCGACACACCGTAGTATCTGCCTGTTGCCAGGGCTCGTCTCCATGCAAGCGACGTGACGGTCTGTGGACGTGTGCTCCATTACGAACGGCTGAGCTGCAGTGCTGCTGAGGAGCCACCAGGTGGAGCTGAAGGCCTTATGGATGGTGGCTTCTGGCAGAGGGAAGGTGATCTGTGACTGATGCGGAGTGAAAGTGTCTCTCATAAATGTTAATCATGTCCACGGCTGAAGGAGGACCAAGGCTGCGTCCACTCATGTTGACATGAGCTCAGACTGATTTTACTGCACCACATTTATTCACAGCTGTAGTTACAGTTACTGTAAAGGTTAAGACTGCACATCTGTCCTGACCTTTGTTGACTCTGCACGGAGTACAAGTACTCAGACATGCAGTTTAGCAGCTCAGCATGAGGGCAAAAGCGATAAGGTGTGTACTGATGGTGGATGAGAACACACTCAGTAACTGAATACACCACAAAACATACAAACAAACAAACAAAACAACAAATCAACATAAAATATGTACCAGTTCATGAAATATGAGCTGCTGAAAATGAGTGATGACAACATGAAATATGACTGACAGGAGAAATTCTGTGACATTCTGAGCATGAACAGTAAGTTTAACAAGTTAGTTTAACATCACAGCTAATTATTTATCTGCTGATTGTTATTTATCACTTTGCGGCAGACGGCTAGCAGCGCTGAGCAAGTGATGACGACAAAAGACATTCAAGGAAACATGAAAACATTGATGAGGATCAGCTGCATTTAAAGTCAGATTCCAGACAAACCAGTAAAAACAGATCAATCAAACGCTGCTGACGTTTATTAGCTGAGCAGAGACTCAGCTGACGCTAACCTCCCTCTGCGCCTCGCCATCCTGCTGCTCGGTAGTTAAACCCTGCACAGGACTCTGCTGAGTTTTAGGTTACGACCTGCCATCACTGAGCCGCAGCCTGGGAGTTCACAATGACCCAGAAAACTGATGACAAAACTCCCACAAGCTGTGAAGAAGCAGCTGAGAGCAGAAATCGCCAGCAGAGGTTTCTGAAAGACTGCAGAGATAAACGAGTCCGGTTTGATCCGGTTTACAGCAGAGGCCTGACAGGTATGTGCTCACTGTTTGTTACCTTTGTTTATCTGGATGTGTGTCATCCTTCAGATTTGCTGTTGTTTTCTTGATTGATGGCTCGCCCTGAAAAATGACGTCTTTAAAGGTTTTGTTTTCAGTCCAAAAGAAAAGATGTTCACTTTACTTTGAAATAAAACAGAGAAAAGGAGCAAAAAAAGGTTGAAAATGCCTGAAACAAAGAGTCAGTGCTGGTTAATTTTCTGTCAATCGATTCGTCCAGTGATTGTTTCAGCTCTACGTCTTTCACAGCTGCCGAGAACCAATCAGATTCCTTGTCCACGTCACCAGGATCAATAAAGACTGCTGATCAAAGCGACCAGTAGTCATTTCTAGCTGTTTTTCAAGCTTCAGAGGAGCAAAGCAGCATCTCGTCATTCTGACTCGTCCTCTGCTCCTCCTTGCTGACTGACACCAAGCTGACATTAGTCCATTCAGCCTGTCCGTCCTCTGAAGACGACTCTCCAAACCGTCCTTCTGTCCTGAAGACTTTTGTTTTGACGTTTTATTCACAGCTCCCATTTTTAGAGTTCTGTCTCTGGTCTCAAAGGCAGTCGAATGCTTACAGTATGCGCACTTCCACAAGCATGAAGCCGGTATCTGCTGTCGGCACGTACTGGATACACGGGTCCTGTCCTGTGGAAGGCCTCGCTGCAGGCCCGCCAGCCTCAGTGTGACGAAGGCCATGAAAACAAACTGGAGACGGGAAAAAACAAAGGGCAAAGGGCAGGATTATGGAAATGATGCAGAGGAGGCCCAGAGGAAGAGGTGCACACTCAGAACGTGGTCTTCAGTGGAGAGCTCCTGAACTACTCGCACAGAGACACAGTTTGACAGAAATACCTTTTATTAGCTGTACACTCCGGCATTCGCAGCACCGTCCAGAACGATGTGAACACCTGCTGAAAATCTGCCTCCATGTTTGTGTTTGAGGTCCATTTTCCTCGTTACATTCAAACCTTTCGCACCAACACCATCACATCATCAGCGTAGAAATGAGTCTCACACTGAAACCACGGAGCGTCCTCTGCAGATGTGCCTCCAAACCCTCGACCGCCAAGTAACCTGATGGACTCAGTGACATATTTTATGGATATTTCACATCATATTCAATGCATAACATCAAAAGTACCGAACAACTGATGAATTGTACGATTAACCGAATCATGAGTGCAGGGAGTTTGTGTAAAACATTTGTGTGAATGTTTCGTCAGAGGTGAGTTTTGCTGCTATTTTTACTTTTCTCAAACAGAATTTACAGGCTTCTTTCAGACATGTTCAGTGTTTGCTTCTGCATGTCACATTTCATGAATAGAAATATAGAGGTTATTGTCGATGGAAGCCTTTTTTTGGAGACATACCATTAGAGAAAACATGACAACATTCAGTTTCTGTGGTATATTTATTTATTTAACTTGGACTAGAGTAAAGCTTCAGGCTGTCATCCAACAGTTAATAAGTCCCAGACTTAGTCAGAAGCATCTATTTGAAAAAAACAAAAACAAAAACAAAAAACAAGCATACAGAGCGGCTTTTAGCTGACTCTGGGTCTGCCTTGGTTACGTGTTTTAGGCTCATGTGTGCTGGACTGGTAGAGGGTGTCGTCTCTCTGTCGAGAAGATTTCAGACTTGATTGAGGGCTAAATAATCTCGTGCAACCCGACACTAAACACAGTGTAGGCTGTAGTTCTGAGCTTCTACGTGTCTGAACTCTGTGTGCCGGGCTCTGTAAGTGGCTCTGGGTTTTCCTGCTTGCTTTGACTGTGAAGTGCCCCCACCCACCCACACACACACTCACACACACACACACACACACACACACACACACACACACACACACACACACACACACAGTGTCAGGTGACAAAATCAGCTGTCGGGTTTTGCACTTTGCACCTTGTAACTGAGGAGTTTGAGTGGCTGCTTCTCTCAGTATCATCCATCATTCACGGCCTGCTTTGGAGAACCTTGTTTGGTATCAATCATTCAGGCTGGTCCTCCGGCCGGCGGCCAGCAACCAGCTGACAGAGGATCCCTGCTGGGCTGTGAAAGCACACCTGTGCTGTGGCTGCTGGACAGAAGGTGAAGACTGTGCTGCTGGAATGTGTTTACACCAACAATGAGCGGCTTACAAGCCTGAATGAAACACCTGATCAACTGATCAACTGCACCTCACTCAGGAGGCGTTTGTGGGGTCATCATCTGTGTATACATCACTTCTGTGGTTGTAGTCTGATGTCACGTGATCAAATGCAAACTTTATGGAGTTTTCCACATCCAGATCCATGGATTCTGGATAATAATTGGATCATTAGCAGGTGGTGATTAGAACGGCCATTTCAGGTTACAGTGCACTGCCTGTTCCAGGAAGTTGGACCTCCTTCTCGATGACATCACACAGGTCGTGAAAGACAACGAGCAGTGATTGGTCAGGGACCAACGTGTAGAAGTTCTGACCTGCAGTCTGTACTGATCAGCTGTTAAACAGCAATGTGATAATAAAGTTTTTTTAACGCTGTTAAATCTTGTTAAAGTTGTTACAGAAAAAATGTTTTCAGAAGCAAATGACGCATCTATTACCTGTCTTCCTATTGGCTCACAGACCTGAAATCCCAAAACAGGAAGTCTGCCATTGGACCCTTTTTGTCCCCAGACTGACCTGGTCCAACTCCCAGCATGCCTCAGCTGAAGGGACTACATATCCCATCTGCCACTGGGAGACTTAAACAGCTGTCTCAGTGTCCATCCGTCCATGCCCGTCTGGACGTGAGCGGCCGGTCTTTGGGTGAACAGCCCTCCTCCCTCTGCTCACATCAGATTAGTGCAGCTGAGAGGGGATTTGGGATGCTACATTTCGTTAAGGCGACCCATTGACAGCCCATCGTGCTTATCAAAAAAAATGTGTAAAAATGTGTCGTTTGCATCGCTATTTTAAGGCCACGCCAGACAAATGTTTATCCAGAAGCAAGACAGGAGCGGAAGTGTGTCGTATGAAATGAGAGCAACACCAGCCGATTTGAAAAACGCAGCATCAACATGACGCCACGGCCGAGGAGATTTCTGTTTGAGTGGATAAAACCTTCAAATCAGAGTCAGAGGACCAGACCAGTGTCCTAAAAGATCTTTAAATAAACATCATGAAGTTTCCAAAACACAGAAAACTAAAAGAACCACTTCAGAGCACAGCATGCAGAGCTGGTAGAAGTATTCAAATCATTTACTTCAATACGAGTACCACAGTAAGAGTCCTGCAATCACAGCAAACAGGCAGTACGAATTGGAAACCATGCAGACTGGGTCAATATTGAATCAATATTATTGAACTTCTATGTGGTATTTTAGTGTTGCTGTTGGTCAAAAGGAAGCTAATTTTAGTTGCTTCACATCCTTTAGTAGTTTAATCTGGAACAATAGATCATGTTTTACTCTAAACTGTTCATATGCTTTGATTGTAAAATCTTAATTTGAAAGGATACAGTACAGAAAATGAGGAAAACTCAAGGGAAGTAGAAATACCTCAAAGTTGTACTTGAGCACAGTACTTGAGTGTTTGGCTACTATCCACCACTGACAACGTCGCTGCACTAATCAACAAGAAAAGATAAGAAAGACAATGAGGCTGCTGGGCCTCTCAGAGGAGGAGGAGGAGGAGGAGGAGGAGGAGGAGTCTGTGGTCCGTCCACTAGGCTGACAATAGACAGGTGCAGGAGGGACGGCTCGTAAAGATCAGGCCTGTGGAAAAAGTTACTGTGGAGCCGACATGTGAAGATCACATGCTGGGACAGGTGACGACGAGCTGCTGCTGGCTCTGACTGGCACGCTAACTACTGACGGACGGACGGACGGACGGACGGGAGGAAGTCAACATGTCCCAGCTTAAATTACTAACAAACCTCATCGTCCAGCGTGCCAACCAGCAGCTCCGTGTCAGACATTTAACCTTTAATCGTTCCGTGTTGAGATGGTCAAACTGTAACTTCAGTCAGCTGCTGCTAAAAAGGGTTTTGACGCCTACATAAACTACAGTAAGAAGATTAGATCAGAAGTTTAATGATCAATGTTTCCAAACCAACATGTCTGAGCCTCTTCCAGTACGTTCTCACTTCCTGTCTGTGGCTCTCAGCTTCGAGCTCATTGGTTCCTACTGAAGAAGTAATGTTTAAAGACACCTCAGCTGTAGCTTCATGTTTAAAAAGGGTTCAGTCGTTTCCTAAAACAGCTGCTCACCGTGGTGATCATCTAATAAACACACTGTGGCAAACACGTTAGCAAACAGCTGCCGACAGCCGGCAGAGCGACAGGATGGTCCATTCAGAGTCTGTTTGTGTCTCCTGATGAAGGTCAGTCCATTCCTCTCTCTTTTAGCTCTGTTTTTGGTCTCCACCTCCTCCTGAGGGAAACATCTGACTCTCTAGCTGCTAAATGTTCCACCGGCTGCTCTCTGGCTGAGTCTGCCTGCCGCTGCTGGGATCACTGAGGCTGAACCAGACAAGTCACAGTACGAGCAGCACATGAGGAGCAGCGGTCGATCTTTTGATCGTGCTCCTCTTCTCCTCTTACAAACGGCTCGTACAGTAGACTCGCAGATGTGAATATTTTATAACCTAATATGATACAAGGGGGGAACAGGACACCGGCCTAAGAGCAGCTCCTCCACCACGCTGCCCCCGAGCAGAGGTCCACCTCTGCTCATGTCTGCTTATAAATGTTAGACATGAGGACCGGGTCTCTTAAGGTCCCGAGAAGCCTTTCAGCATCACAGTGACTCCTCCTCTGAGTGTCTATTAAAGCTGCTGATGTTCGTTGTAGGTGGTGGGCCGTGTCAGGGGTCAACAGCAAATGTTTGCTTTGGGTACGGTTAAAGGATGTGTACTGACAGCGGAAACAGGAAACCAGCATGTCAAAGTCGAGACACATGATGCGACTTCCTCCTTCGCAGGTGAACATGGATTCTGAACGTTCACAGAAAACTTAATCTTTGGTTCAGAATAAACGACTGATGATGCATGAATAGTAATTCATTTGCAGTCGTTTAAAATCCAACATATGATCAACAGAGCGACTCTTCATGCACACGCTGATGCAGAGCGACCAGCAGAAATAATGCTGCTTCTGGTGTCTTCATGCTGCCTGAGCTTCATGCTGTGAGCCCATATGGACGCTGGACATGGAGCTCAGAGCTCTGTGTCAGCAGACAGAGGAAGTGCTGAAACCCAGCGAGCCAACAGTTTGTTCTCTGCTGCGTCAGGCTGTCTGAAGGTGGCCCGGCCCGGCCCGGCCCGGCCCGGCCCCCCTCCTCTCCCCTCCGCCTGAATGGACTGCTGCCAGCTCAGGTAAGAGCTGGAACGCTCCAGTGGAAAATGAAACTCGAGGAGACGGCCAGGCTATTAGGTGAGCCATGTCTGTGTGTCTGCAGAGAGAGACAATGCATGTGGGTGGACGTGAGTGGGTGTTTGCAGCTTGTGCCAACGGTGCACCCACATCACACAGGTCAGTGATTTTCACTGGATTCAGTGTGTGTTCCAAGGATTCACTTCATTCTGCTCAAAGACTCAGTTTTATGTCTCTGAAAAGCAGTTTTTTTTCCTCCGTCAACAAACCTCACGTGCAGACACAAACTGACAGTGAACGCATCTCCTGACATGTTCTTAGTTCCTATCAGCCCACTGATCACCACAAACACACACACTGGACTTTACTCTGACTCACACACACACACAAACACTCACTGCAGCACCAAATGTGGATTCAGTGAATCGATTCGTCCTGAAGGAAACTCAGCGAAAACTGAGCAGATTTTTTCAACAATCGAGACTCAGAAAGTTCATTTACTGAGCAGAGCTCTGCTTCACTGAAGGACTGCATCCATCATCCATCCATCATCCATCCATCATCCATCATCCATCATCCATCCATCATCCATCCATCATCCATCATCCATCCTTCATCCATCCACCCATCATCCATCATCCATCATCCATCATCCATCCATCATCCATCCATCATCCATCCATCCATCCACCCATCCATCATCCATCCCTCTATCATCCCTCCCTCCCTCCATCTATCCCTCCTGCCCTCCCTCCATCCATCCATCCCTCCATCTATCCCTCCTTCCCTCCCTCCATCCATCCACCCATCCCTCCCTCATCATCCCTCCCTCCCTCCCTCCCTCCCTGTGATCCAGTGTTGTTTCAGGNTCTATCCCTCCTGCCCTCCCTCCATCCATCCATCCCTCCATCTATCCCTCCCTCCCTCCCTCCATCCATCCACCCATCCCTCCCTCATCATCCCTCCCTCCCTCCCTCCCTCCCTGTGATCCAGTGTTGTTTCAGGTGGGTCTTGAAGCTGTACATACCTGCAGTACTTCCTGCTCTTTCTGGGACTCTGGGATGGACGTCCGTCTCCTGATGTCTCCTGATGTCTCCTGATGGTCATTTGGTTCTTTGAAACGGTTTCATTTTTCAGTCCTCTCCCTCTCTCCCTCTCTCTCTCATCCCTTTGTCTCCATGTCTTCTTTTCCTCAAATAGCTCTCAGTGTTTGGTCGTCTCCCTCTTCCTCCTCCTCCTCCTCCTCCTCCTCCTCCTCCTCTAGCCTGTTTCCTTCTGTTTTCCTTTGTTTTTTCCTCCTCTGGATGTCCCTCTGTGTCCACCCACACTAACCTAACATGCACTCTGCCCCAGGCTCCCTCTCTGTCTCCACATATACACAAACAGCTCTTCTCGTTTCAGCGCACACTAACATTTACTGTATGCCGCAGAGCTCTGCAGCCTCGGCGTGATTCATGCTGGAAAACAGCATCTTATGAAAACAGAGGAGGAATCAGCGTCAGAGCAGCTACAGGATTTACATCCAGCAGAGACGAGGAGTGGATGAGTAACTGTCGTCCTTCTGCGGAGACGAAATGTGCCACAGTGTGTTAAAGGAGCAGTCCAACGTCTGCACGGGACGACGACTGATGTCACCTTTATCACTGTGTGTCCAGCACAGAGACCGCTACACAGTGTGTTAGCGTAGCTTAGCACAAAGACACCTCATCTGGACACCTTACCACAGTATCATACACGCTGCTACAGACGTCATGTTTGTTTACATTCTTCTTCCCTGATGAAGCTGATAAAAAGGTTGGAGAGGAAGGTGTAGAATGTCAGCTGACTCACGTGACCAATCACCATCTGTCATATGAAACCTAGCAACCAGAGAAGCCAATAACAGTCCGAGCTGGGCAGAGGGCCTGCCTTCTCGTCTTCCATTTACAGATTGAGCCAATCGCAACTGATTTTGCAGATGACTGATGCTTCAAACAGCCAATGAAAACACTCATAAGCCACGCCCAGAAACACCATCAGAGAAAGCATGAGAACATTCACTTCCTGATGTATTTTTATCAGCTTTTAATTGAACTTGGATTAGATTAACGCTGAAGGCGGAAAAATAAAAATCTTCTACTTCTAGTTCAAGCGTCTGTTACTCAACGCCAGCAGCACTCACAGCGATGTACCTCGGACAGGTGTTTTAGGCTAATTTTACTGGAGTGGTGAGGGACTACGTCACCTGACTGCCTCCTTTGCTCCCACCATAATCACTACAACCACTAGAGGTCGCAGCCGAGCAGGAAACGTTAATGCGGCTCTTAATAAGCTAGTCCGGAAATGATTCCATACGACCATCTTCTCATGAGCTGCCAATAGGCTCGCTCCATCAGTCAGAGCGTTACACGAGCCGGCACAGACATGGGCTGAGTGCACATTCGTTTACATAGAGATGTTTTGGATGCCACCTCTGAGGTTATGCTGCAGCTGCCTGTAATGCAGCATGAGGGCTGTCAGGGTGGTGTTGTTGTGGAGCTGTTGGAGCTGGTACAGATGCTGCTGGGAGTGGTATTCTTAGCTGGGTAAGAATAGCTCCTCTCTGACTCAGACGTTCGCTGCAGCCCACGGAGCAGCTCCGCTCGGCCTGCACTGCAGCACAGAACGAGCCGCGAATCAAACGCACACGAAGACGTTTGAGGACTTCGGCTTTGAGGTCACCGCCGCCGCAGCTCGACTCACGCGTGTGCTCGAGCCCAAACATGCTCCATCTGTGCTTTTACTTTGTTCCTTCACTTCCTGTTTGTTTTCCCTCTCACTTCCTTTCTGCTCATGATTCTCCTTCTTCTTCATGGTCCCTGTTTCCTTTCCTTCTCCATTCCTTTCCTTACCTTCCTTTTAGTTCTTCTTTTCCTTTCACTTCCTGTCATGAACTTGTCTAAATTCCCCCTTTTCTCTCCTTTTGTCCTTCCTTTGCTATCCTTTTCCTTCTCTTTTGCTTTTCCTTTTCTCAACTTCTGTTATTTTTCTTTCCTTTGCTCTTGGTTTTATTTCCATTTCTCTCTTCAGTCTGTCCTTCTTCCTCTTTCTTTTCCTTTCCTTCCTTCACAAGGAGCTCTGTATTGAGTAATTAAAGCTCTTTGGTGGACTTGAACTGTAAAGAGTCAATGATGATGAGGGACGTATGAAATGCATCAGCAGACACTGACCAAACGCTCTGCTGAACTGAAGTCCTGCTGCTGGGTCTGTGTTGAGTCTGACCCTCGTTTCAGACGGATGCTAACGTTCATGCTGCTCAGCAGGTCTTCAGGCTCGAGCTGCTTCGCATACCGGACTATTTTAGAGAGGTCACATCTCAACGTGCTGCTGCTGTTCCTGGACTTTGACTTTGCTCCCGTTGATCTTGTGTGAACAACTACAGCAGGAAGTAGAAAACTGCTAATCTTTAAGTTAAACTTAACTTTTTATCATTCGGAGCAGAGAAAACAGGAAACTACAAAAACTGATATATTTTACTTAGTTTTTAGTGTAAACTTTCTGTTAATATTCATGATTGTTGACTTTTGCAGCCCTTTTTCTCCTTCCTGTTACTGTCTGTGGTGACGTCACATGACTTTGCTGATGTGTCATGGCTGCCACTAGCTGCCACTAAAGAGCACATTAAGCTAATATCACCTTTAATTACGTGATGATTCTCACTGCGACTCGGTCGCACTGGCTCCACTCATCAGCTGTTAATAAAGAGCAAACAGCACAATCATATCTTTCAAAATTTATTGAAACTGTTGTAATATGATGAAATCAGAATGGACATAAATGGTAGACTAACCTTGCATAGGTTACAGACTATGCCTCACCAACAAATGACAAACATTGCATACTGCAGCAAGAACCCAAATGAAAGAGATTCAAAAAGAAGTGACATGGTGCAGATCTCAGCGGCCCAGCGGAGACTGAACGGTACAGTTATTATTTTATTTTTTCAGACGATGTCTCTGCTGGGACTCTGTCTTCATGGTCGGGATGAGACTTTGGCTTATGACTGTATGTGAGGACGAGAGGGAACACACGAACTACTGCTAAACGACAAACCAACCTCATCGCTCCCAAAGCCGCCGATCCTCCAGGTGAAAATGCACCATTTTAAAATATTTTCTGAGAGAAACAATGTCGCAATATCAATAATGTCTGTGTGAGCAAGATTATACTCAGTTTATGATCAGCATCAGTTTATCTGAACAATAAGATCATGAGCCTCAGTCTCAAGCCACAGAGGTTACCATGGCCACATGACAGCACTTCCTCTTTGTACTTCGAAAGTATTTTCATACTTCAAACCCTCAGTGCATCATCACCATCATCATCACCATCATCATCACCATCATCATCACCATCATCATCATCATCATCATCATCATCATCATCATCATCATCGCTCGCGTCAGCCTTTTTAAATCAGACATTCCTCTGAACACTGTAACTGATGCAGAGCTTCTCAACCTGTTTCCTCTCAGCTGGCCTTCATCTCTGAGCTAAACTCCTTTGTGATATTTGAACAGTAAAAATAGTTTCAAGACATCAGATTAGACTTTGGGAAGTGATGATGGGCCCACGTCTTCATTTTAGATCATTTTGGGACATTAAAATGTAGAACAAAAACCCAAAGGAAATCAACTGAGGAATCTTTGCAACTCGTTAGCTAAACCAAATACTTAATTAATGACACTCATTGATAGATAACAGATTGATTTTTTTTACAGAAGCTGGTCCAGGTAGACAGAAATCATGTTATTTTGTGTTTAAAGCTGCATGTCTCATATTTTAAATGTGGATTAAATGAAAAAAGGTGTTGTCATCGCTCTGCAGCTCCTCAATTAATGCAGTCTATAAATATATCAAACCAAAGGAAGACATTTGTCTCTTCAAGGTTGAGAAACTCAGCAGTCAGAAGATTTAACGGACATCATTGATATGCAGCTCAGATCGATCAGGTGATCGTCTGTAGATGAACCTTTTGATCATTTCTTGGCAGTTGGAAGCTTGTAAATGAAATCATATTATCTGTACTGGACTTGAATTTGGGAGGAAAAGTTCGTCTGTCCCTCGTCACTGAATACCAAACCAAACGTCCAAAGAATGAAAATAACACAGTTCTTTAAAGCCACAGTCTGAAAAATGTCCTCTGCGTGTGAATCGTCCGTCTGTGAGCTGCTCTGATGACATGAAACTACTAGAAAACTTCATTTGGTCCCTTCGGTGGCGTCTGGTGCAGATATGTCGAAAAACTTTGGCCTAAAACACGACACGTTTGAACAAACAGAATTTAAACCACAAGACTAGCGACTACCCTGAAGCTGCTTTGAATCACTAATTTCAAACAGCTGTCGAAACACAGAACTTCCTTTTTATGTGATTTCATCCTTAAAAAAAGTCATGATTTTTGTGAAAGTTTGTAATTTTGCTCCCTCGGACCGACTGCATGTTCAACATGTAGCACCTTCGTAGCTTTTATTTAATTCTCCATGTGACACTGAAACGTTAATTAAAGGGATTTTTTCCTTCATGGTTAAACAGCAGTTTATGAACCTGCTGATGACACACAGCTGAAGCACACGAGACGTGAAGCGAAACCATGTGAGCTCCCACCAGATGAAGAAGTCCAGAATCCTTCAGGACTTCATGCAGTCCAGGTTCAAACAAAGACATGAACGTTTCTCTCATTCAAATTAAAAAGAATTATAGATTAAAGGTGATTCAGAATATAGAGATAATGTTTTAGTATTTATCCAAACTAACTGGATTAAACATTGTCGCAGTGGTTTGTTTGGAGGAGCTGCTGTTGGTCTGCAGTGAGTGGAGAACAGCTTTAAAAGGTCCCGCTCACCTGAACAGGTGTTTTCACTCATCCTGACGACTGATTGGACCTCAGTGCAGAGCTGCAGTGGGGTGACCTCACTGAGCAGACGCCCACAGACCTGAGAGGTCTGAAGTGAACACACCTTTGTGGGTGGAGGCTCTGGGCTGTCAGGTCAGCTCAGGTGGAGACACTCAGGTCAGCTCAGGTGGAGACACACAGGTCAGCTCAGGTGGAGACACTCAGGTCAGCTCAGGTGGAGACACTCAGGTCAGCTCTGAGGACGCAGACTTTGGATCCAGGACCAAATCCTCCTGCAGCTGCTTTCACTGCGCAGTTGTCAGCGTGTTTGGTTGGAACAGAAGAGCTGCAGACTCTTATGTAACCAAGTCTTCTGACTCAGAGGAGACTCTGCTGTTTAGCTGCTAACTGAAGTTTTTTTGGAAGTCTTTCCTTCAGTTCTGATCTGCTGTCTGCTCTCAGGCTGCCTCTGCTTTTCAGTTTGTTCCTGCAAACTGCCCTGAGAGCCAGAACACGCCCTCAGTGCAGCTTCTTGTAAAACATCAGACGTGTGCTGTGATCGATCGCGTTCAGCAGGACGTTCAGATGAAGCTCATGTTAACACGTTAAAACCAGCAGCATTGAGGATTCTGCTGTACTGAAGCGCTCAGTAACAGGCTGTGAGGAATGTGTGAGTGTAAAAGCTTCAACAAACACGATTACGAGTCTGAACTTCTTCATTATTTGCGTTTTGGCGGATTTGGTGTCACCTGCGTTAATCCAGAATTGATTACAAAAAAATATGCCTCCATTTCAGCACAGAAAAAACAGAAATCAGCCTTCTGCCTGGGTGTCTGTGATGCATTCACTGACCTTCATCATCTCATAAAGTCAGGAATTATCAAGTGGCCAGGTGAATTTTTCCTGTGGGATTAACACTCCACAGATCCCTCACTATTTAAAGTAGATATTTTGTCCCAGTGTGTCCTCACAGCTGAGTTTTAAAGTGTCAACACTGAGCGAGGAGGGAAGCTGGATGTGTGGGTGCTGCTGAGGATGAACACTTTCAGTGACGACTCATCACTTGCAGCTGTCATTGTGATTTCTGAGTACACACTGTAGCGTGAGATTGAAGCCAATAAGTCTTGCTTGCCGCATATTTCGTCCAGATTTTTTTGGCCAATACACCTTTTTCCTTTTTCTAACATCATCCCGATTCATGAGTCAATCCTCGTGTTGCTGTCGTCCTCCTGAAAACACCACAGCAAAGCCGGCGTCCTCCTCACACGGACATGTGCTCCCCCACAACAACACAGCGGCGGCAGCAGCGCCATTTTGCTGGCGTGCAGAGTGACTAATGCCTGTGGTAATGTTCACATGAACGCTGAGTCGCTGCTGCTCTGCAGAGGACATTTACGCGCACAACAATTTTCCACTATTATTCTGAATATGACAATATCCTGAATTGCAGCCTTTTGTGATTCAGATGCGGGACGTGCTGATGTTATTCAGCTTTCAGGAGCATGTTCTGGACATGCAGACAACACATTCAGCTGGTTTTTACACGCAACTCTGTGCTGAACAGTTTGTAAGGCTGCAGGAGACACTCATGCACAGAAGAAAAGCCCAGATTTCTGCCCAGAGGGAGAAACACGGCTGCTTCCAAACATTGCCAAAGACTTGGAGATCAACAGGTTTTTGAATGTGTGCAAATATCACAATGCTGACCTTTTCAAGAAGGCGGCTGAACGTCACTACTGATGTCATTACATTAATGTTATTATCACGTTAATCGGAGGCTGTACGGCTGCATGTAAAGAGGAATACTAGTGGAGTAGAAATATTGTCTCTGCGAAAAAAAGGCAAAAACTGGAATATTTTGTGCATGTGAACGTGGTCACTGACTGCTGCCACAGTGCTCAGATTCATCATTATCTCTGCAGCAGCATCCACAGCTGAGCATCCAGGCACAGCAAACATTTGTTTTCCTCCTGGTTTCTCCCTCATGTCCTTAGCCTCAAGAAACTGTCCAGACACTGAGGACATGTTGGACAATGTCAGCCTTAATGGAGCAGGTTGGACATTTAAACACTGAGGGAGCGATTCGAGCAGAGCAGCTCATTGTTTTCAGTTTTTCCTGATTTTCAAAAGCCAGATTGCATCCAGATTTCTTTGAAAAGGAGCAGATCTAGTTTTTCAGCATTGTGTTTTGGTCCCAGAATCAGAGAAAGGCAGTGTTTTGTGCAGCCAGAGGACGCTGTTCAGCTCCTCTAACAGTGGCAGTTCAGAAAAAGAGAAAAAGCACCAGAGCTGATTTTCATGCTGCAGATCTGCAGGAGTCCTTTGAAATGTTTGCTGCTGCAGTCGGAGCCATAGCTTTAAATCCAGAGGTCAGGCGTCGGTGTTTGGATGTACACGGCCACACGTTTTCTCTATTACTCCCATCAAATCATAAGTCTGGTGACATTCAAACCAACACTGAATGTTTCTCATCCTGAAAACACACGAAGGACTTCTGGCCTGAGAATTTAAACCCTGACAGCAGCTCTGTCTGCGATGTTTGGTCAAGTTTTAATCTGTGCTTTTGTTGAAAATCGAAAAACAATGAGCTGGTGAACTGGTCACGCTAACTTTGCACTCGTTACCACCAAAAACACATATGTGCAACCCTGCCTCCTGGAAATGATGTTTATATTGACCAACATGATCACAGTCTGGATTACTTTCACAGCCAACGTTTGTTTGAGTGAATGAAATGCCACATCAGTGCATTTAGTTAGGACTGTGAAACCAGAGTCCAGACAGTCTGGACATGAAGTGAAGATCGTGGTTTCATTCAATTTGAACAAAAAATCTCATGACTCAAATCACTGCTGACTTTTCCTGAACAAGTGCAGGCTGAATAATGCTGCCTTCACAATGAGTGGGGCAAATGAGATATGTTGTCGGTAAAAATACGATCAGTATCAACATTTTTGCAATTTGCCAGGTTTGTTAATTACTAACATTTCCTCAATATGTTAATAGAAAATGGAATTTGGCTGCTTCCCTCAAAACGTAGTAGCTGTAGTCGTATATAAATGTACTTTCTAGGAGACAGGGCTGATAAGTGTCCAAGTAAAAAACACCAGAGGTAGCCCCCAGAATTAGCTACTGTTGCTAACTATCCAATCAAAGCCATGTTTTTCTGAATCAAGCTACACAGACGAGGGGCTAAATCAGAGTGAAGGAGGAAGATGTTGAAGTAGAATCATGCTATACATGAAGTTGTAAGTTCTACATGTTCATTACCGTAGATGATTGGGTTGTTGCCAGTTGGCTAACATTACAGCTAGCTTGGTTAGCCTCCTGGTTGCCCTGTGAATAGGCCTGTACAGTTAGCTTCAATGGTTAATCCCACAGGCTAATTTCTATGTTTATTTTCATTTGGTTTCATAGACACAAGTTTTTTGCAGATCTCGTATAGTTAGCTAATCCAAGGGGCTAAATCACGTGTTTAGTTTGGATTTGGAGACATTTGAATAGGTAGTTTGGTGTTTCCCTAACCAGCCAGCAAATAGCTAGCTGGTTAGCTGTCCACTGCCCCGTGAATAGCTGCTCATGTATTATGCAGACTCAGCCAGAACAACCACAATCCTGAGAATAACACCCATGTTGAAAAATACTGGAACGTCTTTCTGTGGATGTCAAACTCAAGCACCTACAGCTCACAGAAAAGACCAGT
Source organism: Chaetodon trifasciatus (assembly GCA_037975065.1). Taxonomy (NCBI): domain Eukaryota; kingdom Metazoa; phylum Chordata; class Actinopteri; order Chaetodontiformes; family Chaetodontidae; genus Chaetodon; species Chaetodon trifasciatus. The sequence goes on along the minus strand of JBBMOE010000105.1, from coordinate 267,200 downwards.
TTCCCTTCAGTTTCTCTGCAAATAATCCACATGTTATCTTATCTGTCTTGCTAATTGTGCACTGCAGCCATGTGTCATCAACCAGGCCCAAAAATCTGGCCCCTGAATAAGGAACATGTTCATATCTCTATCGAAACGTAATCATCTGTAAGCGTCTTGTTTTCCAGATGTGCAGGGAGTAGTGCATCAGGAGAAGATAAGCTGCACACTGTAAGCTCTGTGCTGTCTATTTAACGGGAGGCACTTTAGTCAATTCGATAATGAGACGGGGTTCAAGGCACTAGAAACTAATTTTAGATATATCTATGAAATTTGTTAGATATTACTGCTTTCCATCTTGAAACTGTCTAAAAGACAAATGCAAGAAAAAAAATGGGGTCACAAATCACATAAAATGATCCCATGCACTCCAAGATCAAAGCTTTAGAGAAATGAAAAGGAGGATGGATTTTCTGAAATGTCTTTTTTTAAAGAGATCATCAGATATGTCTTTGAGTGTTTTTTTTCTTGTTTTTGTTTTTTTTTTCAGCAGATTTGTCCTCTTCAGCAGTTTAGCTCCGTCATGCACCGTCTCCTGTCGTTAGCTTGACAATAATGAGGAGAATCATCATCATCCTCATCCTCCCCCGGCTCCCGCGGTCCCTCCACAACTGCAAGCAATTTAATACTGTAGTCATGCATTAAGTATACATAGCTATACCATAGCTAATTAGGCCATAATGCTTTAGTATTTTGACATGCCATGATCTTCGTAAAAGAAGTGTTCCTGTTCCCTTAATGCTTTAACATTCAACACTTAATGCTTCAAAAGAACTTAAACAATAATAAATAGCCAGTGCACTTTTGGTGAAAACAAATGAGAGAAAAAATTGCGGTTCCAGGAGAAGAAGATGAGGGCCAAAGAAGGAAAAAATGTAAAAATAAAAATGAGGTAACGTCTTGTGCATGCCAATATAAGAGAGAAGAGAGTCTCCACATGCTTTTATATAAAGGAGCGTTGCATGGCATCATACAGGGAACCTCCGGCCGACCTGTAGCAGCAGCAGCGGTGCAAATAATCCTCCACAAGGCTCGGCACGCTTCCTCTTTGTTTCTCATAAGGTGCCTGAAAAACATCAAACATCTGCCATTGAGTTTTCCAAAATGTCCCTGGATGTGCCACAGAAGACCACGCCTGAACTTCAGCTGTAATCCAAACGTGTGTGTTGACAGAGAGCCGTCCTCAAACCTCAGCTGGGCAGTGGCGTCCTGATCGTTGAGTCTATTGCACAGAGTCTGGTCGGTGTCGGGGAGATGTTTTTGATAAATTCTGGTGTCGAATGGCAGATTGTTCCATCGTGCTCTCAATATTTTAAGTTTGTTTAGTCACTTTTGAATTTCTATACTCTCAAACTTTTGTTAAATATCTGTTCATATCTGACACTGCAGTGTACTTTTACTCCCTCATTTGATCTGTTTTACTTTGTTTAAGCTTGTGCTGATTTTCTGTTTCATTTCATTCTTTATTTCTCCTGTTTTTCTATCTGTTAAAGCTTTTTTCCATCATGTTCAACACCATTGTTGGAAGGTTCTCCCTCAGGTTTATTATCTCTTTCTCTCAAATGAATTTCTTTGCTCTCTTCCTTCTCTCTTGTGGATCCATCTGTATTCATGAAAAGCTCCAGAACAAGATTTCCTCTATGAACAAGATGATCTAAGTTAATTCAAAACAAACTGTAATTCTATTATTTGCTCCACAATATCCAGGCAAAGTGAAGATGGTGACACGATCAAAGAGACAATCCATCATAAAATGTTGAGATCCCATAATGCAACACAACAACAACTACCATGAAGTCTGTTGTTCTACCAAGTAAAAGCTGCTTCATTTGGAGTGATCCAGATCAATCAGCAGAGGTTGAGATATCCTGACCGTTGGTCCCTCATTTTGGGGTAAGCACCGAAACCTTAAACTTCCCATGATGCAACTCAATCTTTCATTGGACTCGCCTTGCAAACACCCACATCTTTCAATCTCCACACCTCCAGCTTGTAACAGGCTTTTCTGTAAAAGAACAACAAAAGAAATGTGGTCTCTGTGCCATAACCAGGATACCCTTAATGACATCACCATGACATCACTTGGGTTATTTTCTGCAGAAGATTTTATCCATCAGCAAACTGATCATCATGTCTGAAGTTCTTCTTCAGTTTGAGGCAATAAAGTACTTCAAAGGTACAGATTTCTAAAATTAGTGACTAATTTATCAAAAATGTTCCCCGACACCTGCTGACATTTGAACTATTGCCAAACAACTCTGTCATCGTCTTTCCATGAAAAAACTGAGCCTCTGCCTTTAGATATTGATCATGTGTGCCTCAAACTCCTTCAGTATTCACACGTTTGAACGAATCAATGCAGAAGAAGAATAAAATGCACCAATGGAGATAAAGCATCCAGATATTTCTACATTATGTACACCGGTGCGTCGGGCGCCGCCTCACACATCGGTGAGCAGCTTCCCCTTGTTCACACAGTTCTGGCTGGGCGCCGTGCAGTTAGCAGTCCTAAGGTTCGCTTCCCTAAAGTTATCGATGCTGTTGTTCATGTCCTCGTCTATCTCCATGTACTCCGACTTGCTGACCACCGAGGAGCTGCGGCGGCTCGAGTTGGTGTCCGACGCCAAGTTCTGGTTGCTGACATTGAGCAGCTGGGCCTGCTCCTCGCCCTCCGTCTCCCGGTGGTAGAAGTAGTTGAAATTGGACACGATGACGGGAACCGGGAGCGCGATGGTTAATACTCCAGCGATGGCGCACAGCGAGCCCACGATCTTCCCTCCGATGGTCACGGGATACATGTCCCCATAGCCGACGGTCGTCATGGACACCACGGCCCACCAGAAAGCATCCGGGATGCTGGTGAAGAACGACTCCTTCTCCTCAGCCTCGGCGAAGTAGACAGCGCTGGAGAACAAAATCACACCAATGAAGAGGAAGAAAATGAGCAAGCCCAGCTCCCGCATGCTCGCCTTTAGAGTTTGCCCCAGAATCTGGAGCCCCTTTGAATGTCGGGACAGTTTAAAGATCCTGAACACCCTCACCAGGCGGATTACCCTGAGAATAGCCAGAGACGTGGCCTGTTCCCCTCCTCCCTTCCCCTCTTTGTTGTCTTGGTCGTCAGCCAGCTCTGTTCCAAGTGTGATGAAGTACGGGATTATAGCCACAATATCAATAGAGTTCATCATGTTTTTAAAGAACGCCGCCTTGCTGGGACAAGCAAAAAACCGAACTATTAACTCAAAGGAAAACCAGATGATGCAGAGGGTCTCCACCACAAAGAAAGGGTCTGTGAGGACATTTGGTTTGTAATACACGGTGATGTTCCCCACCATCTGATGCCGCTCATTGGGATCCTCCTTCAGTTCTGGTAACGTCTCCAAACAAAATATGACTATTGAAATAAGAATGACCATCACTGAGACGATGGCGATCCCCCGGGCGGGCCCTGAGCTCTCCGGATGCTCAAAGAGGAGCCAGATTTGCCGCTGGAACTCCTTCTCCGGCAGGGGCCGCTCCTCCTCCCGGATAAATCCTTCGTCCTCTCGAAATTTCTCCATGGCCTCCATGCCGAGTTCGTAAAATTTTATCTCCTCTGAGAACATATCCAGGGGCACGTTGACCGGTCTTCTTAGTCTTCCCCCGGACTGGTAATAATACAAGATGGCGTCGAAACTCGGGCGATTCCGGTCAAAGAAGTATTCGTTTCGTAAGGGGTCGAAGTAGCGCATCCTCTTCTTGGGGTTCCCAAGGAGAGTTTCCGGGAACTGAGCGAGAGTCTTCAGCTGGGTCTCAAAGCGCAGCCCTGAGATGTTAATGACCACCCGCTCACAGCAGTCATGGTCGTCGTGGTCGTCGTCGGGCGGGTAGGGGTCCTGTGGGTGTCCCGGCAGGGTGGAGGTCTCGTCCATGTTCTCTGTGGACACCACGGTCATCCTTCCTGGTAGGTGGACAGGAAGAGGAAGTGGCGTGAAGGTGAGGAGCAGCAGGTCGGAGTGAAGAAGCCTCTACTGAGGCTGGTAGCTGTGCAGAGCCTCCCTCTCCATCATCATCACCATCATCATCATCATCATCATCATCATCATCACCATGATCTCAGAGCGGAACATCTTCCTCTCAGCAATCCTTTGTCCTTCACCTGGAAGAGGGTGAAACAAACTACATCTAGTCTTAGAAAGCACATCGATCTGCCCTCACATCCCACTTCTATCTGCTGAGGAGCTGAGCAGCGAGTCAGAAAAACATCATGCAGTACTGTACAGTAGCCTGTGCAGTATTTTTACCGCATACATCAGTATTCAAGTTTGCAGTCCTGCTGCGCTTCCTCTCTGCGCACATCAGGTTCCTGTCATACATTCACTATTATACAGTCAGATTAACATTTGGCACATTTAGATCAACACATGACACTGAAATAATGTGTGAAAGGTGAAAATGATGAAGAAAGGTGTACCTGTGCTGAGCTGAGAGCAGCAGATGGATGGAAGGACCGTCCTCACCCTGCGCACCTTTCCCAACTTGGCTTTAATACTGATATCGTTTTTCAGTATCTCTGAATAATGAATAGACTATGTTGTCTTGGTTAACATCCGTATCCTCTTGGTGTAGGTTTTCAGCGGCGATCGGAGCAGCCCGCAGGAGGAGGAGGAGGAGGAGGAGGAGGAGGCGGCTTCAGACGGCTTTGAACCGCGGCTCAGCAGCAAAAATCCTGACTGGCAATTTGCTAAAATCATGCTGGACACAGAGGAGGCGGAGGACGGAGACCATCAGAAATAAAGCTCCCAGTCTGATGGGGGAACTGGGAGGACTGGACACTGCAGCATCAGCAGAAAGCGGCTCCTGCTGCTGTCTGGCTGCGCAAACCGACCAGAAAAAAAGAAAAACGCGGAGGCTTTAACGGAAAACCGGTTCAGGATCCCGCACACACAGGATGCGGCTCCGCTCATTTGGAAGCATATTGCAGGATTTCATGTGGAGGAAAAAGGAGAAGTGAGTGAGTGAGGGAGGGAGGAAGGAAGGGAGGGGTTAGGAGAGAGGGAGTGAGTGAGGGGAGTGAGAGAGGAGAGGAGGGGGGGTTCGACGCAATGCAGACACACTGTAAAACACAGTTGGCGCTACAGTTTGTGTGGATCCGAAAACCAGGTCCGGTACGAGCGGGGGGGGGGGGGGGGGTGGGCAGGTCGAGACCGAGCTGCACGACTCAGGACTGCGTCCGAATCCACGAAGTGACCTGGTCCACAGTAAAACCGCAGGATGCTGCAGAGACTCAGTGAATGAGGAGATGAGAGGAGTTAGTCTCCACTGCATCACGTTATGTAACCAGAGAGTTCGATATGTTTGTGCTGCTGTATCACACACACACACACACTCACACTCACACACACACACACACACACACACACACACACACACACACACAAACTCTGCAGGTTTTTCGGGTTGAGGCTGGACTGAAGGAATCTGCAGCCGTGTCTCTTAATTGGCTGCTGAGCTGTTTGCGACAGTCAGGCCTGCGTGTTGGTGTAAATATCCCGGTGTTGCTATGGTAACAGGGTCAAACCAGCAGCGGGATTTTTTTTTGTCCTGTGTGAAACTACATGGCAGCAAGAGTGTCTGAGGGCTCAGTGTAGAAAGCGATCAATAGGTTATCAGCTGATCAGTATGGAAGCCTGTTAGTGCCAGATAAGGAAAAGGAAAAACCGTCACCGTGAGTCACAATTAAGAAAAACTGAGTCAGGCGTATGAATCAAAAGGACCTTTTAATCAGACATTAAAATAACTGAAATTATGAGGAAGTGACTTCAAATGTGACACTTTAATTCAAAAGTATGAAATTTGCTGTCAAAATGATTTCTACGAGTCTAAAGTGATGCTGCAGTGCTCAGTATTATGAGGTAGCAGCTCAAAATGTGACTCACCAAATCTAAATTAAAATCAGTTAAAGATACAGAGTCAAAATCATGAATTGTTGAGGGGATAAAGCAAAAATATGAAATGTGCAAAGCTGAAGTTATGAGATGAAGTCAAAATCAGGACGTTGAAACCGTTCTGTGAGTATTTTTATTGTCATCATCACCAACTTTTCATGCACTTCTTCTTTCCTTGACTTCCGCTAATCATCACAGTTACTCTTCTGACTGTTTTACTTCGCTGATTTTACTGCATTTGTTCTTTATTTTTCAGATATTTGTGTTCAGATTTCATCATATGCTACTGATACTGTCATCTTTGATAATAAAGTATTTATGTCAAAATAATACACCTGCGATCCGTCTGGTCAAACATGGCTGATTTGGCCTTTAAGTGTATTTTTAGAAGAAGTTTCCCCAAAAGAAGGAGAAGGAAGCCGACCCTCGTTAAGCCTTCAGCTACACATCGCTAACTGAGATAACAAATGAAGGATTTGGTTAGTTTGGCATAAATTAGAAGAAGTCAAGCGTGAGCCTGGAAGTGTTGTGAGGCTTAATCTGACTTTCTCAGTGCGTCTGAGCCTCAGCCTGAATTCACCGGAGCTGGAAGTTATCTCACCTCTTGTGCAGGAGGTCAGATGAGTGCGTCGACTGTAAGCCGGCTGATTTAGAGCCTGAAAAACCTGAAGCTGGAGCTTTTCAAAGAGATCTGTGCTCGTGTGTGCGGAGGATTTATCAGCTGTCTCTATGATTCAGTCAGACTGGAGATATGAAGACACATCTGAAGAAATCTGCACGCTTTAGTCAGAAGTTAGAGTTTATGGGAAAGTGCAGTTCATCCAGAATTTGAAAATAGTTTTCAAAGGCGGAGAGACGTCTGAAATTCAGGACCACGGACAGCTCACGTCCTCACACGTCCCTGGACTTTCTTCTTCTTCTTCTTCTTTGTCTAACAGTCGTATCGTGACGCCTGTTTTCTCATCATCAAGCTCGGCTGTGTGCAGAATGGAGGCAGAGTCTGCTGGAGGCAGCAGGAGTGAAAGCCAGCAGACGGGCGCAGCAGTGGACAGGAAGGTGGAGGATCAGCTGGCTGCAGGGCTGGAACCAGTCCCAGTTCCACTGAATGGAGAAACATCCAGTCCAGAGACAGAATGAAATGAAAGACAAAGACACACTAAATGTAATTCTTTTGTCATTTTTAATGCTGTATTGACTCTTTTTAAGTAAAGATCTGATGCCTCTGTTTATGTTTCAGCTGGTAAATTTTAGCCACACGTTGAATCAATAAAGAGTTAAGACGCGTCAATCCCTGCAAAGGAAGGTTCGCAGCCTGAGAAGCAAATCTCAGGGCAAAAAAGCCCTGTTCCTCCTGAGGATTGGTGGACTTTAGTATTTAGATGTGGACAAACTGAGGACATTCATTCATTGGTCTAATCATGGGCGTAGGCCTCAGAATGAGGCAGGAACATTGGCAGATGGTGTCGCCTCTGCAGCTGAAGGACAGACTGGCCTTCACTGTCTTTGAACGAGTGTATTCATTTTTTAAAGAATGTAACTCTCTAAATGCTGCTCAAAATGTAGATTGAATGGATTATAATAGCCTTTTAAGGCCTAAATGTGTCTGCAGCCGTCACCAATCAGAGGAGAGGGCAGCCCATATGTGGCCTGAGAGGCAAAACTCGGGGCAAGCAAGGCCATGAGCATTATTGAGTGGTTATTAAGGTTATTAAGGTTACTCCTGTGTGCGCACAGTAATAGTTGAAAGCAGCCTATCTTGTGTCTGTTATATAACCTCTCTGCATCTTATGGAAGCTGTGCAATAACATTATTTCAGCTGAGGTGAATTCTGTCCTCTATGCCTGACAGGACGAATGCAGGGCGAAGCTCTCTAACCTTACTGTGAGTGTGCAGATGAAGTGAAAATGATCAAACCTCAAAAAAGTGGATTTCGTGAGAAAGTTTGAAACAAGTGAAGATTTATCTTTTCAAAATAAAGGTTACAAAGTGCATCACAATAAAAGCGTGAAGCACAAGATGTGTGAGTGAATTTGGAGTGAAGGCGAGGAGCGTGTGTCCTTGTGCGTCAGCCTCTGAGGATGAAGGGTATTCTGTGAGTGGCTGGACTATATTTGTAGTAACAGTGTTAGTTTGTCACTGTAAGCGTCTGACAGCTGGATGACTTTCTGCACGGCTGCTCAAACCAAATGTCGGCTGCACGTTGCAGCGAATTCCTAAAACCTAAATTTAGTTTGGAAACATGCTGGTGGTAGAAAATGCTCCGCGGATGATGAGCATAGTAATCCAGCTCATTCATAACTTCCTGTGTTTCTCGGGCTTTTCAAACATATGGTCTTATGGTTGCGGCTGCATCCTGAACAGTATAGAAGCTGTTCGGCCCTCAGGTCTGAATTAGACACGTCCTGCATTGAAAGGAGAAAATGTGGCGTTGCGCTCAGTCGTGCATGTGCAGCCAATCTGCACACAGAGACTCAATCCATATGTTATTGTGACCTTTGACCTCTGAGATTTAATGGACGGGATTAATATCCAGTTTGACTTTAGTTTGAGGGGAATGTCTTTGTGAGGGTGTACACAGATCTGGTCCAGAAAGAAGTGAGGTGTGTGTGTGTGTGTGTGTGTATGTGTGTGTGGATATGATCCTGGGTGCTTAAAATGTGGAGATTATGGTTATTGTTGTCATGGTAGTCATGGTAGCGCTGCTCCTACTCATGTTGGTTGATCATCTTCTTTGTGTTTTCGTTGTGTTGTTATTGAAACTGTGAAGCAACCAGAGGCAGAATTAAAGCAAACTCCTCTTTAAGAGCAAACACATGTGAATAAAAGATGTTGTCGAGGGCTCGAGGCTGCTTCCAGGTGGTTGCTGAAGGTCAACACAGTTTACCAACGTGACTTCAGAGTCCAGAGGGTTAATGCAGCCGGACGACACATGGTCGCATACGTTGTGATGAATGGAGGCATGAAAATGTGAAAACTTGTCGAGGAGGCAGAGAACAGAGAACCACTGAGAACATGAGCCTGAAGGAGCTGGAACAGGCGACAGGTTCACTTAGTGCTCAACACACATGTTCCCACAGAGACACGACGGCACAGATGCATCTCTGATGACTTCATCTCTTTGGCGTGCTGTGAAACACGCCATTGCCTGGACCATGTTTTATCTCATGTTAGATGATACTTGCGGGCTGCTGCGGCACAAAGGAGAGGCTGCTGCCGCTATAACCGACCGAGTGTCGGGTTACCTCACCAGTGCTGAAACTGAAGATGGAAGACTGAGCAGCGCCTAAAACCCCTTTAAAAGCAAGTGGAAAGTTTAATGTGCACTTGAACTCTTACCCTTCTCCTCCATCTGCTGCTCAGCCAATCAGCAGCTGATGTTTGCCGTCGCTAAGCTCCAGGTTCCTCTGCTGGGAAGCAGTGATTGGTACGGATAGGCGAGGATTAGCTTCTTCATTTACACTCCAAACAGCAGAGGATTGTTTTGAAAGCAGCCTTGTTAGTCCACCATTGACAGACCACTGACGGCCTGCAGCGTGTCCTCAGCAGAAGAACGTCAGTGTCGGTGCAAGCAGGTTAGTGTGACCTGTATTCAGCTATATGCCGATGACGCAGTGTTGTTTTTCAAGAAAGAGAACAATTCCCTAAAGGTTCAGGATGTCATGAGTTTCTGGTTTAGTAAATGGAGACGTGCAAAAACACAGATCATACATTTCAGGAAACGCTGTGATCGGCAGAGCAACCACGTATTTCAGGTTAGATCAACACCGTCTCTTAGAAATGTCTTTGTTTTGGCTTCAGTGACAGTTTGAGCTTTTCAAAGGGAGGAAAACCATGAGCAGATTCAGAGAGGAGAGCGTCAGAGTCTGTTGTGAAGCACATGAAACTGTCCTGATCAACCCTAACCCTGACCAACAGTAACGGCATCCAGAGTCGAGCCATGAGGAGCTTTCTTGGGGCATAGAAACAAATTGCTAAGTGAGCTGCTGAAGGGGAATTAAGACTGAAACATCTCAACAGTTATTGGATGAATCATAATAGATATGGTGATCTCTGAGGTGTCCTCTCAGACTTTTCACTTATCCAGGAAAATCTCTCAACATCAGCTGGATGGATAGTTGTAGTTGGTGCTGATCAGCATCTGTTAGCATATTAACACGTTAAGCTAAGGCATCAGCATGTTAACATTGTGAGCATGCTAGCATGCTAACATTAGCATTTAGCCTTTTGTCTTGTTATGTAGGGAAAGTGAGTGATGCAGAGATTTTGGGTGAAGCAGTGACTTCAGTGCTTCTACAGCAACGAGTCCAGGTTCAGCATTTCATGGACCCGTGAAGCCCTCAGCTGAGTGTGAGTGGCTGGGCTCTGCACTGTTGTTTACTCTGTTCATGTGATGAGCAGAGAGGAAGAGGAGGAGGAGGAGGAGGAGGAGGAGGGATGCCTCTGCTTCATGCAGACCGACGCTGCATCCCCCGTGGCAACACACAGTCCTGTCATCTCCTGCCTCGTGCTCGTGCCCGAATCAGGGGCAACATACTCATTAAGCCTTCCTCTTTTCCACAGGGCTCTTCATCGCTCTCTCCATCCTCCCCCTCCTTTACTCTCTCCACAGCCATCATCTCCTTCTACATCCCAGTCATCTCCTCACTCTGGGCTCAGTATATCTCACCGTGAAAACCTCTAGAGACAGAGAGAGTGAGGAAGGTGAAGAGGAAGAGAATCAACTGGAAATGTGCTGGTTGGGAAAAAATGGTAAAACTAGCTCAGGAGACTTCAAACAAGGCCAGCACGCTGATGGAAAGACAGTTTGAGGAAATCTAAAGAGAAAGCATGTGCTAACAGCCTCTAGCTCCTCTTTAATGAGCTGCATAGATTTCATAATATTGTTCATGACAACATTCAAGTCAAAAGCAGATCAAACAGCAGGTCGTAACAAAGTACAAACATGATGAATGGAGGATCATCTGTGCAGACTTCATAAGAGATAAACTTTGGCTGTACGTGTTATCACTGCTGAGATAATTGAACTGGTGGACAAATCTCCTTTTATTTGGACGAGCACGCTGCGTGACGGCTCTCATATTTTACTCATTTCGCAGATAACGACAGCCTGTCCAAACTGGATTCCCTCTGACCTTTTCACATAACGTCTCAAAGTCATGTTCGTTGATCAAACTGATTGAAGTCTGTGGTCTCTCAGCGGGTCAGACAGCGTTTATTCCTGCTCAGCTTTGCTCTGCAGGAAGCTCCAGCAGAAAGAGACTAATAGTGTTTCCTTCACACTTATTCATGTAAAATTTCAGTATGTTCACACATGGATGGGCGAGCGGTGGGAGGAGGGTGTTTACAGCAGCAGCTGCAGCAAGGACTTATGAATGTAGCAACCCCCCCCACCCCCCCATTCATAAACACACAGGGTGCTTATATAATGCCTATGCAGATCCCCCTCTTTCTCCAGTGCTATTTATAAGCCCAGTAGCATGCAGGGAGAAGAGCGTGGCCAATTCATTCCGTGCCCTTCAAGACCAACACATGGCCCTTGGGGGCTGCCGGGCCCCGACTTCAGGGAGCTATTATTAGAGTCACGTCATGGGAGAGCCAGCGAGGAGAGAGGGAGGCGAAGTGACAGATGGGGGGAGGGGACAGATAACGGACACGGAGCATAGTGGTGCTACTGACGATGGAGGGAATGTAAAGGCTGATGTCATGAGGTTCATGTTTAGCAGGCAAAAAACAGGTTTCAGCCAACAGATCGAGGTCAGTGATTAGGTTTTAATAAGCACGTGAATGTGGAGGTCCAAGATTTAACGAACTAATCATTTGCAAACATGTTTTAGATGGTTAGATGAACACGAGACTCAGCCTCCGGAAACTCACACGGCGTCTTCGTCCAGATTTGACCTCTTTTGACATGTTCACAGACGTTAGCTTGCAAGCTAACACAACACATTGGCTACCCTCACTTACGCTCTGGTGGTGCACACAGTCACAGAGGTTAAATTAATGAAAATAATCAAACCTGACCCAAACTCCAAGGCTTATGCATCAAAATGTCCCATCAATGTTTGGTGCAGTTGTTCTTTTCATCCTTGGAAATTCACACCAGTCTGCAAGATGCAATAAAGCACCTGAAGCACAATCTGCTGCCTCTTCCTGCCGTGATCTCAGCACAGTGACCTCCACGAGCGACGTGTTTACTTCGTGTAAAAGTGATCAATCAATGAGAGTTTAGCATCAGCAGAGGATCAGTTTTCTCTGATCTGTTTTTAACCCTGGACATACACAGTGTGGATGCCAGTATGCAAACACTGCTGCTAATATCCCAGCTGCTAGTCTGAATATGCACTTCATACAGAAGTTCTCTATTAAGCCCTAAAACTGCTTAAGTTGATGGTTGTTTGCAGGCTGAAATACATAAAATCAAATAATTTGATTGTAATTTTAACATCACACAGCCTAATTTTAAGACTGTGTGATGTTTCAGCAGAGAGCAGAGGAGCGACAGGAAGCCTGGGACTGTGCAGGACGTTTATCATCTGTCAGTATCTGCCTTCACTGTAAATAAAGAAACATCAGCTGACCACATCAATGTCCAAATGGCAGTTTCATCATCATAACATTGGCCTGAACGGGACACGTCGTCAATGAGCCGATCAATACGAACACTCGAGGTGGCAGCGAGTCAGAGAGCAGAGTGACAGATGGATGCCGGAGGAGGTTCTGAGGGAGCCGAGGAGGATGAAGGAGAGTCGGGCTGGCAGGTTTGACAACTGATCAGTGTCTTCAGATAAATGCAAAGCCCAGAGGAGCCGGGCGGAGAAAAGGTACGTCGAACACAAACACACAAGTGACCAGCGATTCATGCATTCATGCATTCATTCATTCATTCTTCATATGACCTGTTTCCTGCAGTGACTGACATAATCTGACTGGACTGAACGTGTCTGTAATCCTGTGGAGCTCTGGACCAAAGACACATGGTGAAGGCGTCACTTTGGGCTCATCGTGACCACATTTCTCACAGTTTTCACAATGTTTCCAAACCAATTGATCGATCGATTGATGGAGACAATGATCAGCAGATTGATCCAGAATGAAAAGAATCATTAGTTTCAGTTAAAATGAGCTCCACCTCAACCAACTCCAACAGGAACGTCCTGCTGAGACATGAACGAGGAGACACAATGATCTACAGAGACCAGAGACAAGAGGACAGCAGACACAGGAGACACAATGATCAATCATCTTCAGTGAGGTATATCCTTACCTGTTACTCCATCCGTGGAGTATCAGAATATGATGAATGGAGGCAATTTTTTCTTTTTTGGTGGCACGGTGGGACAAGTGGTAACACTGTCGCCTCACGGCTAAAAGGTCCCAGGTTCGATTCCCACTGTGGGCGCCGGGGGCGTGTCCTCCACCATGCCTTCAGTGCCTGCTGCTCGAGGAAAAAGAGCCTTTCTGTGTGGAGTTTGCATGTTCTCCCCGTGTTCACCTGGAGTATCCTCCTTAAAAAAAGAAGGAGAAGATCACCACCTGACCAGTGGTGACGAGAAGGAACTGGGTCCCCGGGCGCCGCTGTCGGCTGGCAGCCCACCGCTCCTGGTCTGCCGCGGAGGATCGACAGACCGAGGATGGGTCAAACACGGAGAATTCATTTCACAAAGCGTGGCGTGTGCATGTAATGTGTGGTGCATGTTTATGTGATGTATGTGATGATAAAAAGTACGTTCTTCTTCTTCTTCTTCTTCTTCTTCTTCTTCTTCTTCTTCTAAAGAGACCAGAGACAAGAGGACAGCAGACACAGGGACACAGTAATCTGAGAGACCAGAGACAAGAGGACAGCAGACACAGGGACACAGTAATCTGAGAGACCAGGTAAAACCACCGTCAGACATGTTTAACACAGACAGCTTCGATTCTCAGTCTGCTGAAGTTTCTGATGGTTTTCTTCAATCCAGAGAGGATTTACACTTTTCAGTTTTGCATTTTCAGATTCTTTGCAGACATTTTGTCTCCACTGAGACTAAAGTTTGAAATGTGTCTGCAGGAGCTCCACACGTCAATGGAGCAGCAAGATCTTCAGCCAGAGACGCTGCAGGACGTGGACAGGGAGAAGACTGCCGGCAGAGCCTGAGAGAGCACAAAGCTCCGCTGCATGAATAAAAGATGGCGCTGTGATACATGGAGTCGTACAGCAGGAGGACGGACAGAGTTTCCCTGTTCGGCGCAGTCGGCCACGTCGCGGGACGCAGCAGAGAGGAAGAGCAGCATGCTTCTGAGGGCCCCTCTGACATGTACAGCCACATGTGAGAGTGTAAAGGAAAGAAATGTGAATTAAACAAGAGAACGGGAGGCAGGAAGGCTCAAAAAGCTTCCAGTGGTTTGAACTTCACCCAATTATCCATAATTCAACATCCACATGTAGTTTACACAGTGAGGAAGATCTGAACTGTGCAGAGCCTCACTCTTCACCTCCAGAACACATGAAAGGTTTTCAGTGCGAATGAATCTTTAACAGTGAACGAATGAACGCGGTGCGTTCACTGACTGTCAGACACTGAAGAACACTCGAAGAGTGAGGATGTTTCTGATTCCCTGGAGGGTCCCGACCCTCGTTCAGCCTTTAGCTCCGTTCATTAGTTTGATTATTGGAGCACCTGGAGCTCACAGAGAGTCCGGTTTGGGCCTTCCTCCTCAGAAAACATCTCGTCTCATCCGTCAGCATTTAAAAGCTTTTTGAAACACAGTGATCACGTGCGAAGGCTGCGGAGCGAGTGCACAGCCCTCCTGAAGACATCTGGGAGCGATGTTTAAGTGGGACGTTGACCGCACACAGCTGGAGGACAGAAGGCATTAGCACCATCATTAGCTCCTGCAGGAGCACCACCTCTGGAGGAGCGTGCAGGAAGAGGCTCCATGCAAATTATCCAGCTGTTTAATATATTATAGGAACACTTTAGGAAATCCTGCCGTGCTTCAGAGTCCAATGAGAAAGAACAACATCTGATCTGTGTGTCCAGGACTGAGGACAGTTTAGCCTAGCTTAGCACAAAGACTGGGAGCAGAGGGAAACTGCTAGCCTAACTCCATCAAAAGAGAAGAAATTCACCTTCTGACAGCTGGTTACTGCATTTCAGTGTTCACTCTTGACCTTGAAAACAGCAGTTTATTATCTTATCTTAACCTCCAATTAAAAACTGTTTATTGACTTTGGAAACAGCAGTTTGACAAAATAACATTAACACGAGGTCATCTGACTTTCTGCTCTTCAGCCTTTCAACCACATCTCAGCGTCTTCATCAGGGAGTGCAGTTTGCTTTGGGCTGCGTCTGCACGACAGGCTGTGTGCAAACACACTCATTATTATTATTAACGTTATTATTATTTTATCAGGATCATTATTGTGCATTAAAGCATGTGCAGCTCAGATCATTATCTTCTCCGTTCCTTTAACGCTGCATTTGTTTGTAGTTTCATCTGACCATGAAGATGGAAATGTAAAAGCAACCTTCAGGGAATCCCTTCATGCAGCATGAAGCCACCGTGGCTTTAATGTGTGAGAGAGAGCTATTTTTAGAGAACTCCTCTTTCTTTGAGGGGATTCTGCAGTCTATTTTTGCAGAGGGTCCTGGTCATCTGCACCATTTAACACCCGGAGGGGGGGCGGGGGGCTGGTGGTGTACGCAGCATGAGAAAACGCAGCAGTTCAGCCATCAGCGCTTGACAGCTTATCATCATTAAGGCAGCACAGGATATTAGCTAATACTGCTGTCTGCATCCAGGCTCACCAGGCTCACATGCACTGCTGTGTTTTCTTGCCGTCCCCCTGTGGCTCTTTCCGCTGATGGTACGACCCAAAAAATGATAAAAATAAAAAAATCCCTACTCTTTGTGTTGAGAATCAACCTTGCTTTGCCCCTCAGCCTCTGCTTCATGCTGAAATACTGATTTCCTGCAGACGTGTTCGCTCACAACAACCTCAACGACACGAGAGAGAGAAAAATATGAGAACCTGCTGCTGAGACAGACATGAGGCTCGTTCATGTGTCTGAAATCTGGAAATATACCAGCATTTTGAATGTGAAACAAAAAGAAACATATATTTCTTTCAGGAGAAAATAGAGACAGAGATCATTAATTTCTGATGAATTACTTGTACCACTGAACCACTGAAGAAGTCCTTCCACATGATATCAAAGCTGCTCTGTCAAGGAAATTCCTGTTTTTCCCTAAAATTAGTAAATGACATGAGTGTTTTCTAGGAAAGTCTGCAAGAAATGACCTGCAGAACAAAGATTTACCAGAAATGATATTATAAATCTCATTGCAACACAAACATTACTGCTTTTCAGTAATGTGGATTCTTCCTGGAAAATGAGCAGAAACGCAGACACGAGGAGTCTTTAACGCTGAGGTTGCTCATCAGTCGGTCACGGATGACTGTGCGCCGCTCCTGCGAGGATTGACTGCTTCCAAGTCAGCTAACGAAAGGCTTCCTCTGGGGCAGAAGAGAGCAAACGAGCCTGGTGAGCAGGGTGATCACAGAGTAATGTGACGGACGACTCGGGCCGTGGCCTAGATTAATGACATCTTCAAATGGACGGGAATGTCCTTGGATTACTGGCTAATCCCAGCTGAGATTTGAGAGATGAGAGAACTTCGTGATAAAGCTCAGTAATGGCCGTGTGTGAAGCAAAGATTAGTGGTCGTTGTCTAAGTGAAATAAGTTGTTCATTGACTATTCAGACAATTCAGAGACTCCAGAAGCATTCATCAGTCCATCCGTCCATGCGGAGCCACAATCTCCACAGCCTGAGCTCATTTCACTGTGGTCTGTGCTGCTACGCTAACATTAGCATGCCTGTAGATGTTCATGCTTGTTAACACACAAACTGTGTTTAAGACTTCGAATGTTTACCAGGCACAGCTGAGCTAAGAAAAGAAGAGATGAATGATGGGAAACGTCGGATTCAGTGTTTTTTTTTTCGCTCTGTCAGATCCATCAACTATTAACAAAGGAGGCTTAGAGTCCGTCATGAGCGCGGCCGCCCGAGCCGCCCGAGCCGCCCGAGCCGCCCTCAGCGCTGATTCATGCAGGTCATGAGGAGGACAGTGACACGCTGTGAACGTGGACACACTGATGCTGCTCTCAGACCTTCTGGATGCTGCTCCTGTTATTTCCTCACAGCAGAGAAGTGAAACCACCTCAGACCATCAATTATTAACGTGGAGCCGATCTATGTTCCACAAACACAAAGGCACAGTGGTCTCATCTCTCAGCCGCCCGTTGGGTCGGTCTGATGGCCACCGATCAAATGTTGCTGCAGTCAAAAAGTTATGCTAATGAGGCGAGGAAGAACAGGGCTGTCTGGGATTTTCACAATAAAACAGGACCGAAGGAGCAAAAACACTGAGACCATCAATACCGCTCACGTCTGTCCATTAAACACAAGGCTACAGCCAGCGGCCGGTTAGCATGTCGAGGGATCATGACGCGTCGTTCCTGCAGGTTTCCAGGTGGTGTGTGGTGTCACGGCAGCAGGTGTTTCCAGGTGTTGGGGAGTTCTTTGTGATAAATGTCCTCAAGTGATGTCACTTGAGTCAGCATCAGTTGAAGACTACAAGTCAGAAATGGAGACAAATCTATTGGTGTTGAGTTGCATTGTGGGTAATGTAGGCCCCCATTTTGTTTGTTTTTAAAGACGAATGGATGGAATGAAAGAAGCATCTCTGGCAGAGAGTCTGAGTCTGACAGTGAAGCTGGTTTTGGAGCCTGGATGTCCAGGAGGAGTCCACTGAGTCAGTGTCCACTGAGGTCAAAGGAGCCCGCTGAGGTGGTTTGAACATGTCTTGAAGAGGTTTTCCCAGTTTTGATCGACTGGGAGGAAATGATGGGATATAGATCAGGACAGGATGGAGGGATTATATATCAAATCTGAACTCTAACCCCCCTGTACTCCTCAGGAGGAGCTGGAGGATGGAGGATGGAGGATGGAGGATGGAGGATGGAGGGATGTCTTCGCTGCCGAACTGCTGCCACTGTGACCTGGACCCAAGCAGCAGTACATGAATGGATGAATGGATGAATGGCTGATTGGCTCGTAGGAGCACAGTTCAGCCTGCTGATTCAGCAGCCGCTGTGATAATGGTCTGAGCTCAGTTGCGGTTTTTCCATTTGAAGTCCCTGCTGAGTCCCTCAGAGCAGCTTTCTGTTTCCCTGCTGCTCTGAGTCATTACTTTTGAATGAGGCTCAGGACGCCGGAGCAGCAGAGAGCAGGATATCTGCTGGATCTACACGACTCTGCAAACAGGAGTCAAAAGTCAGAATATGATAGGACGTGTCCCCTGAGGACACTTGTGTTGGACGTACTTCTGCTGAGCCAACATGGAAGCCACTAAACCCACAATGCTCACCTGTAAGGGCGGGGTGTTATAAAGAGCGCTGCTGCAACACAAACTCTAAGATGACCTCACCTGAACAGTGATGAAGAAGGAGGCGCGCTGGACAGTCGAGCACAGTTCATTTATTTATTAAACATAGGTGGTAGAAACATAAAGCCTCGTTAACTTTAATATACATTATATCATATTATACAAATCATTTACAACATTGCAGTACGTTAAAGAGAAAGAAAAGGCCACATTAAACGTATTCACGACTCGTACTCAGAATACTCTGCTGTGCATACGCAGTATTTACGACCCCAAGCCGAACAAACATCACATCATGAAAGACTTGTTCTCTTTTTTCAGCTATTGAACTGGATACACCTGCCACACAGCGACACAGACACTCAGGGTAACAAAAATAAAGATTATTTGGGATTTGAAACACTGGAGACACAAGTTGAGGTTTTGCAGACAGAAAGTTTTTTGTCACTTGTTTCAGCGGTTTGCAGGACTGAAGTGCAGAAGCAGGAAAACACAAACACACAGTTCAGAGATGAACACACGAGCGACCTCGAACACACGGAGACAAACACACTCATGCCGACGAAGATCTGTAAGATATTTATTTTTCTTTTTTCACTCTTCTTCTCCTCTGGAATTTAACAGCGTCGTTCAGGAGCACAGAGACGGATGCTTCACCTGAAGTTCACTGTTAGTCTGGACAAAATCAAACAAAACACTACTTCGAAGACATAATTTGAAGACGTCTTCTGATGAGAATGTCTCGATATCACTGACATTTTTTGATAATGTGAGCTAGCATCTGTCACAGCCTTCACAGCGGCAGAGAAAACGTTCGGCGAGAAACAAAGAAGAAGAAGAAGAAAACAGTGGTGACATCTTTTCTTAATCAGCTTCCATTTTAGAAAACAGCATCAGCTCAGTTTGACCTCAAAGTAATGAATCTCAACTCAGAGCTGCTTCATCCAGAGCTTCATCTTCATCAGCTTCTATCCTGTTGAAAGCTCTGATAAAGACAGTAAGTGGACCCTGAGTTGAGTTGTTGTTGTTGTTGTTGTTGTTGTTGTTGTTGTTGTTGTTGTTGTCAAACTGTCTATTATTGATGTTAAATAACTTCTCCATCTTGTGTTTGGCTCAGTTTGTAAAACACAAAATCTTCTCTGAACTCTGAAAGTCTCTGGGGTTTTGTGTAGATACAAGTTTTTAGTTTTGTTTTTAGTTTTTATATTTCTTGATTTTTTTATATAATCTGCCTTCAAGTCTGATTTCAGGGTAGTTTCAGACAAAAGGTTGACTGTCATCCTTGTTAACGTTCACTTAGCTTTAGTTCTCATGAGCAACAATAACATATGTCATTATTTAGCACCCGGACTCAAATAATCAAAAAATGCAGAAAAACAAAACAACAGATTATGTGAAAACGTCAAATGACCTGCCAGCGAGAGAGCCAGAGTCAGGATGTCTGAAACAGAAAATCCAGCAAAGGAAGGAAGCCTGAAGAGGACACGAGTGCAGATATTCATCCCAGAGTCACAGCGTCCTTCTCAGGATCCCACGTCACATTTTTGTGCAGCCAAACGGAGAAAACAAATCAATCAATCACAAAATCAGCCTGAAAATATCTGCAGTCTTGTCCACTTTGAGCTTCCGTACAAGAGCTATTTCTTTTTTTGTTTCCAACCAGGAAGACGACTTACTGTACATTCAATACATGAGTTTACAAATACATTATTCTATGTGCATTCTGTGTACCACCTACAGCGCTAATATTAATACACACTTTCTTCTTCTACGCTACGTCGGATGCATTTCATAGGGTAATTATCTGGATCAGGTTAGATTAAGGCACTATCAACGTTTATGCACAGATACGAACGACCAGACAACTCATCTTCGCTGACGATGTTGTACTCTTCATGCATTATTGCTTATTGATGAATAACTGTGTTACTGCGTGTTTCTAAGTGACATCTGCTGGTTTTCTGTTAATATTCAGTTTGACCTATGAAGCGTTTCACACCACAGCAGAACACTTCAAGTCCGAACTCGACGGCCTGCAGACATGAGAGCTGCTCTGGTTTCCCATGACAGAACACATTTACTAACACAGGCGGTGGTTTGGATCGTTAAGGTTCCTCCCTACAACAATGGGGGGGGGGGGGGGTAACGGACAACCATCATGTCTTCTGTTTCTGTCTTTTCAGTGGCTGCTGTTGGTTCCCACTGATGACGAGGCCTCTTCCTCTTGGCTTTGTGGTCAAGGGATAAACGCTGCAGTTCAGACAGGTGACGACAGCCACACCTACAACATGTTTATGACTAAAATTGAGGAAAGTGACACGAGAAAAGTTTTGTCACCGTATGATCAGGAGACATAAAGACGGACAGCTTGAGACGCTGACGGCTTCCATTTAGAGGCTGAAATCACGTCGAATGTAACGTCAACATGTTTTCTGAGAGTTGTTTATCATAAAAAGGAAGAAATGCTTTATGGGGGAATTTTCAGAAATGCTCCTCCTCAGCTGGTCAGAGGGGCGTTTGTCTGTCTGTGTTTGATTGACAGCAGCTGGCAGGCAGCCAGAGTGCCAGAGTTACACTGTAAAAAATGATGGACAAAGATTTTACTTTACTGCACTGCAGCAACATGTCAGCGACTTCTTAATGTATTCAAGAGCGGAAACAACAGCAGGCATTAGTGCTTATGTGAGATTTGGCTGTTTGGAAAGAAGGCCTCCATCACGTTGATGGATGTGAAACTGGGGGGTGAAAAAATATGGATTTCTCCTTTTTGGTTTTGTAATTTAAAGGAGCAGGAAAAGTGATTTACAAAGCGGACGTGCAGCTGAAGCAGAAGACATGTAGAGACAGCGACAGCGTCTCCACAGGACGGGTGGAGACGACACAGATGTGATGGTGTTTGATCCCAACAACATGCAGCGCACATGACAAACCAACGAGGAACAGAAAATGACACATCTGCATGTGCGGTCGACACACATGCAGATTGAAACTGATCAGGGTTAAAGATTTATTTTATCAAAAATAGATCACAATTAAAGATTGTCAAAAACAAAAAACATGGCAACAATAACTGGAAATAAAAATCAGAAAATAAGAAATCACAATGCATTTCGCTTCCACGCTGAAGTTCCCAGTAACCAATCACACTATTGCTTTGTCTTAGTTTGCATGAAAATGAGAGATTTGGTGACCAACCTGAACTGAACTCTGCAGCTGATGATGAAGGACGCAGGGAGGACGTTAAATCAACATGTGGACATGTGACCAGGCTGACAGACGTTTAGTCACGAGGACGCTGCTGCTCTCGCAGGGCAGGAGCTGTGTTATTGTTGTTGCACAGACAGTATGCAGAATACATTAATCATCATAACTAATGCGTGGTCACAGCTCATCAGAGCCTCTGTCAAACACAAAGCCCCCCCGGCTGTTTTAAGTGTGAGCACAGCAGATTTACAACAATCCCAAACTGCAGACTTGATGCTCGGGTTTGATGGGCCGACGTTTGCTGATGATGACAATAATGAGCTCAACATTTTGGGGAGTATTTTTCTTTCTTTTTCTTTCATTCTCCCCAGAGACAGATGAGAAGAAGCAAATCAGTTTCGATGATCTCCAGTGCAGAGACAGACCACAGGATGGCGACAGCGTGACCCGCCATACTCTCTCACTTCTGATTGGCTCACCCTGACATTTTTACCGTAACCCTCACCAATCTCACTCCTCCAGCCTGAACCTGACCAACAGCAATGATGAGCACCACCAGTCAGAGTCAGAGTAGGGTGGGCCGTAACTTCGCCATCCTAAGTAAAGAAATGTTTCCAGGACGTGTTTAGCCAAACGCAGCACAGAGACTAGAAGCAAACTGCTAGCTTAGCTCCACCGAAATCCATAAAACAAATCTGCATTCATCCAAAATGTTGTAGAAGTAAGAAGAAGTTCTACAGACGCCTCCATGAGGACTTTAGAGATGCTAACAGCTGCTGGTCAACGATTAGCTCCAAAGTTAACTACTGCTAAACCGCATCGTCTTAATTTACATTTAGATTTCTCCACCTGTTTAATAAACGACATAGAAATAAGAAAAAGCTCTTGTCACTCAACAGGCTGATCCTCTGCTTCACTCACACATTTTCAACAACATAAAAGAAATTAAAACCATATGAACAAGGCAGCTTTGAGTTGTTGGACGTTGTATTTTAGGCTAGCAGTTTCCCCCTGCTTACAGCCTTTGTGCTAAGCTAGGCTAAACTCAACCCGTACCTGTCTCTGCTCTGGACGCTGGACGGAGATCAAACTGATCAAACTCCATCGTCTCATCTGAATCTGAGAAAGAGCACTAACAGCAGGATTTCCCAAATATTCAAATCCTACAAATGTTAGACATCAGGACGGGATTATTGTCAGGCCGGGAGAAGCCTCTGAAAACAGCATTTACACCATCAGCTGACATCAAATTCAACTTCCATTAAAGTAATGAATTGATTTAGGTTTAGCAGTTTCAAGACAGGCTGACCCTCTCCGGCGTTACAAACCTCTGCAGCACATTATTGCCCTTAAACCAACATTTAATTCATAAACAGTCACACAAAACAATTTCACAAATAAATTAAAATGTGCAAAGAAAATCATGATGTCAGCTCTGAGCTGCTCTAATCAGGCTGGATGACACCTGACATTTAATCCAAAGGCCCA
The DNA here is from genome assembly GCA_037975065.1 of Chaetodon trifasciatus. NCBI lineage: Eukaryota > Metazoa > Chordata > Actinopteri > Chaetodontiformes > Chaetodontidae > Chaetodon > Chaetodon trifasciatus. Next base: position 244,113 of record JBBMOE010000105.1, on the reverse strand, counting down.
TCATTCCTTCATGTATTCGCCCCTCGTTCATGTGGTTTGGTGTATTTTTCAGACTTCTCTAAGTTATCAGATGGCAGTTTACGGAGCGTTTGGGTTTATTTTACTGCACCAGACGATTAGAGACGCATTTAAACACTCAGTCCAGGTCTGATGATAGCATTCAGGTAACTTAGGGACGCCAACGTCATTCAGGTGTTAAAGCTTCTGTGGTTGATGAGCGGACGCTGAGGTAGATGTTATCGATAGAACAGATATACAGCATTTTGATCAGAACCAAACACAATCAGAAACATTCAGAATCATCCAAAGAAAATCAGACTGCGATGGTTTTCCTCTCAGACGGGCAGGCGTCTCCTCAGAGCTTCAAACCACAGCTGCTTTGTTTTTACAAAGGCAGAAATGGAAAAATCAAAGCAAATAAGAAGAATTAAAACACATTAGCAAAAATGTTAAAAACCTACAAAATAATCCACGAGGTCGACCTTCCCCTCCATAGAAAACATATACAGTATGATACTTCAAAAATAGAGATTTAGCCTCAAACTCTGCCAGTCGAACAGAACTCTGTGAAGAAACGTGATAGTGATGAGCTGTTGTTGTTGTTGTTGTTGTTGTTGTTGTTGTTGTTGTTGTTGTTGTTCCCGTGTTTCAGATTAGCGGTGCTGCGCTGAGACTTGTTTTCTTCTGTTTACATGCTCTACTTTCCACGCATGCAGTACTATGTTTGGTTTGGATATGATATGCAACATACAGAAAGGACTTACAAGTTGTTTTTCTCTACAGCACGAGGAGCA
>JBBMOE010000105.1:211109-233609 GCA_037975065.1 Chaetodon trifasciatus | reverse complement strand
TCATAGACACCACCGCCCACCAGAACGCGTCCGGGATGCTGCTGAAGCCCGACTCCGGGTCGTCAGTCTCCGCAAAGTACACGGCGCTGGAGAAGAGGATGACCCCGATGAAGAGGAAGAAAATAAGCAGTCCCAGCTCCCTCATGCTGGCCTGCAGGGTCTTCCCAAGGATCTGGAGCCCCTTGGAGTGTCTGGAGAGCTTGAAGATCCGGAAGACCCGGACCAGACGGATGACCCTGAGGATGGCCAGCGACATGGCCTGCTGTCCGTTCCCCTGGTGCTCCGCTAACTCCAGCCCCAGAGTGATGAAGTAGGGCATGATGGCCACGATGTCGATGGTGTTCATGATGTTCTTAAAGAACGCAGGCTTGCTCGGGCAGGCGAGGAACCTGACCAACAGCTCGAAGGAGAACCAGATGATGCAGAGCGTCTCCACGATGAAAAACGGGTCTGTGAACGGGTTTGGCTTCTTTGCGCGCGCGGTTCCGTTCACCCCCAGCGGCTCGTCAAACGTTCTGGCCTCCTCTCTGAACTCCGGCAAAGTCTCCAAGCAGAAAATCACAATGGAGATGAGAATAACCAGCACGGAGACGATCGCGATGCCCCTGGCGGGTCCGGAGCTCTCCGGGTACTCGAACAGGAGCCAGACCTGTCGCTGGAACTCGTTCTCAGGCAGCGGGCGCTCTTCCTCCTTAATAAAGCCCTCGTCCTCCTTAAAATTCTCTATCACCTCCTCCCCCAGTTCGTAAAATTTAATCTCCTCCATGAAGATGTCCACCGGCACGTTGACGGGTCTGCGGAGCCTCCCCCCGGACTGATAGTAGTAGAGGATGGCATCGAAGCTGGGTCTGTTCCTGTCGAAGAAGTACTCGTTCCTCAGCGGGTCGAAGAAGCGCATCCTCTTGCGCGGGTCCCCCAGCAGGGTGGAGGGGAACTGGGCGAGCGTCTTCAGCTGCGTCTCGAAGCGCAGCCCGGAGATGTTGATGACCACCCGCTCGCAGCACTCCTGGTTCTCCACTCGCTCCGGGTCGTACACATCCTGGGCTGACAGCGCGGCCAGTGCCACAGTCTCATCCAGGTTCTCTCCGGGCACCACTGTCATCTTTCCCCCCCAGACAAGGGCGACGTTTCCCGCGCCTCAGTCCTCTCTGTACCCCCTCCGACACCCACGCGCGTGTTTGAGCGTCCCCGCGTGTCCTTCTCCGTTTGGCTGCCGCGTCGGCGTCACGTCTGCGGGTGATCTGGTTCCGCTGGCATTTTGGGCCCCCCGCCGCTCACCTTTCCCATCCGCGCGCTGCTGTAGTCTGGACTATCGGCTGTCACATCCACTGCATCTTAAGCAGACTTTGCCCTCCCCGAGCTGACGTGTGTGTGCACGCTCTCTCACTGAGGGGAAATAAAAACACACGCACGCACAGATGCTCCTGGTGAATCTGATCCAGCTCTTCAGTCACAAACACACACAGAAACATACACAGCTCACGAGCAAATATCAGGAATGTGGAGAGCCCGCGTGCACACTAAGCGTCGTGCGTAATGAACCTGTCGTCTTCAGCGTGGCACGGGCTCAAGGTTATCTCACGGTTCGCTGTTCACGGTGAAATGTGACGTGATGTTTGCAAACACAAACGTGCATTTATGAATGAAGGCGTGAAGGAAACGAGGAAAGCGCCAGAAATTCCATGCAAAAACATGCGGTTCTCATGCAAGACATGCTCGTTTTTCATTCCTGATTTGATCCTAAATGAATACCTGTGGCTCAGGCTTTTGTCTTCCTCCTTCTACACATCGCTTCATCCACAAGTGACACACACAAAGAGGGGAAAGGGACAAAAAGGAGCTCTGCAATGTCACGCCGCAGCCGCTTCAGGACGAAGCCTCGCTGACGTTTCCACAGCAGCCCTGAACGCCGCTGAGCTCCACAAGTTGTGCACGACTGTCATGCCTCTGCCGTGTCTGCAGGCATGTCGCGCTGTGAAACACAAAAACAAGAAGGACACAGAGAGCTGGAGTCTTCCTCCTCTCCTGTGAAAGGGGGGATTCAGAGCGATATGACTGAATGGAAGGTAAACACCGCCGCGCTGTGCAACAAGTCAGAGAAAAAAGAGAAGCTCGGTGATGGAAAGAAGGGAGAGTTTCTGGGCTGCAGCTCAAAGCGGTGACGTGTTTTCCTAAAATAGCTGGATTTCTCCCAGGGCCGCAGGAAAAGTTTCTTTTCCCATGGAATGGCCCGAGGGAGCTGCAGGGAAAGAAAGAAAGAAAGAAAGAAAGAAAGAAAGAAAGAAAGAAAGAAAGAGCGAGATGACATGAAAAGAAAAAACAGGTTTGCATCTTCCAGAAGAGTCAGAGAGAGTGAGACTCATTCACAAATCAGAGCTGCTGAAGTGGAGCTTTGAAAAAACAAACAACACAACAAAACACACTGAGAAAACAAGAACAATGCAAAATGATGTTCAGAGGAATTTTCCAGCATCTTTCAGTCAAACACTGACAGACTGAAACTCTTCGTATTTCATGGAAATGAAACTGATGATGTTGTTGAAAACACGGCTGTCATTTTATTGCTTTTCATAAACTCATTCAGGTTCAGAGCGCCAGATAAAAACACGTTTTCATAAATAAAATGAGGAAAAACAGCAGCAGGTGAGGACAAACGCTCTTCAGTAAATGTTAGATTTCATGAAACTCTGCTGGAGGCTTCAGGAGTTCATTTCTGTAACGAGCAGATATGAAAGAAGCTCTGAGGGATTTACTCTTAAAGTCCTGACGTTAAACATGAGACACCGTGGATGCAGTCGATTGGACCTCCACCTTCCTCTGGAGTCGTCGGCTGTTCACAGCGGAAATCAGAGAACATGTGACTCCAAACGTTGCTCCTGACTTCAGCCTGATGATTGAGCGCCATGTTTCTGTGCTTCAGCTGGTTCGGCCTGGACGACATTCAGAGGCCAGAGGCCGCTTTCAGGTTTGGAAGCCTTCGTTTTACCTGAAAACACACAGAAGAGGACAGGTGGAACCTGTGGACGTGTTGGTCATTAATCCAGTATGACACCCAGTCCTTAAAGGGCTCCAGACCTCGTTGTGAGGGCCTGCGGTCCAATCAGAGGCCGCGGTGACCGAGCAGTCCACGATGCAACGTTTCCCAACTCATTCTAAAACATCTTATTCACACCCTGACGTCTGACTCATGCTGAGTCCTGACTTCAGACGACCTCTGCAGTCTGCCACTACCTCATTTCCTGTACACTGTGAGCTCATCACTCAGCCGTAACACACACACACACACACACACACACACACACACACACACACACACACAGACCAGTTGCTAGCTTCATGCCTGTGCTTAAATGTCACTGTGGGTCTCTGGTGGATTCCCTGGCAGCTCGTCGTCTCTGTGTCTGTCCAGGTTTTTGTTTCCTGTTGGACTGAAGAACATCTGCGTGGCCTGAACACACAAACGCGCCATAAAGTTTGTGATGACATCACCTCTTCCAGCCACAGTTAAACTTTAAATGTCAAATTAATCTGACAAAGGTTTGGTTTCAAAGGTCATCAGTGCAGGGACAGGTTGGACAGGTTGGACAGGTTGGACAGGTTGGACAGGTGAGGAGCGTCACTGCTCAGAATCTGCAGGCAGAAATAATCAGACGTCTGATGTAAATCACAGCATCATAATTACACACTCTGCAAAATACTCATTAACACACAACCATGTGGACTCAAAGGTCCTGTGTGGAGGAGTTAAAGGGGTCTATTGGTAGAAATGAAGTTTAAAGTTCTCTTTTCATTCGTGTTTAATGGCCTAAAAATCAGAATCGTTGTGTTTTCGTCATCTTAAAATGAGTCTTTATGTCCACAGAGGGAGCAGCTCCTCTCGAGCCGAGGGGTCCTCAGCTGTCTGCAATCTGCAACCTGACCACTAGATGCCACTACATCCTCCACACTGCTGCTTCATGTCGTGGACATGCAGCTGCGTGCAGGTGTTCAGATTCAGTATATCTGCAGGATGTTCTGACCAGACCTTCTGACCTTCACCGACCAGAGTGGAAGGTCGTGGTTTCAGGCTTCAGTAGAAATACGCATGTGCAGTATTCCTGTCAGATATGAAGCGTCACATCTTTCTGAAACTGCGCACACATACACCAGCAGGATTTCTGCTCCCACAAATGTCTGTCAAGTAACAAACGAAGTGGACGCTGCAGCCCGGCCAGTGACTCAGGAGGCAGACGTGTGGGCCTCTGTCAGCTGATAAATAACATCAAACATCAGCACCTGAATGATTTCCATCCACATGAAGATCATTCTGAACAAATGAAGATGTGAACTTATGCACGCTTCATCCACTGTAATGTGAATATACAAACATGATTTAATGACGCAACTAATCCAGAATCAGAAACATGAACAGATTTAATCTGCTGACTTTCTAGAAAGATGAATCTTTAGCTTCAAGACGAAGACGAAGAAGACGAAGAAGACGGAGGAGAAGAACACAAAGAAATACAGTTTTCTTCCGTCGTGTTGTTGCGTCTTCTTCTTCTGCATCAGTATAACGGTTTTCCAGCTGGAGAATCGGCGCCACCTACTGCTTCTCTCCATCAACCAACTCCTAATAATCACCAACAGCAGTGGATGGAACCAAACATCCTGTGAGAACATGAACTGTTCCTGAACGCCACCCATGACGCGGCCCTCGGGTTGTTTTTGGAGATTACTGTTTGTTGGTTATGAATGGTTCACTGGGAGCTGACATGCAAGCAGCGCTGGGATAGACTGGGTCCCATTAACCACTGTCCACTGTCTCCACCCTCCACTGTGCAGTGTGTGTGTGTGTGGGGGGGGGGAGCTTGTTTGTCAGTGTATTTTTTTAACTGCATGGTTCTGGAAAACTTAACGGTGACATGGTGGAAGCTGTTAGCGTTAGCGGCTACAAATGATCACTGACTGAGAATGAACTCTCATCTGCTCACTTATGCAGAACAGACTGAGCGTGGTCATCATCTGCCTGCAGTACCAACAATCACCACCAGGGCTCTACTGAAAAAGTCACAGCTTCTCTGTTTGAAGGAAAAACCTGATATTCTGCTTTTTCTTTCTTCATCTTCAACTTCATCAGATCTCATGTTCACACTCAAACATTGAATGCTAGCTGCTAACTGCTAACAGTTAAGCTAATGTGTCAGAGGCTGATTGATGTTCTTCCTCTGAACCATTGACCTCCATTAAAAACACATCAGTGAGCGTCACCTTCATCTCTGTGAACACACACAAACACACTGCAGCACCAAATGTAGATTCATCCGCCGCTGAAAATAGTCCCAGCAGATGCTCTATGTCCTCCTGTTTGTCTTTGTGAGGTGTTTTTAAATATTTACGTCTTCAGTAGGAACCAATGAGCTGAGAGCTGAGAGCCACAGACAGGAAGTCAGAAAAAAACAGTACTTATTTTTATTGGATTTTGGGATTTTTGAGGCTCATACTGATAATTAAAGGTCAGATAAACACAGAACAAATTCCCGGATCGTGTCATATTTGTTTTCTAAACATGAAAATATTAGAGGCATGTCAAAATATGCTGACGTTGCTGATCAAAGTTCTGGGATGATGGCGTCCAGGAGTGATTATCTCAGGTAAGACAGGTGTAGATGTTCAGGCGAAACTCACACTGAACCCTGACTCAGTTTCTGTGTCGGAGACGTGAAGACAGAAGCTTCTTTGAGGCAGAAGCTGTTGGACGAGGACGAATCTGCAGTCATCATTTACTTTACCATTGTCCTATTGTCCTCGCTGCTGGCTGATCCAGGATCAGGGACTGGCCTCCTCTCTGCAGATCTTTAACGTCTCGTGTAATTGAATGAATCTCGTTAGAGGAAATGGCAGCGAGCGACATGACAGCTGACTGTGTTGATGACAGGAAGTGCTGTAAGTGGGCTGAGAGGCAGCTGCTGCGTATTCATGAACACCTTCAGTCGACCAGGAGGAAGAAGAGGAGCAAAACAGTGAAGATACAACAGGCCGTGTCACAGAAATCACAGAGCTGCAGCACAAACCTGTGAAAGTACACCACTGAGAGTAAAAGTATGTGACTGTTATCAGCTACATGTATTTCATGTACTTCAAGTACTCCTGTGTGAGTAAAGTGTTCCTGTCAGTGTTTCTCTGCTGTCTGTGGATTCATGTTCCTGCTGCACTCATGTGTTCATTCATGTTCCTGCTGCACTCATGTGTTCATTCATGTTCCTGCTGCACTCATATGTTCATTCATGTGTTCATTCATGTGTTCATCCATGTTCCTGCTGCGTTCATGTGTTCGTTCATGTTCCTGCTGCACTCATGTGTTCATTCATGTGTTCATTCATGTGTTCATCCATGTTCCTGCTGCACTCATGTGTTCATTCATGTTCCTGCTGCACTCATATGTTCATTCATGTGTTCATTCATGTGTTCATCCATGTTCCTGCTGCATTCATGTGTTCATTCATGTTCCTGCTGCACTCATGTGTTCATTCATGTTCCTGCTGCGTTCATGTGTTCATTCATGTTCCTGCTGCGTTCATGTGTTCATTCATGTTCCTGCTGCACTCATGTGTTCATTCATGTTCCTGCTGCACTCATGTGTTCATTCATGTGTTCATTCATGTGTTCGTTCATGTTCCTGCTCGTTCATGTGTTCGTTCATGTGTTCATTCATGTGTTCATTCATGTGTTCATTCATGTTCCTGCTCGTTCATGTGTTCGTTCATGTGTTCGTTCATGTGTTCGTTCATGTGTTCATCCATGTTCCTGCTGCACTCATATGTTCATTCATGTGTTCGTTCATGTGTTCGTTCATGTGTTCGTTCATGTGTTCATTCATGTGTTCATTCATGTGTTCATCCATGTTCCTGCTGTAGATGTTTCAGCTCAGTGAACTCCTTTATCTCCTGTTGCTGCTTTAATCTTCATCAATGCTTCAGATTCTAGAAGATCATCACGTGTCTGCAGCGCGGCGTCCTGTGAGAACCTCGTATCTCAGACAAACAGGCTGTTTTCAGCTTTGTGACGATGATTTTCAGCTGATCAAGAGGCTTTTAAAGAGTTTACTGAGTGGAGAAAAGGAGGATTTTCTCCAGACATGAAGGAAGTCTTCGTCCAACATTTTAAACTGATGTGTCCGCACGTCTTTAATCAGTGGACCTCCATGATGCTTCCGGTCTGACAGGAACAGACCTCATCATGGAGCTCTGTGTCCTCTGAAAGCTTCAAACTAAATCGGGTTAAGATGCATCACCAGGACTGAACTCTGAAACCATCCCTTCAAAATAAAAGCCCTCAGCTCACAGCATGTCAGCAGACAGACGGTGCTTGTTTGCTGACAGAGAATATCTGCAGACAGACGTCCGTCCATCGGCTCAGTTTCAGTCAGAGCGCGTAAATCCAGATGTGTCATGATGCACAGCTGCCGGCCGGTCAAGGTGACTGCTCCATCCACGTCCGTCCAGGAGTCTCTTCAGATGTCTCTGATAACAGGAATCACTCGTCTCCTGCAGATGCATTAGGAGATTACATGCTTCACCTTCAGGGTGTCAGCATGCGGAGTGATGAATCCACTTCCTGCTGCGTCCACAACAAACCGCAGCCGCGTGTTCGTGGTTAACGGTGATGGACTTTAAATGTCAGCGGCTCAGTCACACCTGCAGCTGAGCAGCATCCTAACATCTCTCCAACAGCTCCACCTCAAATCACCTGCTCCACGACAAATATTTGACCAAAACTTTAAACTTCACCTCCAGCAAACAGGCGTCCAGCAGCTGCAGGGCGCAGCAGGCAGGATCTCCACCCGGATGAATCACACCAGCCTCTGAAGCATGAAGCCATAAAGCCACGGGCTCATCGTGACGTCCTCACTGTCGCTTTGAAACTCCGCATGGCCACTTGCTGAACTTTCCTTTATTTTCTTAATGGATTTCTTAATTCTTCAGATTTTTTCAGACTCATTAACAGACAGAACGACTCAGTGAAAGCACAGCGGTGTGAGCTGAGGCGTGTTTTCTGCGTGTTTGGCTTTAAGAGGCCTCACAAACAGCAAACTGTTACTTTTCATTTTCATCTGCAGACGCGTGCAGCCGTGACCACTCTCCAGACTCTGTTAGCATGGCTGATGAAACCACCACACGCACGCACACACACACACACACACACACACACACACACACACACAGCTGAATAACATCCAGTCCCACCCACAGCCAGAGAATAACGACGAGTGCATTCGAGCTCGTGGGGAGTGAACGTACTCACACAGAATCCATCACATCAGTTCAGGACTTACTCTGATTACAATCATCCAGCATGTTAATGCACACGGCAACTACGGAAGAAAACATACAAACAAATAGGAAATGATGCGACTATGTAAGTTCATAGGTAAATATGTGAACGTTTGAGGAGGAAGAAGCCGCAGTCATTTTCCCAGCTGTCATGGACTTCTTGTGCTTCCTGTCTCAGGTTATGACGGTCAGCTGGTTTTATGAGCACTGATAAACTGAAGTACGTCAGCGTTTAACAGCTGCAATAAAAGTATTTTACAGTTTGTTGCCTCGTGCAGACGAAGTGAACTTCAGTTGGTTTATTATCATCTTTGTTCCTGCTGTTTCAGTCTTCTTCCCTGATTTCAGTTTACTGTCTGTTGAAGCACGTTATGATCAGAGCTTTCACTCCAGGAGATATCCTTACTAGGCTGCAGGTGGAGTTCACCAGGCTGCAGGTGGAGTTCATGAGGATGCAGGTGGAGTTCATGAGGCTGCAGGTGGAGTTCATGAGGATGCAGGTGGAGTTCATGAGGATGCAGGTGGGGTTCATGAGGCTGCAGGTGGAGTTCACGAGGCTGCAGGTGGAGTTCACAAGGATGCAGGTGGGGTTCAGGAGGATGCAGGTGGAGTTCAGGAGGCTGCAGGTGGAGTTCATGAGGATGCAGGTGGAGTTCAGGAGGATGCAGGTGGAGTTCAGGAGGCTGCAGGTGGAGTTCACAAGGATGCAGGTGGAGTTCATGAGGATGCAGGTGGAGTTCATGAGGATGCAGGTGGAGTTCAGGAGGCTGCAGGTGGAGTTCATGAGGATGCAGGTGGGGTTCACAAGGCTGCAGGTGGAGTTCATGAGGATGCAGGTGGGGTTCAGGAGGATGCAGGTGGGGTTCATGAGGCTGCAGGTGGAGTTCATGAGGATGCAGGTGGGGTTCACAAGGCTGCAGGTGGAGTTCACAAGGATGCAGGTGGGGTTCAGGAGGATGCAGGTGGGGTTCATGAGGCTGCAGGTGGAGTTCATGAGGATGCAGGTGGGGTTCACGAGGATGCAGGTGGGGTTCAGGAGGATGCAGGTGGAGTTCATGAGGATGCAGGTGGAGTTCACGAGGCTGCAGGTGGAGTTCAGGAGGCTGCAGGTGGAGTTCATGAGGATGCAGGTGGAGTTCACGTGGATGCAGGTGGAACATGTAAAACACTTCCTGTTGTCAGCCCGACTGGTCAACGCTTTGCATTGTGGGACGCAGCAGCTGATGCAGACTGGTGGTTTTGGCAGAATCAGAACGACATCCTGGTATCTGTGACGTGCTCCACACTTTGCCGTTGTTTGCCTTTGGACCAGATCAGCGCAGGCAGTGGTTCCCGTGCAGCCCCCATCTCTCTGACCTGACCTCAGATCTGGTCCAGGCAGGGAAATCCAGATCCGGGTCGCCTCCAGCAGATGATGTGAACTCTGCAGGTTTATTTCTGTGCTCCTGGAAGCTCCCTCTTCTATTTCTGTGGCACGTTAGCAAGTTTCACACAGTCTGTCTTTACGTTCAGCCTCCCTCATCGACCGCTGTCTGCGGGCTCAGACGCACATCAATAACTGTCATCCACAGCTGCACGCGGCCGACGCTAATGTGACTAATTTGGGGGCGGGTGGAGGGTGGGTGGGGGCTGATGGATCCAGATTCCTGCTCCTGTAATAAAGCAAACAATGATTGTCCTGAAAAGCCTGCTCTTATTTTTAGGCCGTGACTGTGTTTTTACGTAACGGGTCACAGTCATAAGAATAGCTCCATCAATCACTGGGCAGCGCCGTCCAAACGTTCTGGGAACGCTGGGATCAGAAAACAGCTCCTTGTGCCAAGACCACGTTTCCACTTCTACTGTCCAAAAACCGCCTCACTTCTGGAGACCAGAGGACCTCGACTGCACTGCAGCACCGATCACTGCCTCTGCTGCTGCACGGTGTTTTTCTGTGAAGAGACGTTAATGTCTGTACATGAATGTGACAGCTGGAGCCTGCGGTCACTGTGCCGAGCTTCAGGGACTTAAACCAGCCTCCATCAGACTGTCTGACACCACCCTGGACACAGACCTTCAACAGCATGGTTGGTTTTAGAGGAAGTTGTTCAATTAAATCTCAGGAAAACAGAGAAAGTAGATGTGACGTAAGCGGTTGTTTTGCTTTCCATCATGTCTGCCTGACAGAAGAAACAGAAGCCGACATAAATTCATAAACCTGAAACTTTCTGACTGATTCTGCCGAGTCTAGAAGAGCACGTCCTTCTAGCACCTTTTCAGGAGAATATAACAATCAGACATCATCAGCTGCATGTATGTATTTCCTATGTAAGTTATGAGAGACACTGAAGCGTCCAATCAGATGTTAGAACTGCCTGCAGCGTCTGAGAGGCACAACTCAGGGCAAAAAGTCATAAAGCAGATAAAAATAAAAGACATCCAGTGTGAGTTCATCAGCGTGATCAGCTGCAGCCACAGGAAGCTGCTTTCAAAGTAAAACTCACTCTGACTCTGTTTGCCGTTCCTGGAGATACGAGGTTTCCACCCAAAGGCAAAACGTCTGCTTGATTCTTTTTCCACTGTGGTGTTACTGTAGTGCTTTTATTTTGGAGGAGAGTGGTTCTTCCTGTTGGCTCTGGCTCTGTTTCACCCTCTTGTCTCCCTCCTCCCTCCTCACTGATGGATCCACAAACATTGGCGGCCTTTTGATTTTCCAGTTGGACCTTTTCGGCGCAGAGCGATGAAGGTCTACTTCATCTTCACCTCGGCAGTTAATCGCCGCTCTGCAGGTCGCTCTTTATTGGCTCTGCTGACAAGCTCAGGTGTGAGAGACTCACAGTCATCAGCAGCCTCAGTCTGTGCTCCTCCAGCAGGCATCGTTTTCACATTTACAGCCAAGAACTAGAATCATTCGTGTCCTCACACAAAAATAATCTGTATTTTCGACATTTTTCATCTTTTTCTCTTCACTCATCTCCAGGACGTTTGTTTGCAGCCTGAAGTCAAACTGTTGGAGCTAAAAGCTGAAATGTTTTTAACTGTTTGCATCAGAAATGAATCAAACGTGCAGATGGGACGTGTTGCTTCACCCCGCCTGCTCACACCGGCCGAGGCCATGATGTAAGCGGGCGAACACACGGCGCACGGCGGCGGCCTGCGGGCCCGTGCCAGCTCTGCGTCATGTGGTGAGGACGGACTGGTCTGCACAGGAAGTGACTGAGGACAGAACGATGACTTTGCTGATTCAGGACTGACTCAGTTCAGGCGTCCTGCTCACCTCCATGAAAACATGGCTGTTATTCATCAGAGCACTCGAACAGAAACGGAGTGAAGTAACAGGAAATATCAGGACGTTTGTATTTGTTTGTAGTAAATGTACTGTGAGAGTTTCTATCATCATCCCTCAAAGACTCGCAGTGCTGAGCATCGACTGCATTAGTATTTCTACTGGAGCCATTTAATGATCCTGGACCTGTGAGGCTCTGGGACCAGGTTCTGCCTTCTATCTTGACTGTGTTCCACAGACCGGCTGGATGTTGTTGTTTTGTGCTGACAGATAATAACTGATTTTGACTGATTTTGATCTTGACTTGCACATTTAATTGTCATGATTGTTAAATTCATTGAAGGATGGATGTGAGAGCAGGAGGCGCTACAGTCACACCGAGATTTTTCTTTCTTCACAATAAAAGAACGTGTAGCAGACCTTCATCATCACACGGTTAACGTCGTGAAACAGTTTGTTTTGGTTTAGACACAAAAACTACGTGGTCAGGTTGAGGAAAAGGTCATGTTTTGGGTTAAAATAAGTGTCTTACTGCTAATTTCCACCGGGCGCATTATGTCTGCATTTCAAACAGGAAGTCAGGACAGTGTAGAGAATCCAGTAAATTTTCAAAATAAAACACCCTGTGCAGGCTCCTGATCATACACCAACCGTAAACAGTTACAGTGTAACAGTAGAAGTTGCGGTAAACAGTGTCAAGTTACAAACACTGCTTTGGTTGAAGTACTCAAGGTACTGCTGTTCCTCTTCCTGCCTGTAGGCGGTGCATTTAAAAGTGTCACTGCAGGTGTGACACAGCCGCTGTTGGGTGATATCACTTTCCAGGTGCTTCATGTCCATCTGTGTCCTTGTCGAACACGATGGAGCTGTTTTATCTGTGCGTGGTTCGGGCGGGTGGAGCAGCGAGGTGAGCCGACGAAGTCACGTTCATGAAGCTCTGCGGAGGAACTGCACGCCATTATTCATGTGAGCAGTCACACGGGAGGAGCCGCTGTCAATCAGACCTGATGCTGCTGCAGCTGCTTCGCCTCATATACCACCGAATAAGAACTCATAAAGCTTCCACAACTTAACATCAACACGGCTGTTCAGCGGCGCTTATGCTGGCTCCAAACATCCACCTGCAGACTCATAGACGGAAATCCAGCGCCGCGTTACGACGGGCAGCCTCCTCCTGCAGTCGCCTCCATGACCTGCTGATGGAGGAGGCAGAGGAAACAAGCAGAGTTCACTCTCTCAGCCTTCAGGGGAGGGGGCTCACCTGCCATGCCAGACTGTCGGTAGCCATGGCAACCTGGACCGGTCTGTGCCCCCCAGCAGCAGCAGGATGCAGAGGCTGACCTGCCACGTCTCATCACTCACACAGAGCTCGCAGGCCGTCCGGCTGGTCCTGCTCTCAGGTGTGACAGGGATGTCCAGCTATGGTCACCAGGTGTCCCACACAGAGACATGCTACAGCCGCTACGACTACAGGGGCCATTTAGGGACACTATTCATAGATATCAATCTGCAGGTGTTTGCCATGTTTTTCTGTATGCTGACGATTCAGCTTTGTTAGTGAGTTAAAATGTGTTTTCATAAAAAATCTAACTTCATCAAGAAATGTGAGAATGAGGCACACAGCTGCTGCTTTCAGACCTTTCTTAAGTAAATGTAAGTATTACCAAAGTAAAAGTACTCCTGTGGCAGAACCACAGGCTGTTTTCAGCTTTGTGACGATGCATTTTCAGCTGATCCAAGAGGCTTTTTAAAGAGTTTATTGAGCTGAAGAAGAGGAGTCTCCAGACATGAAGGAACTCTTCATCCTTCAGCTCAGCACAAACATTCAGCATCAGCACGTCTGGATTTCAGCTGAAATGGAGTTACGATAAAAGGCCACAGATTCATTTGAATGCTGGTGGTAAAATATGTTGATATGATTCATAAACTCTTCGCTCTCCTCTTCAGCGTTATCGGTCAAACTGAAAAGTGTCACTGGTCTTGAGTTTGGTCTTGTGTGTCTGGCGGCTCGTTATAATTGCCTCCGTTGAATGGCTTGATTGGGGTCATCTTACTGTGGGTAATTGCAGTAATTGTATTCTCTGCTGCTCATTATGCAAAGCAGAGAGGCTGCACCACCACGGCGAGGTGAGAGCGCAGCGAAGAAGAAAGAAAAGGCTGCGGTCAGTAATTTATCACCTGGCTGAATACCTGAAGACACAGGAAGTGATGAGAGCTGAGGAGGCTTTGTGTGTTTTCTATTGTTCGATTCATGGAAGCGTCCAGATGGAAGGTCAGTTAATCAAACATACGGTTATAAAAATGACAAATGGCCCCACAGTGTCCGAAGCTCATAACCAGACTTATCAAAGTCTGAACCCCACAAGGTTCTTCCTCACATCTACAGCAGAGGTCATCGGACCAATAACCTCAGACAACTGGTAAATCAGTCAGATCGTAACGAACAGCCGATGCAGTCAGGATGAACTGGACGCAGTCAGTCACTGATGTGCAGCACGTTAGAGAGTAAAATCACCTGAAGTCCAAAAGTTTTCAAAGACTTTCAGGTTCTGGGTAAAAAAAGCAGGAAGTTTTTATGTGGCCTGTTTGGACAGATCTGCTCTGGGATCAGTCTGTTCGTCCTCAGCTTTCATTCAGGCTGAAATCTGCCTCAGACGTTCAGGGTGAACCGACTCTGGTCGTCATCATCACCATCATCATCGTCATCAGCCATCATCAGGACATCATGTCTTGTCCTTTGTCTGCGTGTCTGATCGTATCCCTGTAACGTGAATGACTTTCCCGTCAGCATCGACATGAAGTGAAACCAGTTGGTCACATGATCTCAGATATTTCTCAAACCATCAGAACAGTCATGATGTCAGATTGTGAGAACAGTGAGTATGGAATACGCTCCTCATGCACTGACCTGCTCTTCATCTTTTCTAATTGATCCTCTGTGCTGCAAACAGTACCACAGTCACTGCAGGGGGAACATGACCCTTCAAATACCCAACGCTGGAGGTCACCTTCAGACGCTTCACCTGAATACTAAACAGACCAGACCTGCTGGAGCTGAACAGCTGAGGAAATATTCAAGTGTGTTGACTCTTACAGGCTTCAGCTCTGCCTGACTGTGGCAATAAATCTGGATTATCTGATCGTTCTGTGTGTGGAAGCATCAATCAGCTGAGACTCAGCACAGCTTTCCAATCGCCGAGCTAACGACGTAGCTCCCTAACGAGCTAACAGGCTCGTTGGCGTTCCAGTAACTTCTGCAGAGTTCAGACTCCACAACTCTGCGTCAGATCAGGTGATCACACGAAATGCTCGACATGACAGACTGAACGTTAATCCCTGACCAATCACAGCTTACTGTCTTTTACAATCTGTGTGATGTCATCGGGAAGGAATGTAAACAAACCTGGCAGCTGAAGCGGTGTGTGATGACAGTGGCTGTCATCACTCCTCCATCACTTCACCTTGCTTACAGGTGAGGAGCGCTGTGCTCCTATTGGATGTCACCAACACGTTGTGGAGTTTGTCACATTCTGAGCTGCTCGTCTTTCTGTTGGGAAGATGAGACATGTTTTTATTAAAATGAAGCTTTGCCTGTCAGGACAGAAGACAGGACAGATTCAGACACACTGAGCGTGTGATGGACTCTAAAGCTCCGCTCTCAGGGGAC
The DNA here is from genome assembly GCA_037975065.1 of Chaetodon trifasciatus. Classification (NCBI taxonomy): domain Eukaryota; kingdom Metazoa; phylum Chordata; class Actinopteri; order Chaetodontiformes; family Chaetodontidae; genus Chaetodon; species Chaetodon trifasciatus. The sequence goes on along the minus strand of JBBMOE010000105.1, from coordinate 218,365 downwards.
GACTTACTGTGATGTTAATTAGTGAGCAGATAATGAAATTAGCTGAAATGTGCTGCCGGGACATCGCAGAGTGAAGACGAACAAGGTCAAAAGATTTCAGAGTTTCTACCTGAGGACACTTGATGTCACCTCGCTGCTTATTAACTTTGAGTTAAGCGTTTTAGATTTAATTAAATTACAGTAACGAGGAACCAAAGACATTCCCATCAGCTTCAGTGTTGTCATCATTAGCAAATTAGCATGCTAGCATTGTTAACATGGTTAGCATGCTAACACGGTGAGGATGGTAAACATTAAGCCGGATAAACGTCAGCATGTTAGCATGTTAGCATAATTTAGCGGCATGTTAGCATGCTGCTCAATAATGAAAGTCATGTCTGAGCTACAACTTCAGGTACTGACACATGAAATGCAGTTCATGCAGTATATGTACAGTAGTAATATACAGAATAAACAGTAGTAGGTATGTATGGATAGTTTTCGGTCCGGATGGAGGCGGTGGACCATCAGGACCAAATGATCCTCAATCAGCCCCTGAAGCCGGAGGTTGTTTCCCGTCTTTCCTGGCTGATGATTGGCTGTTGGCTCTCTCTCCACCTGCTCGCTCAGTGTCAGATGTCTTATTCTGATGAGGCAGTAACTTTCTGTGGGTCAGAGGTCAAAGGTCAGGCCTTCCCTCTGCTACTACAACCAACAAATGGGAACAAACAGAGACAATGCAGCAGATTTCAACATTTTTGAGGATGAAGCTTCTTGTTTGAGTGAAGCTTCAACAAAAACAATCCAGGCTTTTATTTTTATCTTTGGCATCAGTGTCGAGCTAAAACGCCGCTCTGAACATAATCATATTTGACTGTTTGAGGAAACATTTCAGTGGACGCCTCCATTAAGCAAAGGGTGAGGTGAAGAGAGACTGAAAGTTTTTGCATCAGCAGCGTTAAAGCGCTCATAAATCCGTTCCACACATTGAAAATGAGGCTCTCTTTGCTGCGTTTCAGTCAAGAAATTCTATTACAGCTTCCTCGGTTACTCTGCTGATGGACCATCGACCTCTGACTTCAATTTCTGACCCTCGTGTCGCTGTTTGAGGAGTATTGCACCTCTGAGATCTGCCTGTTCGTGTCCACGGTGGCCACATCAATCACAGGAGGTCGCCGCTGGCAGGCTGTTATAGCTTCTATTACCCATCACGCACCGGGCTCATCACCAGCTCACATCATCTGTCTGAAATGAGCGCCTGAACTCGTCCATGTGCCCAAACAAATGCACACTTTAGCGGTCATGGCGAGGTCACGGGGAGTCAAAGCGCTGCAGGCCCACAGCGATGATGAACACATGAAACACAGACATGAAAACTCTCCACAGAGCAGAGGTCACGGTGGATGAGAGGGTGAAACACTTTCACCTGGAAGATCAGCGTTTGAGTCCTGTTTGACACCAGAAGTCAACGCCGACTTTGAGTGACGTATCTCACGTATGTAATGTAAAGTACGTGACGTAAGTAAACGTACATATTTTACCCAAAACTTTCCTAAACCAAAACAAACTGTGACATATTTCACTGATCTCTGGTCAGACTCTGAAATTAAAAACACTTCTGGTTTCTTGATGGATCCTGATGAGCTGCTCTTCTTGCTGCTCTCACAGTACATACGTATACTGCGTGTACATGTACACACTCGTACGAGTTTCCTTCTGCTGACCAGCAGCAGCGGCTCCATCCCAGTTTCTCTGCACGCGGCCGTGACAGCAGCGACGCTCGCTGATCGACGATCATTTCTAGAACTTTTTTCTGGAAATTTTGTGATTTGTCTTTGTGCTGTGCGCACACACACACACACACACACACACACACACACACACACACACACAAACATTTGTATGATTTATTTCAGTCCACACACACAGTCCTGTGAAGGTTGTCAGGTCTCCATCAGCCACAAGCTGCTTCACAGACAAACGTGTTTTAATTTGAAGAATACACGATTCTTCACCCTCGCTGGCGTTTGCTGGGGTCACATACCATCAGACAGGAAACCCAGGAGTCGTCCAAAGGAAGGTGAAGAACACAGACAGACTGGGAAAACACAGCCCAGTGTGTGGAGGTCCAGTGTGTGGAGGCCCAGTGTGTGGAGGTCCAGTGTGTGGAGGTCCAGTGTGTGGAGGCTCAGTGTGTGGAGGTCCAGAGGTCCAGTGTGTGGAGGTCCAGTGTGTGGAGGCTCAGTGTGTGGAGGTCCAGTGTGTGGAGGTCCAGTGTGTGGAGGCTCAGTGTGTGGAGGTCCAGTGTGTGGAGGCTCAGTGTGTGGAGGCTCAGTGTGTGGAGGTCCAGTGTGTGGAGGTCCAGTGTGTGGAGGCTCAGTGTGTGGAGGTCCAGTGTGTGGAGGTCCAGTGCATTCAGACTGAGGCCCGACATAGTTCAAGGTCTTCGTGGGAGGACACGCTGGAGCAGAACGACTGCTGACTGCTCCACAAATATCCTCCATATCCTGATTACAGTTTATTGAGCGGCCCGAGATAACGTATTGAACGGATCGCTCCGCATCAAGTGGCTGCCCTGCAGAGGTCACCGCTCAGAGAAACATGTCTCCACTCATTCCTGTCTTTTGCTCTCTTGCTCAGACGTCCTCTGTCTCAGGTTTGTCTTTTGTCCTCGCTGTGGTCTCCAGCAGGATACAGGCTGAGACTCGACACCTTTGTCCTTCTTCTCAGCTCACGAGTCACCACACGACACCACGACTCTGAGGATGAAGCACTGAAAGGTTTTTCATCTCTGCACACACCTTCCTGCTCTGACCTCCCGCTGAGACGTCTCTTTGAGGAACTTTCCCTCAGAAGTTTGTTTCATCACCTCCGGACTCCTGCAGTCCCTCAGATGACAGCGCAGAGCTGCAGGACTGACATACACATGCATACATCTGACTGCTGTATCAGAGCCTGGTTATGCAGAGTGAGACATAACAACACTGTCCAGTCAAAATGTCAAAATGTCCACCTGTCCGCATGCTCACCATGACCGTGCCAACATGAAGATGTTGGAAAACTGGAAACAGCTGATCAGTCATGTGACTGAAAAATTCAGAATTATTTTCTTTTTTGAAAAGGCAAAAACCACCAAACCGAGCGGAAAAACGTTGTTTTTTTCAAAGTTTGTTGTTTCCATCAAACCTTTTTTAACGTGATGGAATCACAGCTATAATCCCATGAATCGTGGAGTTGCCTTCACTTGTTCACCCTCTCGGATGAGCCCATGAGTTGAATTTTGCATCATGGACGTAGATGTTTTCCTGCCCTGCTAGCTTACAGCAGTCTGCCAGGGCAGTGGTCAAACCAGCAACCCTTCATACTGCTCAGCCTCTTTCTCTCCAGGCCTCCTTAAATGTGAATTTCTCTCTGAGTTTTCCTTGTGTTCAGGCAGCAGGGATGAGGGGGAAGCAAAGGGAGAGCTGAAGCTAACAATTAGCAGCCCGGGTTGGATCTTCCTGTCCAGAGGATGATAATTACCAGCGGCAGAGAGACACGCTGCAGCTGATCAGCTGCCCTGAGTCATTACACTGAGGGGGAGCAGAGCCACCAAAAGTGGAGAAAGTAAGAAAAGCCGAGGCTGAAGGGACACAAAGCAGAATTAAAGCTGACAGAGGACGCGTCAGCGGTGGGACGGTGTCGTGAAGGTGGACATGTCAGCGTCCTGATCACTGTATCTCAGCAGTTATGTAATTTTCTGGATGTCAGGAGCTGCTGGTGAACGTGTCGAGTGTCGGAGATGCCCGTCCTTCCCAGCAGCTCCAGCCTGCGTGAGGTTTGGGTTTCCCTCGTCTGAAAATAGCACAGACAAATATGTGAGGACCCCCATCACGATCTCACACTGCTGCTCCAGCTCCTCACTGAGGAGACTGTCCTCGTCCTCGAGGAATACACCTGCTGGAAGTGAGGGAAAGGTCCACGAAGCTTGTTTACTTATTTATTTCTTGAAACCACTGACCCCTTAGTTACCAGTGCATCACCTGAAGAAACAATGAATTCTGGGTGTCAGAGCGACACGATGTGTCATGAACAGCAGCGCTAATGCTAACCTAAACACTGACGGACTATCATTCAGCAGCTGTTTCCAACATCACCTGAGACCCCGCAGCTCATTTTGTAGATAGCTAATGACATTCAGACTGTTGGCAGTAACACTGGGTGGACACGCTAACGCTAGCTTTGGTTTGGAAAGACTGAAACAGCTTCTTTTGAAAGACTGAGGCGGAGAAGGCGGGCAGGATGTAAAAGTGCATCAGATGATGTACAGAATGGATTTTCCTTTTTAAATTAGCTGGCTGGTGACTGACAGCTGACTACGCCTCCCCCTGCAGTCCTGGGGGGAGCTGACAGATGTGACAGATGTGATGGATGTTCATAATAAAACACTCCAGTCTGTTGCCTAACAAACGCTGAAGGTTTCTGTGTCAACAAAACAGCATCAGAGACAGAGGAGGAGGTGGCTGCTGATGTGTTCAGGCTTTTATTGTCACGTAGGCAGAGGCCGCTGTCATACTGGAGAGGGGAGGTGGCGGGGAGGGGGGGGACTCCGTGTCCTTGTCAATGACCTAATTACCTGCAGCAGGAGTCCAGGGGAGGGGGAGGCATTACACTCAGTCCTCTCATATTCTTTCTTCTTGAATTGATCCAGTGCGGCAGCTGGCAGAAATGCATGTTTAACACCTGGCCTGAGGCTGCTTCAGACCTTCATTTAGACCAGGGCTTCTCAAAGGCCAGACCCCGGCCCGCGTCCGGGTCGACCGGCAGGACTCAGCCCGTATCGTCCACTGGCAGCCTGTGGACATCCGCACTGCCAAAGGTTACGATGCGACTGCAGAATACGAATGAATCCAGAAAATGTGCTCAGAGCGACGCTCGAACACGTCGGAAACAGTTTGTTTCAACGTGACGAGCTTCCACCTGTTTGTGAGTGGATGCATGTGATCAGATGAAGGAGTGATGATGTTTGAGTCAAAATGTTGTGACAGGAAGGCTTTCTGTTCGTGGTGAATGAACACAGAGAAGAAGAAGAATCGGAGGGACAATCCCCTTTATTTGTCGCACACATTACACGCACGCACACGCCATGCACTTTGGTGAAATTTGTCCTCCGCCTTTGACCCATCCTGGTCGTCCTTCCTCCATGGCAGACCAGGAGCGGTGGACTGCCATCCAACCGGCGCCCGGGGACCAGTTTCCTTTGTCACCACTGGTCAGGTGGTGATCTTCTTGTATGTTTTTAGTGGAGGATGCCTCAGGTGAACACGGGGAGAACACGCATCCACACAGAAAGGCCCTTTCCTCAAGCAGCAGGCACTGAAGGCATGGTGGAGGACACGCCCACAGCGGGAATCCAACCTGGGACCTTCTAACTGTGAGGCGACAGTGTTTCCACTGTCCCACTGTGCCACCTATGATGGGTTCAGTGTCAGAGATCGACTTCGCTGCTCCACCTGACAGCAGCAACAACATCCTTCCTCTTCCTCTTCTTCATGTTTACAGTAAAAAAGTCACTGAATGTGAGTCTATAGCCAAGCTAGTGGACTGACCCACAGGCAGAGTCTTCCTGCTAGCATGGCTAACAGAGGACATAAACTCCTCTTCGTCATTTCTGGCCCATACGTCACGCTGTGAAGGTGAGCGTGTTCAGGAGCTGCTGGTCGTGTGCTCACGCTGAGGCTGCAGGGCTGCTGTGTGGGCAGGTATGAAAGGAGGTGACGTGATGACAGGCACCTGCAGCCTCCAGGTGTTTGAAGGCTGCCTGCTGCTGCGTTCACAGACCTGTTACCGCTGCAGTAATTCACAGAGATGTGGAGCGTTGAGCAGGACCGTCAGACAGACGGGGGGTTAACTAACAGCAGATGTATGAAGCCACTGATGGGAGCTTTTAGCACAACAATCATCCTCTAATTCTGTCCTCACACTGAGGCCCACTCCCTCAGGCCTGATTCATCCTTTATCTCAGCGCATCGATCAGAGAATATGACGACTCCACTGATCTGCTAACAGACATGAAGGAAAGTGATCGCTGGGGACTGATCAATATACAAAAGTCAGGCAGTAAATTTACATGAAATAAACAGACATCAAAGTGTCTTCAGTCCTGCAATCAGTGCAGTGACACTGAGGAGTGTGTGTGTGTTTAGCTTATTATTAATGTTATTATTGGCTGTCGGTGAAAAGTTGTCGATGCAAATCAATTTTCCTGTCTTGTTTTCAGATCTCTGAATCGCTGCCTCTCTGAAACAAAGAGGAACAAGTCACAAAGTCATTTTACAATATCTTACTGTCACGAACTGATCATGTTGAGTAAGTTCATCTTAAATATTTTGTCAGAGAAATATTCCTGCTCTACACGAGAAAACCTGTCGTGTGTCATAAATAAATATCTGCATGTGTCTGTGGCTGTTCTGGCCACAGAGGCCAACACCTCCCTCCTCTGATTGGTTCAGGCGAAGAGGCTGGCCGACACGAGGACATCATCCTGTGGAGAGTTTGTTAAAACCACTCATTGTATTTGCCGCTGTGTCAGTGAGGCTGATGTCCGGGCGGGGGGGGGGGTCTCGGGGTCTGAGCTGGACGGTTCAGGGGTGTTGGTGCTGATGAACACACGTCTGCAGCCGCGTCAGCAGATCACCTCTGCACGACTTGCAGTTTGGTGAAGGAAACCAGCTTCAGCAGTTTCCTCCTCCTCCTGGGCGTGGAGTTGTTGCGGGAGGCATGAGCGGCGTGATGAAGGGTGGGGGACAGGTGCAGCATGCAGTCAGTCCTCTAAGTATAGAGACCCCCCCCCCCAACCAGCACCAGCACCATCCGAGCATTCCTGCCGCGCCTCCTGCTGCAGGGACAACAATACGGAGGCTCGGGTGACGGACGCTGAAAAGCCTCCTGCTGTCATCCCGCCAAAGGCTCCACATCGCTCACCCTGCACCATGTGACCCCCCCAAATAACCCTCCACACAGTCATCAGGGCCGTCGAGCAAACGAACAATGCCGGTGATGCCCAGAGGGCAGAGCAGCCGGGCAGCGCTGCTCTTCATCGGAGCTCCAGACTCTTGGGTTTCGTCAGTTTCAGTGAATTCTGGCTCACAGGTGACGATGAAGCCACGATGCTGCAGTGATTCATACAGATGGTGTGAAGCTGCCACAGCCTCAGTGTGAAAGCAGGTTTTCTGGTTGTTTGGGCCTTCAGCAGGTTTTCATACCTCCTCCTCCTCCTCCTCCTCCTCCTCCCTGTC
>JBBMOE010000105.1:181473-206298 GCA_037975065.1 Chaetodon trifasciatus | reverse complement strand
GATGTCTCTTGAAGCTGAGGACTGGACGGATGTCTCTTGAAGCTGAGGACTGGACGGATGTCTCTTGAAGCTGAGGACTGGACAGATGTCTCTGAACTAACAGGATTTCTGGAGCGTTTAAACACGTTTTTATGACATTTTGAGGAAAGTTTGAACTGCAAACCCCTGAATTACTGAAACGTTGTCATATGTCCTGCTGTTCCACAGAACTGAAAACAGTCAAAAGGCTCTTTGAGGACACAAAGTCGTGGGCGTGGCAGATTTTCGGCCGGGAGTCAGAGGTCAGAGGTCACGGCGTCAGCTCGGTTCTCTGGGATCAACTCGAGTTTTAATCATGTTTGAATCAAATCCTGCAGATTTCCACAGATTCTTAACAGAGGACTGAATGTTTGACCTCAGCAGTCTGCAGGTGAGGGCTCCCTCCTCTTCCTCTTCCTCTCTCTGTCTGATGGTTGGTCGGGACGCTGTGATTGGCTGACAGCCTGTCACCAGTGATGGATGTGTCTCTGACCCTGCTGGATGCTTTACGGCCTGCCGCCTCCATAAACACCTTCTCTCTGATTGAAGTGCTGCTTTTACTGACGGGAGATGATTTTTATTTCCTCCCTTTTTTAAACTTTAACGAGCGCCGTCACCAGCGCAGACGTCACCGTTCGTCCCTGCAGGGCGCACACACAGCGTCTCTGCGCTATGAAACATTGGCTTTGTGTGTTTGTTGAACAGTTATCACCACAGTAACCGCTAACTGCTGCTCACCATCTTTGGCTGTAGCTACTAGCTGCTGTTAGCTGGTTAGCTCAGTTAGCCGTGCAGCCAGTGGTCCTGTTAGCTGGAGTGTGTGCTGACTGAGAGCACGGTGTTCACAGAGTAGATATTAACAATAATGACAAAGCTACGAACAACATTTATGAAGAAAATGGATCTCGGACGTCGAGCGCTGTATTGAACACAGTTCCTCTTCACAAAAATGAAATATTTGTCCTGCTGCCTCTCGATGTTTCAGATCCGGTCATGAAGATGTTAATGGGTGTCTCTCAGGACTCTGTTCTTGTTCTTGTATATTCATGATTTGCCTTCAGAATGAGCTGAAGTTCAGATGTCTGTTTAGCTTTGGACACACTTTGGTGACGCTGCCATCTCCAGCTCAGCACGTTTGACGCTGTCACGCCCGCCGTCCGGTGCTGCTGTTGAGTTTCTGGAGACCCCAAACAACTAAACTCACCTCTGAGACCAAACACACAACCTCAGTATCACACATCCAGATGGATTCTGGCTTTGATGGTTGGACGTTAAGGCAGCACTAACCTCTGAAACCTGACTGACACACAAGGTTTAAGCTAACAGACAGTAACTGACAGCAGCCAAAGCTTTCTGGGCTGAACCTGCTTTCAGACTTCTGTTTACATGTGCACAGATGTAATTAAACTTCATTAGCTCATCTGGACGGGGATGTTTGGTTTGTGGTCAGAACTAAACAGACACTAATCACAAACTGAGCGTTCCCTGACAAACAGGTTGGCTTGAACACATTTACCTGCTGCACTGATCCACAGAGGCTTTAATCCTCCATACAGACGGCTTCAATGGCGGACCTCAGACTGCAGATCCAACATCTGCTCGTTCCCCTTTTTCCACCACATATAAACATCGTACTTCCTGCGTTGGCACTAATTACAGAATGAGAATATGCGCCATAAATACTAATGAGTGTCCTGTCAATGACTGAAGACTCAAAGGCTGCGTTTGAACAGTTGTTCTGTGCTCTGTTATCACGTGAAGTCCGACACACTCTGACAAACCACCTCCTTCAGACAACACTGAGGCGCATCACACACACTCCTGTAGGTAAACACCACCCCGGCCTGCTTATCTGTTTTACAGCTGCTACCTCCACGACTTCACACAAACGAGCGGCTGTCAACGAAAGGCCCGTCCTTGTTTCAAACAGAGGCGTGTGAGGAAAGTCCATACTTTCGTTGGTTGATGGTTATAAAGGAATTTGCAAAACAAACACAGAGCAGGAAGTGAGACACACCTCTGTGGACACTGTCAGTCATTTGAATGTTCAGTGTTGTTCATCTAACAGTAATCTGATAATGTAGGCAATGATCAACCTGTCCATAGGTCCATTAGGTCCTGTCCATAAGAAGGCAGACTGAAGATGAACATTTCTGAAGCTCTCACAGGTGAACCTTTCAAGGCACACGATTGGCCATCTGGATGAAGGTCGAGTTGTTTTGGGAAACCAAACTCGCACTTGTTTGTCAGAATGAAGCGACCTCTTACACATACCCTTGATGTTAAACGCTCTGTGATGGACAGCAGTGTTTTTTGGTGGATATCATTCCCTCAGGTCACACCAGAGGAGCGCTGCTTGGTCCTCTTTGGGGTCTTTGGACAATGAATACAAATGCAGGCTCAACAAACCTCCTTCATTTAATCATAATGATGAAACTTTGAATGAGTTCAGCTTTATTCGTAGCAGCATTCATACAAAGAGCTTCCAACACAGAAATGCTGTTCACATTTTTGATTTGTTTTCTGTAAACTGAGTTTAATCTGTTGGATTTCATGACCCTCAGCTTCCCTGCACTCTGCCGCCTCACCTGCAGGAGTCGAAGGCCGTCAGGTAGATTTAGCTCACCTGTTCTGACTGGCTGCTGTTTTTCTACGATTGTTTTTGTCCTCTGTGTCATCGCCTGATCGCACCATCTGTCATACGAGCCTTCATTCATTTAACTTTGGTTTCATGTTAATTCTTTTTTATTGACATATAATTATATATATTTGCATGTTTTCCTTTCACACGCTGCTGCAGAAACTCGTGCTCGTCTTTCCTTCCTGTGTTCAAGAGATGTTCTGTCTTCCCGCTTGTGATCGTGTTTGCTTCAGAGATGCTTCACTCTGGCTGCAGCAGAGAAATCCTAACAGACTTCTGAATCCTCATCAAAGCAGCGGGAGGAAAGCTCGTCTGCACGGGGAGCAGCTTCGGTACGACTCAGGCTTTCCTGTTACACTTTTCTTTGAGGTTTCAGAAATGAAAGGCGGAGGAGAGAAACGAGCTCTCGAGGTAATTCTGCAGGCTCGACCGTCCCGAACGGGAGGAAACACGTCTGGAGGTAATTAGTGCCAAAATGAAACCCCCGACATGACTAATACATGTGTCTAATATCAGTAAATATGCATACTGTTTCAGTGTTTGTACGCACATGATGCTGATTAGCTTCTGATGGTCCAATGAATAATGTCCAGCAGGCAGAGATGCACTGCAGGACATCTCCGTCCTCACCAGTTATTCTGCTGGTTTATCTGTCAGCTGGATGAACTTTCGACCTGATTCACTCTCGCTCTGAACAATGAAGAAATAATAATAATAATAATAATAATAATAATAATAAAAGCTCAATGCTTTCACTGAAGCCTGCAGGTAGAATGTACTCAATGGCCAAAAGTATGTGGACACCCTGTCCACACTCTGTCCCAGCAGCAGAGATTCTTAACACAATATTTTAGAGCAGAGTTCAGGGACCAGAACTGGGTCCTGGATCGTTTCCCACCACGCTGTGAGGCAACAATTTGATTCATAAAGAACAGGGTGAATATATTCTAGATTATTTTTGGGTTAACCCTAACCCTAGGGTTTTTCTTTTCGGATCTGTCTGAGACACATCTTTCCTGAATGTTGTCATGACCACAGCATCATCAGCATCAGCATCAGCATCAGCAGCAGCAGCATCGCCCCGGCTGCTGCCTGATCTGCTGCGTCTACGCTGATGCTGTCAGTGTATAACTCCATGTGTGTGCTGCAGGGTTTCTCAGGCTTATGGGAAATGGTGTTTGTAAAAGGCTGCTAAAAAAAAACAAAACAGAAACATTGAATAAATGATATCAGATCTCAGAAAAGGGCCGTCCTTATCTAAACAGATGAAGGGAACATGTGTCATGCTGAGAAAAGGCTGATTTTCAGTCGCTGGTGTTTGAACGAGGTTTCATCTTCTTGTGGGACAGAAACTAGAAGTTTCACATCAGTCCTCTTTACAGTTATTGCTTTATTTAATCAGCTTCAAACAGCACATCAGAAAGAAACACGACGCTGCTTAGAGGAGAAACTGAACACATCAGTCAAACCTGAGCTCTGATATCTGCTCCTGCAGCCACAGGGAAAGAGGACAGAGGACACTTTACTGAACTGGAACCAGTCTTTCCTCGGCCTTCAGCGAACGCGCCGCAGCCTAAACTGAACCACGTGTGGGAGACAGGTCGGCCAGCAGCCCACAGCCTCAGTGTGGAGACCAGCGATGGAGCCGAGCAGCTCTCAGGCTGTTCAGGTTTTAAACCCTCAAAGTGTTTTCGTTGTGTTTGGAGGCAGAACTTCTGATCTCTGACAGAGGCTGACAGATTTCTCATCGCTCGTTCTAAAGACGATAAACAAGACAATCCTCTCCACCCACCGACGCCCTGAAGCATCCAGCCCCGCTGACAAAGGGAATGCCGGTTGCCAGGCAGCACCCTCACAAACTGGAGGGCCGAGCAGGTGCTGAGGACTTCTGCTGGCGGGTGGCAAGAGACGGTTGGCACAAACATCACTTTCATTGGTCGCTGAGGTTATTTTTATCCCATGGCCCGTCCCGTGAAGAGGAGCGCGTCCCAAAAAAGTTCCATCCTGATGACAACCGAGAGCGCTGTCGGAGCTGACCCGAGGTGGAAGGTTTCACCAAGCTCTGAGGGGCTGCATGGACCGACGGCCCAGAGCCCGAACGCGATAATGTGTGAGGACTGACGCCCTGACAGCTGGAGCACTGCAGCACATCGAAGCAAAAATACACACAAACCCTCTGAGAGCTCGGACCGCTTGTTCAGTGATTCACGACCACGAGGAGTGATGGATTAACGATTAAAACACACCGAAGTCAAGAAAAAACAGCTGAAACATCAGCTAAATGTCGCTTTGACCTCAGTTCATCTGACAGACGTCTTCACATTACTTCACAAACTCTTCATCAGTGGTGTAAATGATCTGTTTTCTTTCTAATCAATCAATCAATCAATCAGTCGTATTGACTCCACAGCAGAAATATCAATGGCAGGTAAGAAGTCACGAAACACAGTCGACTGATCGTCAGCTGAACGATTTTGGACTTTTAAAGTAAAGAAAAGAATCTGCAGATTAATCAGAGTAAAGATTAGCTAGACAACATCACCCCCACCTTCTTAGATTTAATCTAAACCCATCAATGGGTGAGAGGGGTCAAAGGTCAAATCTTCATTTTAACTCTTGTCTGAGGCTCCTGGAGGCTGTAACCACATCAGACAGACCGTGACAACATTTTATTACCTTAAAACACTGTGACGGCTGCTGTGTTAGCAGCTAGCTGCTACTAGAAGCTAAAAGAGGCTGAGAAGTCCAGTAGAGTTATAAAGTTTAGAGTTTAAAATGTCTTTTTGAGCAGCTTCTTCAGCACGTGTCATCATTTGTTCCATTAATGTCAAATAAAGATTGAGATGATTGGAAGAAGCCGTTTACTCCTCCTGAAGCTAACAGAGGCTAACACGCTCTGCTCATGCGTCTCAAAGTGAGACCTGCTTTTAGAAATTTAGATCAACAGCTCCTCATGTTGTTGGATTTGATATGTTAATTTATGTTGAGGATTACAGTTCGCAGCACGGCGGCTCTTTGATGTGATAATGTGTTTTCATGGCACACAGTGTGCATTGTGTTATAGATGAAAAGGATTTCACAGCAGCGCTCGTGAGCTTCAGAGACATACAGACAGAGACCTTCATGTAACGCACAGACCTCCACCCGGGGTTTTCAGACTTCATGCACCAGCACACAGTTTGACGCTTCAGAATTTAGGCCGCATCTTTTGTCCTTTTACGGCAAGCTAACGTTAGCATACTAACGACTCTTAACTTCTCTTAGCTGGCTTTTCATGTGTTAACTGCTGCTGTAGCTAACCTACAAGCTATCCAACGTATTTTGTTGTCTGTTTTGTCTTTTAGCATCTGTCCGTTAGCAGTTAGCTCAACTAGCTAACTGTGAGCTGCAGTCGTTCCTGTGGTGAAAATTTCCAACAGTTCTGACACTGAACTCATCACTGTAATGATTCAGATTATGAACTCTCTAATATGAAGACATATTGTTTTATTGTGATTATTGAGACAGTGTCCTGGGGCCCACCTGGCTGTGATGAGTTCAGGGACTGATAGCTTTGCTCACTGACTTTAATTCTCCAGCGGCTGGTTTTAATCTGCTAAATTGAACAAATGCACAGTTTCCACATTGATCTACCAGATTAAAACTAAACTGCTGTCTCCTGGAACTGGATTCTGCTCAGGTCAGGTGTCAGGATTGATCCCTGTGGAGCACAAAGGAGACAGAGGAGCCCGTCCACTGATCTGAGCTCAGTGACTGTGAGAGGACCACATCGATCGACTCGGTCAAACAACTGAAATATAGATAAATAAAACTCCTTTTGCTACTTATAATTCTGTCTTATTGTGGGTGACTTCCAGAGCAGCACAGCTGGTCTACGCTGAGCTCTGCTCCTGAGTCCCTCTCCTTCTAATAACGATGACCCTTTGTTTATAAGACTGAAGACTGGAAAAGGAAACTGAAGCTCCCTTTAGAGAGTTTGACGACATCAATCACGGTGCCACTTAACATTCCTCAAGGTCAATTCCTCGTTATGAAGCTTCTTAATTAAAAAAGCTATCGAGGTCAGGTGCGAGCCGTCGGCGGTCAGAGCCGGTCACGACCACATGCTGTGGGTCACAGTGATGACTTGGGGATGTGGTTTAATTGGTCTTCTTCAGCTGCATTAAGGTTGAAAATCTGCTGCGTCTCTTGGTGAAATGATCAGAATATCGATCTGTTAAAGTGTTAAAGTCTGAAGCTGCTGTGAAAGCAGGCAGACACACCTCATCCCCTCTAACCCTCAGCACAGGGGCCCCCAGGGTTGTGTTCTGTCCCCTCCTCTGTACTCCCTGTACACGATTGTACAGCCACCGCAGACTCCAACACCATCATTAAGTTTGCTGACGACACCATAGTGGTAGGCCGAATCCACAACGATGAAACAGCCTACCTGGAGGAGGTGAGGTGCCTGACCGAGTGGTGCCAGGGTAACAATCTCACCTCAACGTCAGCAAGACCAAAGAGATGCTGGTGGACTTTGGGAGGAAGCAGGCGTGGGACTACACTCCCTTATCCATCAACGGAACCCCTGTGGAGAGGGTGGACGCATTCAAATACCTCGGTGTCCAGATCACCAAAGATCTGACATGGTCTACCCACCTGGACACCGTGGTAAAGAAAGCTAGGCAGAGACTGTACCATCTCAGGAGGCTGAGGAAATTCAGAACGTCCAAAACAGTCCTGCAGGGCTTCTACTCCAGCACCATTGAGAGCATTCTGATGGTGCATCAGCGCTTGGTATGGAAACACCACCATGCAGGACCGTAAGGCTCTGCAGGGAGTGATGCGTGCAGCTGAACGCATCATAGAGAGGACTAACCTAGGGGACATCTATATCAAGGACAAGACCACCAAAATCCTGAGAGACCTCAGCCACCCAGACTATGGTATGTTCTCTCAGCTCCGCTCAGGGAGTAGATAATGCACATTGGCAGCAAGGACTGAGAGACTCAGGAAGACTTTCTTCCCCCAAGCTGTCTGATTTCTGAGATTAAGCACTTTTGGAAAATAGGCACAAGTATTTATTATATTTGAGTTCACCACTTTCCCCTATCTGCTTGTCTGTTACGTGGGTTGTTTCTGTGTCTGTTGTGTCTTTATGGAGCCGACTGTAACGTTTCACTGCTTTGTATGTATGTGACAAATAAAATCTGAATCTGAATCTGACCATCGTCAGTAAACATCAAGTAAACCAGCTTCTACTCGTGACGAGTACAAGTGTGGACAACCACGAAGACACAGCACGGTCTGATCACTCAAACCCCTGCTGACGTGGCTGACAAGAAAAAACCAGAATGGATGAATGAAAAGTATTTACTACCATCAAAATGTACTCAGTGAACAGCGTGTAGGAATTAGTGGCACCTTTGAAGTACTTAAAGTAAAAGTACTCCTGTATTAGCAAAGGGTTAGGGTTAGTTGTTTTTAGGAGTTGTTTTTGGTGACGAGATCCGATCATTAGGCGCTTGATTAAAGAGAGATTTGATCATCACTGACCAGTTTCTGACACAGACTCTCTGCACTGATGACATATTTCCTTTGTTTTGCTTTGTGAGCTCGATGGCGACACATTTCCAGCTTCTCCTCCGTCGCCTCTCAGAGCTCCGCTGGTCATAATCTGCAGACCGTGAGTGAAGATCTGTGTGGAGGCTGCAGAGCTGCATTCCTCGCAGGTAGAAACAAGGGCGTCCTGTCCTGTCAGGGCTGACAGGTGCTCTGTGTACATTGGACCACGGCCCGAGAAGTGCTGCCAACTGCAACTAGGGCACACGTTTGGCAGGAAGGCAGCAGCGCTCCAGCCGCCCTCAGAGCGCCACGGAAAAAACAGAATGAGCATAAACAAGCAGGCGAACGCCGCATGTCCGCAGACGCGCAGGCAAACACGGCTCTGCTGTTATTTCCTCACACAAACAGGCGAGCGGCTGCTCTTCAGCGCTCTCTCCTGAGTAAACACCAACAGGCCAGACACGCCCTGCAGTTTACTTCCTGTCAATTAGTCGAGTTCAAATTATGTGTAATTAGAAAATGATGCTTTCAGGCTGAACTTGGGACATTTTAAAGTCTGTCATTACACACAAAGTGGACGATTCTAACATTGATAGACCAAATTTAACTGTTACAGTGACTCCACCCGACATCCACCAGACGTCATGCAGGAAGATAAATGAAGAAATACGTTCATGTGACTTTGTTTTAAATCCATAAAAAATGCACAGACTTCGGTTTGGACAGTGACTCTGTATTTCTAAAATGCTGTTTGCTTTTGCTCTAAACTTGAATGAACCTCATGTGTGTCTCATTGCACAGAGCCTGGCAGGCATCACAGAGCTCACAGAGGGTGCGTAAAACATGGTGTTCATGCATTAAAGGAACCTAATGTGTTAACACGTGATTCAAAGACCACGACATTTAATAAAAGGGAACATGTGGAAGATATAAAGCATCAGCATCACAAAGGTCAGTTCTGCATTCCGTCCCTGATGACACTCGGGTTCCTCTGAGAACGTCACAGAGAAACAGAAATAGACGAACTGTGAGCACTGAACCCAGAATGCAGTGCAGAACCTTTTAAGACCTCAGGCCACATTCGTCCGTTAGTTAGGAGCTCACTTTGAAGCGCGAGCTGCGATAAAATGAAGGGAAACTCGAAGCTTGTGCACGACGGACTTAATGCTAATAAGCTTTCTACATGCACCTGGTTGAAGTTTGTCTTACTGTGTGCGAGCAAAAGGTCAAACAGGTTCAACCTCAGACCCGCTGCTGGTGTTTCCTGGAGTCTCGTCAAGCATCTCGTATCCAGAAAAAACTATGTTTATCATTTCTAACTGTGTCTGTCTGCTGTTGATGCTACCAAAGTCTAATCAGTTCATCCTCAAGTTCAAGTGAACGTTTGTGCCAAATCTGGAGAAACTCCCTCAAAAAGTCCTCGAATGACTGGCTGGACTGTGAGCGAGACTCTGGGCTTTGGGACATTTGTTCGATCTGTCCAAGATGAATGTAGAATGGTGGCTAACAGCTAACAGCTAACAGCTAACAGCTGACAGCTAACAGCTGACAGGTAACAGGTACAAAGGATTTGATGTTTATGACACCTCACAGTCAAACAGGATGTGACTTTGATGATCTGGTTCTTGTTACCGTCAGACGAGCCTGCAGCAGTTTGAGCTGGAGCAGAATCTGATGAAGATGATGAAGATGATGATGATGATGATGATGATGATGATCCCTTCTCACTCTCATCCAGCTGTTTCATCCACAGCTGCCTTGAATCAATAGTTCCCCCTCTGATACACTGATTCACTCCATCAGTCAGACATTAATAAAGGACTGCAGAGTGAATATTTGCAAATACTGCATCTCTTTGAAGTACTAAACGCAGTTCTTTGATGTTTTCCCGCACACATGACAACATTACCTGTCTTCAGCCACGTCTGTCGTGTCACTGGAACAGAGGACAGCAGGAAATCTGTCCGTTATTGGCTGATGAATGCGACTTTTTCTGTCTGCTGTCATGAACAACCTGTAAAACGTGTGCCACAATTCATGAATATGAAGATGGAAATGCTTCCACACTGGAAGTGAACGTCACAACATGTGTTCACTGATGGTCAGTGGGACAGAGACGCAGTGTTTGTCTCACAAAGAAAATAAAGTTCAGTGAAGTAAATGAAGAATTTGCTGTCGACAGTCTTTTGATGATTTCTGAAGGAGTCTGGAGACTTTTTCTTAGTGTTTGTTGTTGATGTTTACGTCAATGAAATGAGTTCTTCTCATAAATTTACTGTAAACAGTGAAATCATTTGGAACAGTGTGTGTGTGTGTGTGTGTGTGTGTGTGTGTGTGTGTGCGTGTGTGTGTGCGTGTCAGCCCAGCTCTCTGCTGCTTCTCTGTCCTCGGCGTGTTTGTGTGTGAGAGGTTTTCGATGCTTGTGGGAACAGTTTAAATCTTAGACCTTCGCACGCTGATGTTTTGCCAAAACAACATTTTTCTGCATGAGTTAACGAGCCAAAACCAGAAAAACAGACTCGTCAGCGCGTCCGTCTTGTGTGTGTGCTGCGTGTGCTAATAAATGAATAAATGACGAGTTCTGACGTGTGAGGGTTTAGTGGAGTTTTAAATGTCTCCTTGTCGAGCCGAGCGTCCAGCTGTGGTTCAGTCTGTGTAGAGGTACTGAAGGAAAAGTCTTTGTTTAAGTCACAGACGTATAAAAGCTCTGATGAGCAGCCAGCGGTGCCTCCCGTAGAGATCAGCAGCAGCAAATCATCAGTCTTCATTCTCTCTGGGCGGTGAATGTACGATGACTAACGTCCTGGAGGTGCAGCTGTGGTGGAGCACGGCACCGAGAGTATGAGGACTCGTCCTGTGAGGACTCAGATTACTTCTGTCCAGTTTCAGTGTAAAGTTTTAAAGGCATGTTCAGCCCGGCCGAGGTGAATAAACTGAACTGACCCGGTTGTTTTCACCTGGGGGGCCGCGCTGTCTGCCGGAGCTGTTCTCCTTCATCGCTCCCTTCTTGAGCGTTAACCTAAAAAGCTGAGCGCCTCAGGACTCCTCTGATGAAGGCTGTTCGGGAGCTTTGGCATTTTGCTGCAGCCGTGCACGTTGTCGTGGGAAGCCGGCCATCTGTCCCCCTGCGTGGCAGGGGTCGAGCGTCTCCCGGGGGGGGCCGGGGGCCCCGGGCCAGGAGACGGTGTACCAGAGGGGCCTCCGGGCCCGGCGTGAGCCCTGATCCCTGTGTGGTATTTGAGTCCACCTGAGCTCCGAGCAGGACTGCAGGCAGAGCTGAGCAGAGACGATCGATGGTCTGACGGCTCATCGGAGCTTCATCAGTCGTGTCTTCCTGCTCGTCTACCTCAGGATTCCTTATCAAACACACAGAGTTAATTAGAATCCAGCTGCTCCACCTGAGCTTGTTTTGTGACTTAAAATTACGATTTCAGCGCTCTGATGGATTAAACGAGGTTATTTTTAACCTCAGAGCTCAAAGTGAATTTAGAGTTTATCTTTGTTTTTAACGAACACATGAAAATCAGATTTTAGGTTTTTAACTAATCTGCTAATCCGCAATATTCCAGTCCTGGAGATGGTTTCAGTGCCAGATTAAATGATCATAGAGTCATAAATTGCTGCGACACGTTGGACCAATCAGAGTCGCTGTTTGACCTCACTGAAAGCACGTTAGCATAGCATAGCATCACAGAGCTGCTAGTGCTGCGTTGTCTCCGTCCTTCACGAGCACTTTCCATGTTTGATGTGTTTTATTGACCAACCACCTTCAAACTAGACTGTTCCTCATGCTTTCAGTGAGCGGCATCAGTAGATCGATGATCTGATGAACCACGTTTATCCTTTTACCCTGAAGTCATGTGACTGTGATGAGGCTGAATGAATTCTCCTCTGATGCGCGACGTCCTCTCACAGAGGACATATTTCACTGAGAGGGAAAGTCCCCCCATGACTTTCATAAATCATCCGTGGTTCGACCTCCGAGGGCCGGACGCTCCGCCGTCCTTCACAGAGTAACATGCAGCGGACGCCGCTGCGTCTCCGCGTCAGGGCCGGACATCCGATCCATCACAGCCGACAGTCGTTCACTGCGGCATCATCACCGATGAGATGAGTGGAGGAGCTTTATTGAGCCTTGGCAGGGACGAGGACGCAGCAGGGTTGATGTTAAATGTTCCGATCAATAAGGTGATGCCATGGACTCGACTCCCAAAGCTCAGGAGGTGCATTAACCTGCTGTGGGGGGGCGATGCATCTTTAAATGAAGTGGCCCTGTCACTCTCATGTTTAACTGGCCTCTTTAAAATCTAATGAATTAGACTGCGTGACGGCTCCTCGCCTGCTGCAGCCGTGTGGGTGTGAAGCACGTTTCCTCTGAGGCACGTTTGTTTTCCCAAAACACTGAAGTCATCCCCCCCCCCCAATGAGGCCTCAGAGGCTGCAGAGGTTTGCTGGTGTGACGGACATCCAGGCCTCAGCAAACCTCCTGATCTACAAACACCAACAAGAAGGACGAATGCTGGAATGCTGAAGCAGAGGACGCCGTTTCCTGCACCACCAGTGGATCAGCTGACAGTGAGTCTTGGCCTTCATGAGCGAGCAGTGAGCAGTGAGTGTGCAGAAACGTTCATGTCAGCCTCTCACCTGCTGTGGATCTGGTGATCTCCTGCATACAGCTGGTTTAGAGGAGCTACAGCTACATTTTATTATATAATCCTGTATTGTACGATAAAAACACAGCTGGGCATTCATATCTCATAGTTATGTAAAATAAGTTGTATGAATGAAGGCTTATCTTGGCCACCACACGCTCTCATTTATTGTTATTATCTCTAAATAATGTGCTGCTGAGGGTTTTCACCATTATCACGTTCGTCTTCATATCAGATGGTTGGAGACTGTATGAAAGGACACAGTGAGGGGAGTCCTGCACAAACATGCCTGACAGCAGACCGGAGGCTCGCCGTCCCGCTGGAGGTCCCCCTCAGTGTCGTACAAGAAGCGTAAAGAGGCAGATTAGCGTCGCTGTGGCTCTGAAGGATGCTGCTCAGCTTTGATGTCCTTCTAACTGAAACGGCTTAACAGCAAATAATAATGCCAGAGAGGCAGAGAGAGCTCTGAAAATACGTTTCATTGACTGTTAGGTTTCAGTTTGTTCCTCCAGCTTGTCGAAGTCCATCTTCAGCACGGTGGTGCGTGTTTGGATGACAAACAGTTGGACTGGTTTTACCGAGCTGGGCAGCAGTCCAACCGGAAAACCCACAAGAAAATCAGGTTCCAGGAGGGTGAAGCCCACACGGAGGATTGTGTTCAAACTCCCAAAGTGTCAGTTCTGCTCTGGGCCTGAGCCAATGTGTGTCTTTGTGCAAATATACTCAAAGCTTTTCACAAATAGTGTTAAACTGCTGCTTTCTGTCGCACAGGTGGCCATCTCACCTGTGTGGACGTACGAACAGTAAAAGGCACATGAGACACCTGCTGCATGAAAGGCTCGACCTCAGCACCGTGATGATCGGCGTGCGTTGAACGTCCTTTTTCATCCTGACGAAATCAAACTGAGAGAATAGAGACTCTGTGTGCAGACGTAAACATCAAACTTCAGCTCAACAACAGGCTTCGCTGGAGCTCGTTTCAGAAATGCATGTTTAGGTAACGTCTGCGGAGAAAAGACCAATGCGGTGTGTGACAGGAGACGCAGACAGAGACAGACAGGGCTGCAGACTCAGCCTCTGCGTCAGAGTTTGCTGCAGGTTTGGATGAAGGAAGCTGGAGAAACAGATCTCGTCCCTCGGGGCCAACATGTCCCTTTCACCTTCCGTCAAGAGTTTCTCCAAAGTGCACAAAACTTTCCACCTCAGCGAGGATGCAAACCACACCAGAGGAAACTTGGCAGGAGCGCCTCTGTGTGGGTTTGGATGCCTCCGCTCACGGTACCACGATGACCTTTGTGAAAGTTCCTGATGAGGTGACATTTCAGATCATCCCACCGGCCTCAGATCAAAATCCTGGAACACAAAGCACCGAACAGAAAGCTGAGCTTGAAAAGTTTGTGTGAGAGCTGAACTTCATTTACTCTGTTTCTGATTTCATGTCTAAGCTTTGGCTGCTGCCGCCTCGAGGCTTCGTTCCTCATTCTTCTGTGAGTTAAGTTTCTCAGACTCTAACGCTGACGTTCAGAAACACAACCACAGGTGTGTTTTCACTCGTTGTGCAGATCCACAGATAGAACCACGTCATGTTTGTGTTGTCTGAACTTTTTATTTCTCTGCATTAACTTGGAAGCTTGAGTCACTTTTCAGGTCCAGATTTTACGCTAAAAACATACAAGTTAATACAGTGCAACTCATTTTAAAACAATAAATCAGCAGTCTCTGACTTTTTGACTCATATAAGATCAGTAGGCGTGTTTCCATCGAGGTGTTTTTATGCACATTTTAAACAGCACAATTTGAAAAAAGAAAGTTTTTACGCTCGCTTAAGGTGGTTTTTGCCTCATTTGAGTGTTGATGTGTTCAGTGGGAAAAGCTGGAAAAACAGATTTTCTGTATCAGCACTTTCTTTTTTCTTCTTTCGTTCTTCTCCTTCGTTGATCATCTCAGGACCCTTCAGACTGATCTGCATGCATTTATTCATTCATTCATTCATTGGTTCATACAGTGTGCTGATGCCTGCTGCAGCCTCAGTGAGGCGCTGCTGAGCAGGATGGAGGTAAACACCCACGTTCAGGTGCAGCAGGATGTTTGACGGTTCATCAGAGCGTCACGTCACGCCGATGCAGCGTTCAGTGTCGCGTCCGACAGGTTCAGTTTATGTAATTATTAAACGTGCATCCTGCAGCCGCTTCACAGAGGAGGATCGATGAGAAACACGACGCCGGCGTTCACAATCTGATCCACATTGATCCGATGACAAGTCCTCGAGTCTGTGATGAAACCCTGCAAGAAGCATCAGCAAACACACCGTCAGCCACACACACACACACACACACAAACACTCACTACAGCACCACATGTGGATTCATCCGCCGCTGAAAATAGTCCCAGCAGATGCTTTGTTTCACTATTTTCTTACTGCAGACGGACTCTTTATTTTAATATTCATGCTGTTCTTTAGTTTGTAATCTCATCGTGTCGGTGGGTTCAGTTGGGGTTGGAGGGAGGCGGGTGGTGTCAACACCCAAACGTAAACTGTTCACACATTTGGAGATAAACTTTGTTTAGTCTGCTCTCGTGTGGCGGAGTTAATTGTTTCCTCCTTATCTGACTGCAGACCAGCAAGTGTTTAATCTCCATCAGGTCCAGGTAATCACTGCTACACAAGAAATATGACAAACTGCTCTCATTCCTGCTCCCAGAGGATGAACCCTTTGAGTCTGCCGTGTCTCCTCTAGCGCCCCCCTGAGGACAAACTTTACATTTTCAGCCCCATCAGTGATGAAATCCTAAAAACAGTGATATCTTTATGTATCTTTATACATGAAATAAAGTCCAGTGGAATTTATCCAAGTACATTTACTCGAGGAGTGTACTCAAGTACAAACTTGAGGTACTTTTGTGCCACTTTCTACTTCTACTTTACTACATCTCAGAAGGAAATGTTGTACTTTTTACTACATTTGTCTGACACCTTTAATACTTTACAAATGACAGTTTTTCATTCCCTTCCTGTCAAGTGAAAACCATGTATCTCCAAAATCTTATTTTGTATATTTAGATTATTATCTTCATTACTTAATATATTGCTGGATAGCTACATGACTGATGATACATCGTAATGTATTTGTTTACTTCCTACCACTCATATTTGGACTTTTAATCCTTCAGTTAGCTGCTGTGTGCTCAGCTTTGTGTTAGATATCACTTATGAAAATACAACAAAGACAAACCAATCAGAAAGAAGCTGACGAGCTCCGCGATGAATCCTGGACTTTATCTTCCTCTTGAACAAACGGATCTCCCGCAGGTGAAGCGGACTCTTCTGGATTTCCTGTTATCTGAATGTTGCATATGGTCGTCGTTCTTTGGCCAGAGATGCTGATCCAGAGGCCTGCTGGGAAAACGTTTTCTGTAAATCACAGCGACACCTTTGAATGTGTGAGAGTCATTATCTCCATCAAAACAACTGTAGTGTTTTCTCTCTGCAGCCTCATGGCCCTCCATGATGAATCTGTGTGTGTGTGTGTGTGTGTGTGTGTGTGTGTGGTGACACGTCGCTTCCTTCATACTGATCCACTCCTGTGTGAACATGAACACAGATGGAGGTTTGGTTAAATGTCTCCATCCTTCACTGTATGTAAACACGATATTGTGTTTAAAGGCACAGCTGAACATTTTTAATGTGCTTTTGTTTGCTGTGTTTTGCAGCCTGGTGATCAGACTGAAGTGTTCTTTCATTCCACTATGAACCAGGTTGACGTTTAAAGTGCAAAGTGTCTCCAGGGTTATCAGGAGGATCAAAGTGTTGATTTAAGAACTGTTTTATGACTGACAGCTGTAACCCTCTGGGCTGTTTTGCTCAAAAACCCTTGGCTGTTTATCTGTATAACCATATTATCGATAAAATGTGATTAAATGTTTATTTATGTATTTTATTTTATAACAGTTCTGTGCTTTACTACTGATATTGAATGCATCATAATGCGTGTCTTTAACGTTTGGATTGTGGGGCGGTGTTAAAACCTAACTTGCTAGTTTGTCTCTTACGCTGAAGTTTGTTTGAGTCTACTTCTAATTAGTCAGTCAAGAGGTAACGTCAAGTTTCTTGGCTTCTGATTGGTTGGAGACGGAGCGTCAGAGTGAGGGCACGGGTGAGTGAGGACGGAAGTAACGCGCTGATATTCAGCTCGTCGTATTTGGTCTCTGAAGTTTAATAAGAGTTAAAATCAAGTGATTTGGCGCAGAAAGCCGCTGTCGCTGCTTTTATGTGTTGAATGAAGTGTATTAAGANCACAGAAAGGACACGCATGTTTTCGTCCACGCCGTCACCGCTCTGCCCGTCTTCCCGTCCTCGGTAAATGGAAGTCCGCAGCCTCTTGTCTTGGAAAGGACGGCAGCCATCGCTGCTTATCTCTGCCCCGCAGCCTCCCCTCTGCCGACAGCTCAGCGTTTTAAACTGCCGACATCTGACCGCGCCGAAATCCTCCACAGCAGCCGCCGATCATTTCCGCCTCTCCGCCTGCCTCCTTCTGAGGATTATCCCACAGGTTAACTGCAATATTGTCTTGACATCAGTTAGCAGCTGTGTGCTTTGGCTCGGTCCACAGGTGAGCTTTGTTCTCCTGGCGTGACCGTCAGAATGCTAATGAGTCCGTTTCCACGGCGATAAATGTCCTGGATGCTGTGGGGGTGTGTGTGTGTGTGTGTGTGTGTGAGAGAGACTCAGATCAGGTGTTTGCAAACATGCAGAGATCACAAACACAGAATGATGCAGGCTGCCATTAACAGATGGATTTCACAGCTGTGAGCGTTCACAGCCAAAATCCTAAAATTAATAAAAATGTGACGCAAATGAGCAGAAGTCCCTGATTTCAGCGTCCTTCACGTCCCCTCATGCCAGGACGCAGAAGTCCCTGATTTCAGCGTCCTTCACGTCCCGTCCTGTCATGCCAGGACCTTCAGCCACAGGTTAAATAAGTGGATCCAGTGATTTGCTGCTTTCTTCTTCTTCACATCATTGCAAACTGAATGTGCCGACCTCTGATCTGACCGAAGATGAAACATGGCCGAGCAGGCTGGACGACGACGGAGAGCACGGGACAAAGCGAGGACGAGAAAAGCTCTGCAGGATGACAAAAAAAATTACAGCTGAGCTTAAAAACCAGCTCGCTGAAGACTGAAGATCTGTCTGATGGAGTCATTTGTTTGGACCTGGGATGTTCTTTTTGAAGCAGTTTTTCTCTGTAGCCATAAAATGAAAAGCTGTTTTACTGAATAAACAGTAAACAAACCAAACTGAACCAGAACCAGGAGCTGAAGGAGGCTGAGAAGCTGCAGAGTTGATGGATGTATCTGATTTGTCTGAATATATCTGTCACATAACTGTCACAGACTTCCTGGAAACTGACTGTCTAACCTACATGACACTAATCTGAGCGTCGTGTGCAGTTCGGGACACCCTCCTCCTCCTCCTCCTCATCCTCATCATCATCATCATCATCATCATCATCATTGGTGTCACCTCAAGGCTTCAGGCCACACTGCAGTCTAAAGTTTCAGACCAGCAGACATCAGGACGGAAACCTCAGACCAAAGTGAGTCTGACACACCGGCTGAACAGCACCGGGCTGTCCAAGCCCGGCAGGACAAGCAGTCCTGGTTTGGGTGTCTGTCCTTCTGTCCCGGGGACACTTAGAGACCTGTTTGTCTTTCTTTGTTACTGTATGATATGTAGGTCAGACTGTCCTGCAGGCCTGTGTTTTTAGAAGGATGAAGATTTTGTCTCCGGCAGTTTAAGAAAGCTGAAGGAGCCTGAAGCTGCCGAGGAGTCCAGATCGTTTCAGGGTTTCCTTTAATCAGTCACACGTCCACAGAAGGATCCTCGACTTCAGCAGCTGACGGCTCAGCGTCCTCCTCCTCAGCGTCGGTTATTCATCCGTCTGAGTCTGGAAATCAGAGCGAAAGCCGCAGTCGTCCTCCTGCTGATGACACTCGAGCTGCTCGTCTTCATCAGATCACGGAGGAAGAAGAAAGATACGACTGCAGACCCACCTGAGTCATCTTCACACAGATCAGAGCTCAGGAATCTCCCGCATGGATCCATCAGAGCGCCGAGCGTCTGATGAGGATCAGGAGCTTCACGGCAGTGTCACAGTCCTGAATGATTCCAGGTCTTTTTCCAGGAAACCGAGTTCAGCAGTTAGACTTTGATTTTAAACCAGCTCACCTGAAAATCACACCTTCAGCTCGGTTATCATCATTCATTCATTCCATGGTGTTGCAGTGTTTCTGAAGGAACTGACAGCTGGTTTACAGTCAGTCCTGATGTCTGACAGGTGTCTTCTGTGTGCAGTGACGCTGGAGGATCATCTGATGTTTGAAGCTCCTCTGAACTCTGAAGCTTTGGGCTGGTGGCTTCTCGTCAGGCTGCCTGTGTTCAGTGTATTTACTGTTATTTACAGTCCATTTCCTGACATTCATACCCAAAAACATTTGAATCTGCAGGTAGAAAAGTTCAGATTCATTTGATAAGTGTTCTTCTCCATCTGTCTGAAAGCTCTGGAGATGTTTCAGTCTGGACCAAAGATGTTGACCAAACACAGCTGCTGTTGCTCTTTGGTGTTTTTTTGGAGAAAGAAGCAGGTTTTGGTTTCAAATCTGATAAACCGAGTGTTGTCCGCCTGGAAGATTTAGGTTTTTCTGGACCGTCTGTTAACTCTGACCACATGTCTGTCAGGGCAGATTGAAGAAGCTTTGATCAAAGTCCTACAGCTGAAACACATCAGAGGAGGACTGACCCAGAAACTGGCTCATAAGTGGGTTATTAATGTAAACATGGAGGCTTCAAACCGCCCACCGTCATGCTGAGGTGACGGCGACCCTCCACCCGCTCAACACACCGCAGAGAAACATGTATTAATTGGCAGAGGAAGAGCGAGCGTGTCCACGAAGTGCCGCTGCGTCCAGAATGTCATCGAGACCTTGAGGTTACAACGGAAAATCAATTAGGGTCTGTAATGCGGCGCGGCGGGCCGGCCGGCCGCCGCTCACACTTTTAAATTGGCTGCCGGAGCCGAGGGGCGGCGGCGCGGCTCTTCAGCTGATTGTCCCTGGCAGAGGTCAGAGGAGCTCTGCAGACGTTTAACGGCAAACGGCAGGACGGCTGATTACAGGCGACGGAGACGCCGCGTGAGAGGCTGCTGGGAAGTCCGTCAGCAGCTCCAGCTGATCGCATGGACGGCGTCCTTTAAGAGAGCAAAAGGAAAAACAAAACACATTCCTGATCATTATTTTTTACAGTGTGATAACTTACAGATCAATCAAACCAACTCTGCAGATTGTTTGATTTAAAAAGAATATTTCTGATTTATTAATTATTCTCGTATGAGTTCTGTTGATGTTGTCCTTTTATGTTCAGAACAAACCCTCTCATTGCAATAAGATGAAAATCTTTTCACACTGTAATGTCTTTGCGCTCCAGTTCCTGGA
Source organism: Chaetodon trifasciatus (assembly GCA_037975065.1). Classification (NCBI taxonomy): domain Eukaryota; kingdom Metazoa; phylum Chordata; class Actinopteri; order Chaetodontiformes; family Chaetodontidae; genus Chaetodon; species Chaetodon trifasciatus. Next base: position 185,952 of record JBBMOE010000105.1, on the reverse strand, counting down.
CATGAATGTCCTCTGATAAGATTTGAGACGTTCTGTGAGAGACAGTGGGATCAGTGACAGCAGAGATCCGATCAGCTGGTCTCCTGTGAGCTGTATGAGATACAGGAGAAAACACGTTAAATAACAGCGACAGGATGATTTAAACGTGTTGATTCTCATCCTGAAATCAAAGATTAACGCAGCCTTCGTCACCTCTTCCTTGAAATAATCTCCTGAACACATGACACCTGTGCTATGGTCCTTTAAAGGTGCCATATTAGCCCCATGTGGACGCCCGGAGCTGTCCTCGGGGCTGCAGCGTCACCGTGCAGCGGTCAGACGAGCAGGTGGTGCTCTGGGTGGAAACAGATAAATGGTGGATGAGCCGTCCAAACATGGCCGCATGCTGATTATCACGGCGCTCGGAGGCCTCGGCCTCTCGTTTATCTGCCTCAGCGGGAGCCTCCGCCACCGCCACCGCTGCCTGCAGCGCTCAGCGACTCCACCGCGACCGTCTGCTGCAACGTTGACACCTGCTGGCCGCTGGGCTGCAGCACAGCACGACCAGGCAGGTGAGAGCAGAACCTGCAGGTGGAACCTGAAGGCAGCACAGAACCCACACAAACAGGAGAGGCGTCAGGATGGATGATGATGATGATGATGATGATGATGATGATGATGATGATGATGATGATGATGATGATGATGATGATGATGATGATGATGATCCATAGGATAGCTAAGATGTACTGAAATGTGTTGAAGGCACAGTTTTTCCAGTGAGCAGAACGGCTGCATGTGTTGATGGGATGATTCATTTCACGTCAGAGAGGAAACGTAGAGCGGCGACAGACAGAGAGCGATGGACCGAGCAGCAGGTGAAGATGATGAGAACACAGCTGAGGCTGAAGGGCGTCCACATGTCTTTGTCCTCATCTTGGTACTGATGTATGATGGATGATGGATGGATGAATGAATGTGTGGTTGGATGGATATTAGTGTTGTATGTTATTGTTCTTATAGCTCCGTTTGGACTCATGGATGGATGGATGAATGATGGATGGATGAATGATGGATGGTTAGATAGGTGGCACGGAGGAATGGTGGTAACACTGTCGCCTCACAGCTGGAAGGTCCCGGGTTGGATTCCCGCTGTGGGCACCGGGGGCGTGTCCTCCACCATGCCTTCAGCGCCTGCTGCTCGAGGAAAGGGCCTTTCTGTGTGGATGCATGTTCTCCCCGTGTTCACCTGGAGTTTCCTCCTTAAAAAAACACTCAAAACATGCAAGAAGGTCACCACCTGACCAACGGTGGCAACCAAGGAAACTGGTCCCCGGGCGCCGGTCGGGTGGCAGCCCACCGCTCCTGGTCTGCCGCAGAGGAAGGACGACCAGGATGGGTTAAAAGCGGAGGACAAATTTCACCTGTGTGTGTGTGTGTGTGTGTGTGTGTGTGTGTGTGTGTGTGTGTGTGCGTGTGCGTGTGTGTGATAAATAAATGGGATTGTCCCTCTGATTCCTCTTCTTCTAGATGGAGTTTCGGATGGATGGGCGGTTGGATGGCTGCACTGGGATGCTGGTGAATGATGGAGTGAACGTCTCCATCCTTCGGCCGCCTGCAGTGACTCTCAGTCGTAGGTATGGACTACAAAAATGTAGGTCAAGGGAAAAGACAAACAGCCGAGAAAGACACCTGGCTGTCCATCTGTGAGATAACAAGAGGACACGTTCATCTCGGTCATCGTCATTTGTTTTACGACCACCTCACCTGTGAGTCATTTCACCTGTTACACACGTCACCGTCGTCTCTGTGTGTTAGCATGTTGACGTTAGCGTAGCTCCAACCTCCACCTGCTTCATCTTTGCCTTCTATGACGACACATAAACGTCCTCTGATGTGACAGCAGGACATCATCATCATCTTCAAAATCATTGTTAAAATGATAATAAAGCTGTTTTTTGCTCCCGTCATGATTAGTGTGTCTGCTAGAGGACGCTGTGTCTTCAGCAGAAACATGTTCAAGTCATGTCTGAAAGCTGAGACGGTAAGTCGAACTTACAGAGAGATTGAGACGAACCTTTTGTCCTCTTGTCCGTCAGTCAGCCACGGACAGCAAAGACAAGACCGTGTGTTAGAAACGTTGAAGTAAAATAAGCTGCCAGTCTAGTATTTGTACATGAAACTACAGTCTGTCTGTCCCGAGGATCGTCCTCCGGTTTGTTTACTGTAGTAAATCTGTTGTCTATATTTAGAGGACGGCTCGTTATAATCTGTCTTCCAGTGATATTCCCAGTCTGCAGCATGTGGAGATGTCAGCTATCTGCTGCCTGTGATTAAGCTCATCAGTATTCTTCCATATGTGGGTCACATAGTCCCAGTGTACTCAGCTCATTTGCATAATCACAGAATAGCACATGAAACCTCTTTTTTTAGCACTTTTTCCTCCACGGCTCTCACACACACATTTCACTGCTGTGTGTGTGTGTGTGTGTGTGTGTGTGTGTGTGTGTGTGTGGATTTGAAGCTGTGTTTTCATTGGTTGCTGTGTATCATGAAGCCGTTCAGTGAAGCACATGACTGACTGTGGACCAATCTGTAGCGTCCAATAGATGATCAGCAAAAATGTCCAATTAGAGTTTAAGTCAACAGCACTGCTATGCTAACGCTAGCAGGTGGTGCTTGTTTTAGCCATGCTAAAGGCTAAGTGTTGCTCTGTGTCAGTCCACAGCTTTGTTTCAGACTGAAATGTCATTGGGTGGATTCAGGACAAACATTCAGGCTCCCCAGAGGGTCATCTTCATGGCTGTCCTCTGTCTGGTCCTCACCTTCACCTGCCGAGCGTCAGCGTCGACAGTGGCCCCGGTGTCGTACCCTGAGGTACTCCAGAGACAGAGAGTCTAAAAACTGAATATGAGCAGGACAATAATCAGGACAAGACAGTGAAGTAATAGACAATAAAATAATGGCTGATGTTGATGAAAGAACCCAAAGACAGCGAAGACGCTGCAGCAGCCTGTCTCCAGTCAGCTGCCTCTTAATTACCTCCATCATTAACAGTGAAGACGTTATACTGTTTGTCTTTGCTGTGATTTCAGACTTGTTGATGTCTTTGTTCTGGTCCTTTCTGTCTCCTGTAGCTCCTCTTTGTTCACTCGTCTCTGTAACGCTGCCGGCTCTCGGCCAAAAGACAAAGACTCACCGAAACGCCTCCCCGCAGAGTTTGTGCCAGCTTTGCATATAAATGTGTTTGTGAGTAAATCCGTCCCTCCAGGACGACTTACTAACTCGGACGCCTCAGCAGGAGACGGAAACCGGAGACTCCAGATCTGAGTTTGACGGCAATCAGATTAAAATCCAGATCCTGACCTAGACTCAGGCACAAAGGTGAGGACAAGAGACGAAGCCATTGTCCCCAAAGTGGACAAAAGTTGAGCAGAATGTCAAATAAACAGTCGANCGCGGTGTGACGGTCAGTGAACCTGCTCAGGTGTTCCACGATGCTAATCATAGCTCTCACCTGTTAGCCAGCACGTGAGCTCGCGGAAGGTGTCTGTGTGTCTCCTGCCGTGAACTTAATCGATACTCGGATACTTGACGGAAGTAACGGCAGGAAGTTACTGAAGTTTCTCATAGTACCAAAAGTAGAAGTACTCACGCAGAAGTACTTCTACTTATTGGATCATGATCACTGATCAATGAATGTGTTGATGGTGTCAATGAAGTTTGAACTTTATTCATAATCAGACATCAGAATTGATTTATTGATTGATTGTCGTTACTCTGAGCGTGTAACTGAAGCCGCCAGATACATGAAGTAAAAGTATTGGGTAATGTACGAGTACAGTACTGCAGTACTGCAGTAAATGTACTCAGTTACTGAATGAAGTCTGGATCCTGAAACTGAGCGCCACTTTTCTCTGAACGGTCGCTGTCATTGATTATTGATGGATTCTCCCTCCTGATCAGACATGACGTCAGCAGCAGATCTGGAGCAGCTGGTGGACATCGGTGAGTTTGATCTGAGATGACGTGAATGAATGAATGAATGAATGAATGAGTGAGTGAGCGAGTGACTGAATGAATGAGTGAGCGAGTGACTGAGTGAATGAGTGAGCGAGTGACTGAGTGAATGAGTGAGCGAGTGACTGAATGAATGAGTGAATGAGTGAGTGAGTGAGCGAGTGACTGAATGAATGAATGAATGAGTGACGTGATGTTTGTGAGCAGATCGATACAGTCGGACGTTTCCTCTTTCATGTAAATGTCATTTTTTATTGATTAATCTGCTCAAAGCAACAAATGTTCATATTTAAGAAGCTGAAACAGAAAATCTTTGATGTTTTCAATCAATCAGTGACTGAAGTGATCGATCGATCGATCGATCGTCAGTGATCGGCCATTGATCTTCTTTGGACTCAGCGTTGCAGTACTCTGATGTACTCACCTAAGTTAAAGTAGTAATACCACAGAAATACTGTGTAACACGTACAGCACTGATCC
>JBBMOE010000105.1:147285-174034 GCA_037975065.1 Chaetodon trifasciatus | reverse complement strand
GGTCGGGGGTCGGGGGGGGGGGGGGGGGCGGCGAGCGCTGATATGGTTCCACCTGGACTCTGGTCCCGGTCCTGCGGCTCTCAGCGAGGACTCGATATGCATCACGTGGTACATTCTGAGGTTTCTCTCCTGATGATGATGAATTCTTCGTTAAAGGCAGTTTGGTTCAACGTTCTCGTGTTTCCGCCGCAGACGGCGGCCTGGACGAGTCCGCCGCTCAGAGGACGGCGTTTTATCGTGTTCACGGTTCAGACCTGCGGACGGAAGACCTTCGATATGAAGACGGATCTGATCAGTTTGATATGAAAGAATTCTGTTTGCAGGTCTGAGTGAAGACGACGTCTCTGATGACGGCCACGCCGCCGCCGCCGCCGCCGTGTGTCTGTTCAGACGGCAGGAAGTTCAACAGTAAAAGTACCTGACGCGTTTTATTACTGGAATATTTGAATGTTGTCAGAGTGTGAAGGCAGAATTTACTCCACAGACTTTCAGAGATGTTTCATTTTTGATGATCTTAGTTTGAAACTGCAGCCGTCACGTTAACGCAGTACAAAGTGCAGTATTACTCTGAACTGTACTCAGGTAGAGTTCAAACAGTTGACTTTGAGTCAGAGGACTTTTCTTTGACGTCCTCTCGTGGTGAACGTGGCCATCCAGGCTCCGCCCTCTGCCAGGGCTCCAGAAACACTTCAAACCTGACGTGTTACTTCATGTACTGCGAGTTGTACTGCGAGTTGTACTGCGAGTTGTACTGCGAGTATGTTGACTGTTCACTCAGAAAAACGTGGAGCGAATTCAGACGTTTTTCTGTTTTTCATGAAACGACGGGTCGATGACGACGCCGCCGTTCGTTTGAACGTTTTAGATCCGTTTGTTCGATTGTTTGATTGAAAATGAAAAGTTCGGATTCTGACTGGTCGTCAGGTGTCGTTCTGTCGCCTGATTGGCTGCAGCGGAAACAGTCAGCGTCGCTCGCTCTGACACGTGGTGGATGTTTTCGTACGAGGCCGATTTCACGTTCGCTCGTCCTGCTGTTGTTTCCCTCGATCGCCGACGCTTCGGTTCCTTTGATGACCTGAAAAGGTCTCCTGTTCGATGGCGAAGGCGTTTCCCCTCTGAAACATTTGTTCGTGTTTGTGCATCAACGGGTCGCAGAGGTGCGCCGGCGAGGACAGAATGAGGACAGAAAACTGAAGAATGGACTAAATCTACGTTTGAACACTTAAACTGAACCTTTCTGGACCAGCAGGAAGACTAGCGAGACAGACGGACCCGGCGAGACCGGACGGCGGCGTCCCGCCTCGGCTGAGGACGCCGTCCCCGTCCCCCGGGTCCACCGACAGTCAAAGTGTTGTTGCAGTTTGACAGAAAACCCTGGATCTGAAAGGATCTGGACTTGAGGCAGTGTTCAGACTTCAAAACGCTCCGTAAAAAAATAGAAAACAGGCAGGAAGGAGAAAGCACGATGGACGTCCCAGTACAAAAACTGGGTGAAACTGGGATGAAGGATCCCAGATGAACGCTCCCAGTACAAAAACAAAGAGGATTTTTGGCATATTTTCCATACTGGTTAAAGGGGGCGGGGCTGAACGATGCGTCGCGCTGACGTGTTCGAGTGCAGCGCTGAACAAACGCTTTGGTCCTTTTTCCGCTCGCTGTTTGTTTCCTGTGGACGGCAGCGGCGGACGTCTCCGTGACGTCCTGTCACGTCCAGGACGCCTTCGTTTTGACCTTTTCTGACATTTTGAAGCTCGACAGGAAACAAAAGCTTTAAATGCTTCAGTTTCAAACTCGCTGCGATCACAACGTTCAGGTTCGGGTTCGGGCTTCAAACGCCGCCGGCGCTCACTGATCAGCTGTTAGCGTCAGCAGCTCGCCGCGAAGCTCCGATCAGCTGAGTCATGTTTCTGTTCAACCAACCTCGCTCATGTTCTGGATTCTGCAGCTTTCTGAAAACAAACTTGTTTACGTTGTCGTTTTGTTGTTTACGTTGCTGTTTTGTTGTTTACGTTGTCGTTTTGTTGTTTACGTTGCTGTTTTGTTGTTTATGTTGCCGTTTGCTGCCGTCAAACAGGAAACAAACAGGTAAACAGGGACTCGCCTCGGTCTGATGTGACTTCAGTAAAGTTTGAACCCAAAGAAAAGCTGCGATGATGATCAGAATAACAATAACAATAACAATAATAATAATAATAATAATACAACGTATGTACAGTGATCCCTTGAATACTCCAAACTTACATTTATCAACAGGCATCAGCATGAAAATACTAAAATCTCCACTAGAAATGCTAATTTCTGTAGTTTCATCTTAAATACTTTTTTCTTTGACTCTATTAATACTGAAAACGTTATTCTCTGTTGTTTGAAGGCTCGTATGCGTTTACATACACGATGGAACATTTCCTGAATCGTTATGGCAGAAACATTGTTCGTAGGAGAATGAGACAAACATCTACTCGGATATATCGCTGTACAGTCCTCCGCCTCGTCCGTCCACGTCTCCGCGGTCCAACAGTAGTCCCACCTGTGTTATAAAAAGGACCGGAGCTCCGTCGAGCCGCCGCGGCGCTCTGTCGTCTGGCTTCCTGTCGTAAACACGTTAAGGCCAAGAACATGAAGAAATAGAAAAGAAGTGGAAAAAGAAAATCTCGTAGCACTGAAGGTGTCGCTTTAGAAACACTTGAATCGAGTGGACGATCGAGGTCGAGGCTCTTTGTTCTCCGCGTCTTCGGAGGAAACACGCTTACATATTATTCAAATAAAAAAAGAAAAAAAACACCGCCGCTCTCCGGCACCGGGGGGCGGGGCTAGTTGTTGGCGTCGTCCTGGCTGTGGGCGTGGCTCTTCTGCAGGGGCGTGGCCGAGGGGCCCGGGGCGGCGGCGCTGGTGGGTTTGATCCAGGACTGGGAGAGCAGGGAGGCGGCGATGGTGGCGGTGGTGGTCATGGTGACCTGGATGAGCTGGTCGCGCTGGATCAGCCTGATGAGAGCTTTGAGGCGCTCGAGCGACGCCTGAGTGTCCCTCTGCTGCCCCAGCAGGCGCTCCCTCAGGTCCATGCACTGCTGCACACACACAGGAAACAAACAGTCAACATGGCGGCCACAAGATTTTCTGTGTATTTAACTGGTTAACACATCGCTGCTACAAAAGACGACTCGTTCTTTAACGGCTTTACGTCTGCGCCTCACTTCCTGTTTGTTAAAGCTCATTAACATCACTGGACGCTAACAGAGCAGTGATTGGATGTGAGGGTGAAGTGTGTGCTGATTGGTCGGACAGGTCACTGCAGGACCGGGTCTGCACAGGGACCGGGTCTGCGCAGGGACCGGGTCTGCACAGAGACCAGGTCTGCACAGGGACCGGGTCTGCACAGGGACCGGGTCTGCACAGGGACCGGGTCTGCGCAGGGACCGGGTCTGCACAGGGACCGGGTCTGCGCAGGGACCGGGTCTGCGCAGGGACCGGGTCTGCGCAGGGACCGGGTCTGCGCAGGGACCGGGTCCTGGCAGGTCAGATCAAACGTCGAGTGTCTTTACTTTGAGCGTGTCGTTGAGCTTCTTGTCTTGCTCTTCCAGGTGAGCGCACTCGTTCTTCAGCTCGTTGTTTCTTCTCAGCAGCCGTCGCTTCTCCTCCTGCCTCACTGCTCTCACACACACACACACACACACACACACTCGTCATCAACACAGGTGTGAAGGTGACAGCAGTGTGATGTCATGAAGTGGACGGCTTCTCACCTGTCTTGTGTGTAACGTAGGACTGAACAAAGTTCTGTGGCCACGACATGTTCTCCTTGTTGAGGACCTGAAGAAAGTACACAACAAACAAACAAACAAACAAACAAAGTGTTTACGACGTCTGAAACGTCTTAAAGGTTCAGAAGTTTTTCAGCCATAAAGATTTAAGATTTGTGAGATTAAAGTTATGTTAAAAGACGATGTTAGCTCATCTAAAGGTGCTTTCAAATGAAATGTGATGCATATTTTCAATTTATGCTAAGCTAAGCTAACACATCCTGACTTCAGCTTTCAGCTACAGACACTTTGTCTTGTTCAGTTTGATTCCACTCACGTCTGCACAGTAAATCTGAAGCTACAACCAGCAGCTCATTAGCTTAGCTTAGCACAGAGACTGGAAACAGAGGGGCGAGCTAGCCTGGCTCTGTCACTGTTCGAAGAGGAGCTGTGGACAGAGCCAGGCTAGCTGTTTCCCTCTGCTTCCAGTCTTCATGCTAAGCTAAGCTAACCGGCTGTAGCTTCACGTGCATCTGCACATCTCAAACTGTTTGGTTGGAAACCGTCTCGTTAAACCCTCCGCTGGTTCCCGCTGGCTGAGTCGGACTCGCGTCCCGAGGTGACTTCACCTCCTGCCTTCACTCTGGAATCAGCGCATCGCGACCGTCGTACCTTCTTCTGGCACTTGGGGCAGTACCAGGGTCCTCTGGGTGGGGTTTTGAGCGGCGGATGGAGGCAGTTGGGGTGGAAGGCTCTGGGGCAGTTGTGGCAGGGCTGCAGCTCGCCGTCCTCCTTACAGACGGCGCAGTGGTCGTCATGCTCCAAGTCCTCCTGCTCAGCATCGATGAGCGACACGACGAGCAGAAAACAAAGTTCAGTCAGACGAGCAGAGAAATGACTTTCCATCTTTAACCCGTTCGTTTGCAGATTCTTTCAGATCGTCGGAGTAAAAATGTTCCTGCAGCTACACCGAGCAAAGAGAAGTAAAGCTTCAGCAGGAAGAGGAAGCAGCAGGTCGAGACTCCTTCAAAATAAAGCGTCTGACTCGTATTCATTCGAAAGAAAAGATCTCAATATGCAGCAGGCGTGGCGTCATCAGTCATGTGACCTACCTTCCAGCAGAAGTCCTCAGAGTCTGGCATGTGAATGGAAGCAGAACAGAGGTTAGTGGCAGCGCAGATGCACAGGTGAGACACAGGTGAGAGGTGAAGCCGTGGCGCAGCACAGACAGACAGACAGACAGACAGTTTAGGCATCAGTTAAAGAAACGTCAAACCAGAGTTTGTATTTTTGGTGACTTCAGCCGAACCGACAGACGACTGATGGATCAAAAGCTAAAGTCGACCACATGAAGTTTAACGAGGCGAAGCAGCTGATGTTGCACACAGGAAGTCGTCCTGCAGCCCATTATTTCAGAGTTCTCCACTAAAAACGGCCTCGTGCTCAGTTACGCTCTGTCCTCAGAGCTAGCTGTAAGAGCTAGCTTCTTACAACTAGCTGCAGACACGTAGCTGGTGGTGGTGACGTAGCGCCGTAAAGCGTTCTGCGCTGAGGTGACAGCGCACCATCAAATCACCGGGAGCCTCATTTTAATGTCAAAGAGCAGCGTGATGTTCCTTTTAAAGGAATATTTCAACATTTCAGGAAGTTCAGAGGACAGACGCTGAGAGGACATCAACCTCAAATAGCATGTGGTTAGCTTAGCTTAGCACAAAGTCTGGAAAGCAGGGGAAACTGTTAGCATGGCTCTGACCAACACGTCACATCTCGTCTGCTATCAGCTTCTTACGCGAGCATGAAGATTGATTTGATGCTACCAGCTGATCTGAAGTCTGCGGGTGGAGGTCTGTTCAGAAACGATCTCTGAATTCTGAGGAGGCGGTCTTAACAGTGACACGCCGTGAGGCTGTGAATGCTCCAATCAGATCAGGAGTTTGGCAGTGAAGCAGGTGGACGGTGACGTGTGTCTCAGGTGTGTGCAGGTCGTGTTTGTGCGCTGAGGTGTGTTTTACCTCGTGCTGACAGGAAGAGCGAGCTGTTCAGGTAATGTGACGCCAGACGTTTACGCTGCAAACAAACAGGAAGTGAGAGAGGAAGAAGATTAAAGGTTTGATTGGTCTGATGACGTTCGGCTTGAATCGGACGCCGTCTCTGACCTCGGGCTCGAACAGGCCGCTGTAGGCTGGGTTGGCGGTGCTTCGTCTCTTCCTCTCCTGCCTCTTCGTCTGAATTTCTGTTCAGGAGAAAACAACCAGCAGCTGTTTGTGAGACCACGACAATCACCTGAAGATCAACATCAGTGACAGGAAGTGTGTGAACTCACCTTCCAGGTGTTCCGTGGTGACGAGGCCGAGGGCGACCATGAAGGCGATTTTCTGTCAGAGAGACATGACGTTAATAAAAAGACACAGACAGGAAGTCCACTGCTGCTCGTCCTCATGGGACAGACTGAGAGTGTGGATCAGGTCTGAGACCAGTGAGAGATCAGCAGGTGCTCTGTGGATCACGTGGATCACTGATCTCAGAGCAGATCTTTAAACTTCACACAGTTTGTCCTTGTCTCACCTCGGGGTCCTCGTCTTTCTTCTGGGAGGGGGATTTCGGGGCTGGTGGTTCCTCCTGTGAGGGGAGGTCAGCCTGGGCCCCCGGGGACCCCTCGGTGCTGCTGGGGGCCTGCGGCTGGATTATTATCACCTGCTCTCACACACACACACACACACACACACACACACACACACACCGTTAATGTCAGTGTTTGAAGCAGATTTCAGCTCAGAGCTGAGGAGCGGCGGCTGCACCTTGACGGCCTCGCTGACGGCGGACACTCCATTGCCAGTGGCGGGAGAGGCGGCGATGATGGCATACGCCACGCCAGGGCCCGCCGAGGCGTGCTGGGTGGGGCCGCCGGAGTCGGGGCCTCCGGACGTGCCGAGCGGCGGGGCCGGGGGCGGCGAGGCGTCGCTCTGGCCGTTGGGCTGGCGGTCGGGGCTGAAGGTGCTGTTGGCGGTGGGCAGGGTGGGGCCCTGGCTCTTGGGACTGACCACGGCCGTGGCCCTCTGCAGGCTGAGCGGCTGCAGCTCCTGACAGGGACTGTGGGGGAGGCTGTCAGGGATCTGGGTCTTTGGCCTGACCTGAAGGGAGACACAGCGAGGAGGTTAGACCGCCTCGACAGGCGGGAGTTCACATTTCTTCCTCAGCAGCTACAGCTCACTACGACAGAGCTGTTTTTGAGACTTTTCATTGGTCGGCCGGGACGCCTCCCTGCACAGAGACGTGTGTTTAACACACACACTCACGCCGACTTTAGGCCGATCAACAGTCAGTCAAACTGGTTGAAAACAGCTGAAAATCACTGAAATCTGGACCGGACGGACAAACTGAAGGAAACATTTCAACCAATCAGGTTAGTGATGTGTGTCCTGTCGTCCAATGAGAGGACAGAGGGGCGGGACGTGAGTGTTTGTCTTCACATCCTGAGGATCACTGTCAGATCAGTGTGAGGAGGTTTGTGCTGCCACCTGCTGGACGTCTGCAGATGCTGCAGCTTCAACATCGACTTCATCAGCCTGATGACGCTGTCTGTTCTCACACAGGTGTGTGTGTGTGTCAGAGAATGTAATTATGTGTGTCGTGGGGGGGGGGTCACCTGAGGTAGCACAGTGGCTGCTTGTCCTGCCAGCCGGTGCAGGGAGCTGACTTGAGGCACCTTGATGGGGACAGCGGTGAGAGTTCCCACCATCTGAAAGACACACGAACACAACACTGAGAGCGGGAAACACACCCAGGTGTTTCACTCACAGGTATGACACAAGAAACCATCACACACACAGTGTTTTATAAGGACAGGAAATGACACGACACGTGCAGCTCAACCACTCACAGATCATTTTCTGCTGATCGAGTCATTGATTAATCAGTTTGAGCTCTAACGAGCGATCAATGCCACGGTGTGTAGAACACACACACACACACACACACACATGCATTAGCATTGCATTGTGGGAAATGAGTCTGCCCTCTCAGTGAGTGTTTCTGTGTGTGTGTGTGTGTGTGTGTGTGTCGTCTGGATTTCAGCTGGTACAAAAACATCTTTTGTGTTTTGGTTTCAGTTGTTGTTGTAGTGACCACGACTGACCACCAGGGGAGCTCCTGCTACACGGCACACTGTGCACCTGACACCTGCTGCATGCTGGGAAATCCACGTTATGATGGAGGAGAGACAAACATCAGAGTGTCTGATCCAGAGTCAGATGTCCTCTGAGACAAAGACCTGACTGTTCAGGCTCTGCAGAGGACGTCCTGTGTCCTGTCTGTCTCTGACGGGCGGCTCGTCCTGGTGAAGGTTTCTGGGCTCAGACTGGAGGCTCAGGCTGTAGATCAGCCACATCGACCACAGCTTGGCTTCAGGTCCAAGCGGCGCTGACGTTCACGGCTGACCGACATAAACTACGGTGAAGCGCAGAGGACAAACAACAGCAGAGGAAGACGAAGCGCTCTCACTGGAGACAGACTCGTGTTTAAACAGAGGGATTATCTTCATGTCTGTCCGTCGTCTTTACCGATGACAGCCTGAGACTTTCAGCTGTGGGCTGAATCGCTGTGAATTCTGGGAAACGGACGGCTGTAGGACGAGTGAGCTGAGCGCCGAGGTGACGCCCACAGACGACCCTTTGACTGTTTCCTCTGAACCTTTGGTTGAGCCGCTGTGTTCGAAGACAAACGTAAAGAAGGTGGCGGTGCGTTCAGGCGTAACGCAGCTGCTCGTGTTTCTCTGCACATGAAGCTCGGCGCGAGCGTCTTCATGACATCAGATCCAGAGAAAGGAGAAATGGAGGCGTGGTTCTAACGAGGCCGCGCTGAAGAACGTGAACTTGAGTCGGCACAAAGAGCTTCGTCACCGTTTTTAATCTGAGGAAGAATCACTTCCTGTCTTGCAGAACCGGCGTCCATGTTTTTCCTGTCAGCTGCTCAGAATCAGAAAAGAGGAAAGTTTTCTCCTCCTCCCCCTCTGGAACACGGCTCGCCCCCTCCCCTCCTTTCTTCTTCTGTGAAAATCCCTTCGTTCCATTGTATCGTGCTGCGGCGAGGAGGGGGGAGGAGGCGGCCGAGGCCTGTTCCCATGGCAACTGCCGAGATGAAAATTCTTGCAGTGCGAGGCCTTTCATTTTCGTAATTGCTTCCTCTTTTCTCCAAACCTAAGCACCTTCTCTTTAGGGGGCCTCCTCCTCCTCCTCCTCCTCTTCAGCATGAACAGTGAACACAACCTTCGACCAGTCATTTCCTCCTTTTTTAACCATTTCTTCTTCTTCTTCTTCTCTCTAAATCCCAAAGTTGAGCCCATTGCTGAGACAGATGACAGCTCTGCTGCAAACACTGACCCTCCTCCTCCATCCTCCCCCTCCTTCATCCTCTTCCTCCATCCTCCTCCCCCAGGTCTCACAAACCCACTGTGATCGACCGGGGGGTATGCAAACTGCAAAGCTAGCAGTTTCCCCCTGCCTCCAGTCTTTGTGCTAAGCTAAGCTAAGCTAAGCTAAGCACACCCTGCGGCCTGATTCGGTGTCACCTGGTCAGAGACTTTCACGTGTTTCCTGACACACGGATGAAGACGTTTGGAGATATTTCAGAACTTATTTTGTAACATTTGATTGGAGGAGCGGCTGTGATTGACGAGCTCAAGCTAGCCTGTCACAAACATGGCAAGAAGCTCCCACCTCTCATTCAGCCTGTCATTCACTTACATTTGGGCCGTTTTCTTCACGTCTCTCGCTGTAACGTATGTTCTGCAGGTTAATCCTCTTCTAGTTTGTCTGATTGAAATCTTGTCTTCTTCTCTTTAGATCTTGTTTCTTTCTCGTCTTTCTTCACGATGAATTGTTGAAAGCTGCTGTCCTCTGATGTCTCTTCATGTCGTACAGAAACGAGTGGAAGTCAAAGGACGTCTGGATGTTTGAACGCTGCTATGTGTGAGCAAAGTGTTCATCTTTGAAGGTAAATGTCATCTTCAGAGGTCCCTGAAGGCCTCGCGTGGCGTTTTCTGCCCTGACATAAAGTAGGTGTTTCTGAGCTGCAGTTTAACCACAAACACTCGGCTCTTCTGGTTCCTACATGAGACCTGCTCGTATGCACTGTGTCTTCAGAGGACAGCTCAGAGCTCTGCAGACGTCCTTCCTGCAGCTGCCAGCGGAGGGTGCTGTGCGAGGCCACGTCAGCCCTCAGTCCTCCATCTTCACCCAGAAGAAGCTTCTCAGTTTCAGGTCCAGGTGGACTCTGCAGGGCAGGGACGAGGAGCCGCCGTGAGGACAAGCGGACACTTCGTCTCCGTTCCTTCAGCTGTTTGAGGACCAGAGGACAGTTTGAAGGAACCACAGAGAATCCAAAAACCACGTTCAGAAAGAGGTTTGACGAGCTGCTGGACTCTGAAAAGAAGCTCTGACGTCGTTTCATAACAACTGATGCTGAAAACACGTTTTTACACGTTTACAGGTGAGAAGACGTGAAGGCAGCTGAGAGGCAGAGGTTCACCTGAGCCAACAGGTGAGTCTGTAAACCCCAAAAACACAACTTTAAAACCTCATCACAATCCTTTCCTGGAAACGTCTGGAGAAATGATCAGTTTTTAAAAACTGTAAACGATCATTTTTCATGAAACCAAAAAGATTTAATCTGTGAGAAAAGCAGCCAATCATCAGCGACCACAAACTGAAGTCGTTTGATAAACTCATCGATCAATCAATCAATCTTCTCTCTGCTCCGCTGACCTCAGACCAGCAGGAACGCAACAGTTACCATGGTAACACTGTTCCTCCTGTCTTCCTCCAGAACCTCCAGCACCTCCTCCAGGACCCTGGAATCTCTTTCCTGACTGCCTGAAGAACTTCTAAGCCTCACAAATGACACCCAAATGGTCCTCAAGGACCACTGGAACGTCCTCAAGGACTCCTGTGCTCACAGACGTCTGTCCATCCAGACACTCAGACCCTCATCAGGAGTCATCGGAGCTTTCTCCAGGACGCTTCCATCACCTCTAGAAGCTTCTCTTTGACCTCGAGGACCGCTGGAACCTCTCCAACAAACACTCGGTAACGTTGTAAAGGACCCTGAGAACCTCATGGTGGACTCCATTAAGGGTCAGTGAACATCTGCAGACTCAGAGACGATGTTCAGATGTTTCTCTGTTCAATAAAGGTTCATTTATTTCGTATCTATTTATGAAGTCCTCAAAACGAGCGTGACCCTGAGCTCCAGTGTGAGGACGAGTTAGACGGTCCGATCCCTTCAACATGGTGGAGGGACCAGAACCACAGCTGATTCAGCTCTGAGGTTCCTCTGCAGTTCACCCGCGTCCTGTCTGATGGACAGTGGACACGCTCTCCTGTCGCAGACACAAACGTGGAACTCGTCCTCCACGCCGCGGCGGCATTCTGGACGCGGTGCGTTTGGTTCCTGCTCGTTAATCTCGGCTCTGAGGAGGAACGCGGACCCTTGAAGGACCATCTACCTTCCTCCGCTCTGACCAGACTTGGAGGCGGATAGCAGAGATGACCTTGGCGGGTGTTGAAAGAGGATAAAGACGTCTTTGGAAGGCGGTGAGATGGAGAGCATGAAAGAGGAGCTGGATCAGCGTTAAAGCGGCATCCTTCAAACACTCTGCCTCCTCGGAGCCTCTTTGTTTCTCCGCTTCGAGCTAACAGGCTCCAATCACCGGTCAGGGTTTACCAGCGAACACGTCCTCCCGTCTCAGTGTCTCCGTCTCCCAAAATAAACCCTCATTATACCTCCAAACTCGCCGTGTCCACAGGACTGCTTCTGTGGATCCAGAGCTTTTCTCATGTGGTTCCTTCAAAACCTGCAGAACGTGTGAGGAGACGATCGTTTCCATCAGTTTGTTCTGCTTCTTTTTTCTCTTTTAGACGACGGATTAATGAAAAGTGACGGTGAGTTTAGAAGAAGCGACCTCAAAGAACTCCAAAACTCACAGAGACTTTGATTTCAGACGTGATTTCATTGACTGAAGTGGAAAACGTTCTTGTGCGGAGAGCTGAGCTGAACCCAGTCTCCGCACCACAAACAGCTGGACGTGGACCAGCTCTCAACCAAAGTCCGTCCAAAACAGGACAAAACCTGAGCTCGCTGGCCGAGGTCAGAAGACCAACGAGTGGAGAAGAAGTTCAGACAAAGCCTCAATCAAACCAGAGCGTCACACACAGACCGTGTGTGTGTGTGTGTGTGTGTGTGTGTGTGTGTGTGTGTGTGTCTGTGTGTGTGTGTGTGTGAGAGTGTGTGTGTGTGTGTGTGTCTGTGTGTGTGTGTGAGAGAGTGTGTGAGTGAGTTCACTGAAGAGCTAAAACAATGCAGCTTTAATGTGAGCACTCATGCAGAGAAACAATCCCATTACACCTCATTATTGATCTCCAAATTAGGGGCCAGGTGGTCTGAGGGACCTGCAGCCCCCCTCCACACACACACCACACACCAGCCAGGACGGCCTGTGATTGGCCGGGCCTTTATGACTGTCGATTGATGGAGGTAAGAAAAGCGTGGAGGCCTGCGAGGGGTTTTCTTTTTACTGCCTGCTGCAGGCAGCTGGGTGAGGAGCCCACTCCCTCTGAACAATGCAGCCATAAAGAGCCCGCACACAATCCCGCCGCCTGACCCCATCACCTCCACCGCCCGACAGCCCGACGGGGAGGCTGAAGAAAGACGGGGACCGGGTCCAGATGATGACCGGGGACAGGGGGAGGGTGCAGGGGAGGAGGGGGAGTCCGGGCCTCTCCAGAGTGGCACTTTGATGAAACACAGCAGCTTTATCGCAGCGAACGTCTGCGTCGGAGCCTCGAACCTGTTCTGCATCCCAACCAGAGGACGGTACGCCCCCGAGGAACCGGCCAATCAGAGACCTCCGAGGACCGTTTGGATCCTGATCCTGAAAACTCGCCAAACCTCATCAACCATTTCAATGTGTAGTACTCTGTTCCACTGCTGTAATACTGCATGCTGTGTGTACACTGCATTACTGCACTACTACCATAACCCTGCCTGTCTGCCTGTCTGCCTGTCTGTCTGTCTGTCTGTCTGCCTGCCTGCCTGCCTGCCTGCCTGCCTGCCTGCCTGCCTGCCTGTCTGTCTCTGTCTCTCTGTCTGTCTGCAGGATGTCCACATGTCTTTCCTGCCGCTCTGCATGAAGGCTTCATGATAACAGACGTTCCATTTTCGATAAGGCGTGTTGATGGACAGAGGAATCATAAAGCAGGAGCCCGAGGGCCCCGAGGCTCGGCCCTCCTCCCTCTATGGCGCCGTGCAATTACAGTAATAGTGTGGAGGCTGCAGCGTGGAGCGCGGAGCTCTGATCCCCGGCCGTGTGCCGACGGAGGCGACGGTGCTGCATACAGAGCGCGGAGGAGACGAGACGCTGTGGCCTGAATCCTAACAGACGCTGGGAGGAAAAATACGACAGCTCTGATCCAGAAGAGCGTCAGCTGTTGTGTCTCCTCCGTTTGTGAGCTGTCTGTCTGCTGCAGGTGAGGAAGAGCGAGCTGTCTGTCTGCTGCAGGTGAGGAAGAGCGAGCCTCACTGAACCACCTGAAGTCTTTCAGACAGACCAAGCTGATCATCAGGGCAACACGCCACCAGGACACGAGGTGGCAACAGGAGAAGACAACCGGCCAATCAGAGCGGAGTATGTACTGAGGACTTCCTCTTTTACCTTTCACGGGTGCATGAAGAGGACATGCGAGCGGAGGTGTGCTGGTGGTGATGGGAGTGCAGGAGGCGCGTCGCTCTGCACCTGCACACCGCTCAGCTGGCCCCTCCCCCCGCACAGGTGTTCCAGGTGTTGTGATGTCAGACGTCTTACCTGAGAGGGAGGCAGCTCTCCGGCTCTCCTGCTGCTGAACGGGTGGACTCCGGCGGCCGCCGTCCTGCTGCCCGTCTGGAGGTTGATGGGGGACGTCTGCAGCGGCTCCGAGCTCGCCGCCTTCTGTCCGTTGATGTGTGCGGTCACCATGGAAACGGGAGCCTTGGCCGGCACCACGGAGATGGCGATGCCCTGACTGGGAGGCTTGATGAGGGACAGCGGCTTCGTCGTCCCTACAGGACAACCTCTGACTGCCAGCTTCTGCAGGGGGACACAGAGACAGACAGGAAACGGGGTTAGAGACAGACAGGAAACAGGAAACAGTGTTAGAGACAGACAGGAAACAGTGTTAGAGACAGACAGGAAACAGGAAACAGTGTTAGAGACAGACAGGAAACAGGAAACAGTGTTAGAGACAGACAGGAAACAGGAAACAGTGACAGCTTTCTATTGAAGTACAATCACCACATCACTACTGAGAGTACTCAGAGTACTAACAGTACTGTAAGTACTTACAACAACATCTGTGACTGTGAATCAGTTTGTGAACTAATAAAGTTTGTTTTGAAACCAAACAAACAATAAACTTCACTGGATGAAGAAAGACACAGAAAACTGAGGAGATGAAGAAGATGATGAAGATGATCCATTCAGTGAGTTACAGCAGTACTGATACTGAGGATGCTGCTTACTACTACTACTACTGCTACTACTACTACAATTATCAGTGATACTACTGACATCTACTTCCAGCACTACAAATACTAGTACAGCTGGTCCAGTGAAAGGTGCACAGGTCACACTGCAGCCCAGCACGGCTGGCGTCATGTTTGTGATGGCGGGCATTAATCAGTATCGATCAGAGCGATCAGGAAGTACTACAGCCTGCGTTTTACTGCCATCACGGCTGACAGAGGTACTCAGTGTATGTTTGCTTGTCTTCTGGTAATAAAGTTTGTTGTATTTTTAAATTTTGTAATGTTCACTTCGTTTACAGACGACATTGATCTGGAGGTCAAGCGTCGACGACATCACGTGGTCACGAGTCGACTCGTCGTCACTTTGCGAACGTGTGAAACAGACGGCGGCGTTTCCTTCTCAGGACTCCATGTTTGGAGCTGTGAGGCTGCTGCTGCCGCTCGAGCTGTCCTCTCACCAGGCCGGCCTCATCACCACACACACACACACACACACACACACACACCGTCAGACCCCTCCCCCACCCGCCCAGCCTCCTCTTCAGCCTGGAAAAGAAAACATCTTCCAAAGCAGAGATAAGTACATCTGGCTTTCCCCTGCGCTTCACCCTCGCGCTGCTGACAGAAGAGGCTCTCTAAATATTTTATACTCCGTCCAACCGGCCCTCCTCATCCCGCCGCTGCCTTTTTTCTGCCTTTCTGTGGCTACAGTGGGTCTGTGGGTGTGGGGGGGGTCTCTTTCTCTGGCAGAAGCAGACAGTTTGTGCATCTGCTGAACAAACATGAAGGCTTTCTGAGCAGGCGGCGCGGCGTGCGGTTAGAGAGCGTTCACAGACCTGAGCGTGCTCGCTCGCCGCAGTAATTACCTTGTAAATACATCAGCAAAGAGGCGCTTTGATAAACAACATCAAACGACACGGAGAGGGAGGACGAGGAGGGTATATGTGCTCCTGTTTTACACCCAAATGTTCCCAAATCACCACAAACCAGTCTGAAGAATTCATCCACACCAGCTGAATTTCACTTTTCTTTCCCTGAGTGGACCCCCCCCCCCCCCACCATTACAGGCTCTATTATCCACCCGGAGTGCAGGGAGGGGGTGGGGGGAGGAAGCAGGGGGTTTACACATTCATTCAGGGGCCCGCTGCTGCCTCAGATGCTGCATTACTAATCAGGCAGTCCTCCTTAAAACAGAGGCTGCAGCTTTAAGGTGGACTGGACGCGTTAGGTTTTTCACCGCTCACATGCAGCTGACAGCAGTCTGATTTCTTCTTCAATAACAGTGTGCTTTTATTGTGAAATAAAGGCAATAATCCTTCCTGAACATATTCCAACACTGACACTGAATCATTAATGAAATGTCAGTTTTTACAGGCCCACAATGTCAGAAAACATCAAAGCGTCATAATTAAACCAGCACCATCAACTCACCTCATCATTTCTCTAATATATGATGATGATGATGATGATGATGATGATTATTCTGGTTATCATTAAAACAGTGACAAAGACGTGAAGTTGCTGTTTTCAGTCACGATCGCACTCTTCTCGTCCTGAGGGCCTTCAAAGCCTCGGCGGTTTCTGTCAGGACTTATTTTAAGTCCGATCACATCAGTGGATCAGCTCGATCTGACGGTCTGCTTCTTGTATGCGAGCATAAGAACGTCAACATTCAGTCCACGTTTGGACCCACACCATCTCTCAGTGCCGTCTCACTTCCTGTCTGTGGCTCTCAGCTCTGAGCTCATTGGCTCCTGCTGAGGATGTAAATCACAGATGTTTGGCTTCATGTCTGAAAGGTTCAGCGCTCCTCAAACAGCTGCTCGCTGCAGCTTTAGCAGAAAGCTTTAGCTGGGGACTATTCTCAGCGGCGGAGGAATCCACCTTCGGTGCTGTGGTGGGTGTTTGTTTGTGAGTCTAAACAAACAGTTTCTGGAGAACAACGGTGTGTGTCTGTTTCCAGAGCATCTATTGGCTGATCAGCACAGACCGGACCGTGCACAACGTCGCTCCGCCTCGTCTTTAACGTCCAAACGCCACATCACCCCTCTGAGCCTGACGGAGCGTATCCTTCCACACGTTTCACCTGAACCGGAGCGCAGCCTCCGTGAATCCGACAGCCGTTACATAAGCGTGCGTCTCCAGATTTCACTCTGCAAACCTGCTGACGGTGTGAGAAGCAAAGTAACCCAGATTCACCGCGAGGCGTTCACTGACAAAAGAACGGGAAACTTTCACAGCTGCACAAATCACTCCACAGCCGAGGCCTCCAGAGCCCGTCCCTCCAGAAACCCCCCGCATTTATTCACAACTTGTTATTTATTAATTCCCCGTCAACAATGAGCGCGGCGCGGCCTCATTGTTTCAGGGGATCAATGTAATCCACAGGCAGCCCGAGCAGCCGCCTGCATCGGGACCCGGGGGCCGCCGCTCGCCATTCAGCATTTGTTGGAGCCGGGTCACCTCCGATTGTCTCAAAGGTCACCCATTCAAAGCCCCTCCAGGCTGGAGAAAAGAGACTCGTCCCTCCTGGAGAGAGCCGAGGAGGAAGTGAATGAAGTGGGAAACGCAGAGCGTGGTGACAGCAGGTACCACCGAGCCGCATTCAAGACGCTCCAAGACCTTTTCAAAGCCGCCTGGAAGCAGATGAAAGGAGGATTTACTCCTGGAGAAAGTCTGCTCCTGACCGATGCAGCTTCAAGATTCATGAACGCATCAACGTCTCCTCGGTCTGACGCTGCTCTGTCCTCAGGAAATCCACACAGCCGGCACGACGAACCGGCAAAGGAAGGATGAAAAGATCCACAAAGTCCGTCTGCTGCCACAGAAACAGATCACACTGAAGCAAACATCCAGGAGGAGGTTCAGAAACTAGCCCCAGCACCAAAGAGCGGACGAAAACAAGGTCTTCAAAGATTTACAGCTTTCAATAAGTCAACAAAACGCAGCCCGGCTGAACACGCGAAGACAGCAAGAATCCACCTTCCAACGGTCTGAGACACGACGGACGCCGCTCGCCGAGCAGAGAGCGTCTTCATCTCTGAAACACTACGATGACAAAGAAAACAACAGCTCCTTCTGCCTCTGTATCCACACAGAGACCCCATTAAAGCATCCAACACACCTGAATCCATCCACTAAGTCGATAATCCTACACTGAGGTTTCACCCCGAGTAAGAAAAAAACACTAATGTGCAAAATAATTGAAAACATAAGTTAAAGTGGCAAACAGAGGAGCTTTCCCTGTTAGTGGAAGAAAATATGCCGTTTTTACTCTCAAAATGAAGATTAACACGTCCAAAATCCATTAAAAAGACTGTTAACATGTTAGAGTCCAGGTTTGACCCTCGAGTTGATGCAGGGCCTGTTTTTTTCTCTTCTGATGGAGCAAGGCTAGCAGTTTCCCCCTGCTTCCAGTCTTTGTGCTAAGCTAGGCTACATTACATCACAGAGTTAAGTTCCTCTGAAAGTGTTGTCATGTCCACGTCATGACGCGTCTTTCTACTGGACACACACGAAACTCATGTCTTCATTTCCATCTCATCTGACGGCGAACAAGAGGACTTGCAACACGTCAGAATCATGTCGATAAGCAGCCTTTGCGGGTCGGAGGGACGGGGCAGCCATTTCTGTGGATGTCTCCGTGGACATTTATTGGACCTGAAATGCTTTGCTTCAGCTTTTCTTTGACATTCAGGCTGAGAGACAAACGGTGTCGTCCTCGCCACCTACAGGATGGCTCCAGTGCCTCTGAAAGAGCAGCTGATGGCACATATGGGGCCATTACAGCCCCTCAGGTCCGCGCTTCAGCAGGACGAGGCCCCTCTAATGTAGGCTGGGTGCAAGAGAAGACACAGAGACACCTGCACAGAGGCAGAGACACGCCGTCTTCTTCTCCGAATAGAAGGCGCTTCCTCTCGCTGACTAATGACAGTGATTTTACTCTTCAGCCTGAGGAACAGACGTGGACACTCGGCTCCTGAAGCAGAGCGATGTGTCCAAAATCAATCGGCGTGAAGCCATGAGACGGCAGAGGACGTGTGTCTCCACTGGTGGATCACACCGGGACACTCTGGGGGACACGCTGACCCCTGAGTGGACGGTTCCACCTCACAGGAAACAACCTGTGCGAGGGAACCTTAATGAAGCGACACTGGGCCGCACGTTAATGAGCTAATTCCTCCACATATCTGGCTGAGTTCAATTAGATGCAGGCGGCGGCGGCGGCGGCTTTCATCAGCGTCCACTCGCTGCTCACCTTTCATCCTCACTACCACTCTAATGACGACTGGACACCGTGATGGGGGGACACGGGCGCTCTGATGCACGCCCAACGTTCTGCAGCTACTCGCCAACACCGTCACGTTAGACCAAAATGACCCCCCCAAAGAGAAAGTGGCTAACATGAAGACGACGTCAGGCTGAAAAATCAAACAGCTGTTCAGGAGGACTAAGGCCAGTGTTTTACGGATGACTGGACTCCTGATTTCACCTCTGAAGACATCGACTCTGACAAAGAGAGGAAGCAGATAAAATGTTTCTGCTGAGAGTCCAGACCTCGCATTAACGTCAACATGCTGATATCTGTCAAATAAAATGCGATTTCAAACAAAAAACCTTGTTCGGCTGTCGTTTCCGCCTCGTTTCATCCACCAACGGCCGGAGGAGGACCACGGCGCTGCTCCGTGGACAGTTTACAGATCAATCCCTGGACGTCTCCAAAGTGAATTTAGAGAGTGATCAGAGCTCAGGTGTCTTTGTGCCTCCTCAGTATCTGTCACACCGCTTGGAGGAGCAGCAGGAGTCAGTGCGCCATGCAGGGCGTGCTGCTCCTCCTGCTCCTCTCCTCCGCTCCCGTCAAAGTGCTTGAGATAGAGAAGTGAGCTGGAACCAGAGAGCCGTCACGTCAGGAGCTGGCAGAGCCTGAAACAGCCGCACCACGCGGACTGTCAGCTGAGGGACAGCGGGTCCATGAGACATGGCTGATGTCCAGAGGACACAGAGACACTGATCCTGAGAGGAAGCACCATCAGCGTTTCATTCACTTTGATACCTTTTCAGGTTCTAACAGCGTTTCAAAGCCCAGACGAGCGTCTTAGCGCCACGTCGGAAATAATCTGTCACATGACTCTTCACGCACACCAGGTGTGTTTGGTGTTTGCCTCCTGCAAACAGCTGCCAGCTCACACAACAAGGTGAGCAGCACCTGGAGTCCCCCTCCAGTCAGGAGGAGTCAGCTGGAGTCAGGGCTCCGGGACACATCGAGGATGAGGCAGTTTCACTTCTTCACGCCTCTCAGTGAGAAAATGAGTGCAGCTCCTTTAATCAGTCCCACCTCCACGAACGCTCCAGCAAATCTTTCTAGCTTTTGTCTCCAGTCCCACTTGAACAGAAACACGTTTCAGCAGGAAAAGGATGGACACTTTGAGACGACCAAGACAAGTCCGCCACCTCAGCTGCTTCAGCTTCAGCCACACCTTCAGGAGAACGGGGGATTCGGGGCGTCGTGACAGAGTCGGAGGTGGCGTCCGTGATCTAAACTGGAAATGTAAGTGAGAGGGTTCGAGAGGTCTGCTCTTCCAGTGGCAGGATTTAATTGAGGACGCCGCCGCCGCTTGACGTCCACGTTAAGGTCATCTGTCGGCCTGGCTGTTTGCTGCAGAGGCAGCGAGCGGATTATCCACACTCATTATGTCCTCTGTTTTGATAGTGTGCCTTTGAGATAACGCGGCTGCTGAAAAACGCATTAGTAACTGTTCAGATTTCCATCAGTGCAGCTGCCAGACGTTTTCTTTGTTTACACTCCATTTAGCAACGAGGCCCTTCAGTCCTGAGAGGTGCTGAGGAGACGGAGGGCTGCAGTTTATCCTGCTGCCTCCCAGTGATGGAAGAAAGGCTCAGATCCTTCATTGTAGTAATACAATAGTAGAGAAATATTCCCTTAAAGGTGCTGCACTCCTGATTTTACCTCAGTGGAAATGAAAAGGAGGTAGCAGTGAAGTGCTCAACTACTCAAGGTGAGAGTACGAGGACGCTCTCAAGCTGGCAGAATCCCACCAACAGGTCCCTTCAGGAGCAGATCTAGAGCTTTTCACCAGAGCCCAGGATCCTTGTGGTCAGATGGACGTTGGCCCGTTCTCGGGTAATAGAACACATTTGTCTCCAGTCCCATGACCACTGTGCAATCCGCTGAGGAAGACAGAGGACACGACCGAAAGATCCAGAGCAGCTGCTAAATGGACTCTGTGGAGACTGTTTTGTCAGCTGCTGCTGCCACCATGAATTTTTAATCTCAAGTTTTACTGGCAGAAGTTTGATGGTTTCATATTTCAGAGAACAAAGCAGAGAAAGAAAGCAAACGACTGTAAAACTCTGAAATCGTTGGTTGGAGTTCAGGATTTGACTAAATGGACTCAGTTCTGTCCCACAGTCAAACAGAGCTGCTGTGGTCCTCCACTGATCCCCCTCGCCTGCAGTGGTACAGCTTATCAACAGGGGACACGGGACAGAGTCTGGCCCCTCGCCCACAGTCTGGCAAAGGAGGACATCAGGGACCGAGGCCCCCCGCTTCCCCACATGTGGAGGTGGAGGTTCAGCCAACAAACACAGCATGGGAACAGCTGTGGGACCGCTGGCGGGGGCCCAGCGGGGAAACGCTCCAGAGGTGGTGCCGTGACAAAACCTCCACCCAGGACCTGATGGGGAGGCGGCGCAGGCTGCTGCAGCGTGGGGGACGCTCAGATTGACTGAGCCTCCGAAGACAGACGAGCGCAGGAAGACAGATTCATGTCCTGCAGTCGAGCTCAGGTGACCCAGTCAACGTCCGCTCAATGAGTTCAGTGACGTGAGAAAATGAAGCAGAATGATCAAAAACCAAAACTCCAAACCAGGAAGTGAACGATGACTCTTTGCTTCTCGTTTGTTTCTGTAAATCACTGATAAGACAGCAACAAGATCAATATGAATTTATCAGAAATCTACCTGTCCGTCCGCTGGAACATCGTTACTGACCATGCTGCTCATGAAGTGTAACATCTGGATGTTTCTGTCAGAGCTTCAGGTGCGTACCAACAGTCACCTGCCGTCAGAGCTTCAGGTGCGTACCAACAGTCACCTGCCGTCAGAGCTTCAGGTGCGTACCAACAGTCACCTGCCGTCAGAGCTTCAGGTGCGTCCAGAAAGGAGGATCTCTGCCGCTCAGAGCTGCTGCAGGTATTCAGCCTCCTTATTAAATGTTAATTGTTCATATCAGTGCTCCTTTGCTTCTGTCTGACGGCTGATAGCACATTTGATTACGCAGGCAAACACCACACGAAGGCGTCCCTCTAAACTCTGATCCCGGCGTTACATTCCTGATTTCCTGTCAGAGAAAACACGGTTTGATCATGTGGTCAGTCTCCGCCCGTCACACCGACAGCGGACAATAAATCCATTTAAATGCAAATCAAACGCGCCCTGAGTCTAATTTTCTTCACTGGAATGTGACACACGGCGTCAGCTGCTGCACTGAAGGACAGCAGGAAGTCCACAGCCAGCTGCCCAACCATCGATTGATTTATTGATTAGTGGATCAACGACAGCTCAGACATGTAATTAAACTTTGAAGAGATGTTTAACTTCACACAGAATCTCCAACGTAAAGATGACTTCACGCTTTCAGTCAGCGTCAGTTCGGTCAGTTATCTGTTATCAGTGACGCCTCCCTGGTCTGTGATTGGCTGGTTTCAACCTCCACGTTCACCTGCTGTCTCGATAAATCAGCAAAATGTCCACTAACACAAACACTTATTCCATAAACAAACATATGAAGGAAGTGTTAGTGACTAAAAACAGCTTTTCTGTTTCAGACTGAATCTGACGTCAGTGAACTGTGACCACAAACAAACAAACAAACAAACAAACAAACAAACAAACAAACAAACAAACAAACAAACAAACAGGAAGTGCTGAGCTGGAAAAATGAACAGAAACACAGTTTTTATTCACTAATTACTTCCAATGACTTCTGCTTTGATCACTCTAACACCAGAGAAACTCAGCACGTCCTGGTTCAGAACACTTTCCTGCTTCTGTACTCTGAGTACTGTTGAGGTGTGGGAGCAGTATTTTTACACAGACTACTGCAGTACAGGTAATAAAGCTCCTGCTCTGAGCTCAAACACCGTTTAAAGAACGTCCGCTGAACACTGAACAGTTACAGAACTGATGATAAATCAACAACATGATTAAATAAACGTCTGATAATAACGACATGTTTCTCGTAAACAACTCGTCATCGAGTCATCGTGTCCTGCAGGAGTTTGTCTCCACAGAAGGACACAAGAGAAAAGCTCTGCTGAGTCGCTCGATGAGACAAACTTTAATTACAACAGCAGAATCAGTGACAGTGCGTCTGATCGATCAGTGAACTAATCACTTGTTTGTTCGGCGGCGGCGTGCTGCCTTCAGGTCCTTTGATTCCTTTCAGTTTTGGAGGAGAGAGTAACAGGATATCACAGCAGCAGCATCAAACTCCGCTTTGTTTATCATCAATTAACTTTCAGCAAAGTGCCCACAAGATGTTTCTGGACTGAACCCCAAAGCAGAGATGGAGGCGCTTCTGAGGCGAGCCCGCCGCGAGTCTGCAGCTATCGCCGTCATCGGCAGCCAGATTTCAATCGCCAATCTATGCTAATTGGGTTTTCAGCAGCGGCAGGGCGCTGCGCCGCGCAGATGAATGGGAGTTGATAAAAGACGTGAGTGCGGGACGGAAACAGCCTTTTTCTACACCATCCGCCCATCAGAGCCCTCGCCGCAGAGCCACGGCGTGCTGATTGGTCGAAAAAGTGAAATGTAATCGAAGGTTTGTGACACACTGACACTCCCCCCCCGATCTGACTCAAGCCTCTCGGGTTTGTTAAAAAAGCTCAGTCTGTGTTGTGGCGTCTTCGCTTCAGCGTCGCTTCCCATCAGCCTCGGGGAGGGAGCTGAAGATTCACCTCGCCTCTGACGGCGAGGAGGAGGCCCGGCGGGCAAAGAGCAGCAGCAGGTGATGCTCTGCTGGTGCTTTTACACTGAAGGGAAGTGTGGCCTTCCTGTCTGATCCACAGGTGTCTTTTCCTGGATCAATAACTGCTCCGCCCACTTTTTAAGCAAATCAAAATCAATTCAAAAAGCAGTTTTACTCTCAGCTGAGGCGGGAAAACGTCTGAAGAAGAAGAGAAAATCAAGCCGACACGTTTTATTCATTATTACTGATGAATCTGTGGATCTTTGTCACGTCCTTCTGTCGCTGACTGAAGGTTTTATTTAAGTAACGAGGCCTGACGGCTGACTGCTGCTTCTCCACAGGACTGGCAGCTAAGGCTCATGGGAACTGTAGTATTCAGAGACCGGTGGTCAGAGCGTGAACCAGCTGACCGGCGTCTGAGGATCAGACGACGATCGTTAAAACCTCGCGTTTCATACGAAACGTGTCGCTGCATCACGTCCAGGATGAGGAGATATTTACAGAAATCAATGAAGCTGATCAGAAAGACATTGAACATCCTGACTGTGTGCTGTTTCAGGATCAGATGGAGCCGTGGAGCTGCTCACGACTCGCTCACCTGTGAGGAGCGAGCGTCTTTAATCTCACGGCGCTCCTCAGCGTTTATCTGAGGCCGGACCGAATCACCGGCCGAAGCAGAACCGACCTGAACGCCACGGAGAGGAATGTGGCTCGGAGCCGCCGCCGTAATGAAGACATTCGTTTGGCCGGCGAGCGGCCTCGCACTTTCAGCGAGAGCGCGGAGTATTGACCGCGGCGGCGACAATCACAAACCGGCGAAAGGTCAAAGTCTATATTAAGTGAAGGGCCGAGGAGAAATTATAGAGCTGCCGCTGCTCCACTGATCATCCCGGCTCTGCTCTCCTGACCGCAGATAATCAGAGGATGAAAAATGGCAGCAGGAGCAGCAGGAGACGTTATTGGTGCTGATTAAATGGACGGTTAGCGTCGGCGCGCTGAGGCTCCGCTGGCCTCGTTCACACCGAGGAGGAGCCCTCATACGTCCACGTCACTCCAACAGTCTCCTTAAAATCCAGATGAGATGTAAGACGCTTTCACTGACCACTGATCTGAGAGCAGTCCGTCCTGGTGTTTGGGCCACATGCAGACCAGGGTCGACCCCCTCCAGCAAACTACCAACTACCCATAAACTACCAAAAATAACCGACTGTGGGTCCGACCAGATCTGATCCAGATTCACGAAGCGTCTCGGTGTAAACGGGTCAGACTGAATCAGGACACAGCTGAGGTGCTTTAGGATCCTTTTCTGAAGACGTTTATGTCCACACCGAGACGCTGACCTCCTTCCCTCCTTAACATGATTTACCTGCAGCTGAAACGGGATGTTACACCGACCACCAATCACAGAGCTGCACCTGCCAGCGGCTCAGACCAACAGTCAGTGTCATCATCGCTCGCTCTGGAACTAGTTTCCTATATAGAAACATCCAAAACACCATCAAATGTCCAGACGAGCTCACTGGGAGACAACAGCTGACCCTCAGCACAGGCCTCAGCTTGATTCTGGACGGAGACACGAGGACACACCTCTATTTGAGTCAAGCTGAGTGTTTGACGGCCTTACAGCAGCTTCAGAGGACCACAGATGGTCTCTGTAGAAACACTGTGGATGCTGTCCAGGTCATCAAACCTCAGCTTCATTGTGGGGGGGGGGGGGTTTGTGGGTCCAGAGGAGGTTCATCACCTGCAGAGCTCTGCTGCTGTCAGACTCCACACGAGCACTGATCAAAGCATCACCACCAACGTACGGAAGACCAATCAGAGGAGAGCGTTTGGTCGTGTGTTACTGTCATGTGATCATGGATCAATATCACCAGAAACATGACAGGAGACCATTATTTTGAAATTCATTTCTCCAGCGTGTTTGATGGAGGAACATGACGCTGAAGGACGAGGCTGGTCTTTCTTCTTCTTCCCTCTCTGACACTGACTGCCTCACATATGGCCTCCGACACTTTATTAATTCAGCCTTGGCAGCGTGGGGGGGGGGGGGGTCTGAGGGAGTCCAACTGGCCCGTGGGAAGCCGGAGCGTCAGGGTCGGCGCCTGCGCTCGCCGCAGAGAAAACAAGCATTTAACATGTTGGATTAGCCGGATTACGGACATCTGGCGAGCTTAACGAGACGCTTCTGATGGTTTTATCCGCCCTGCTGCGACGGCCACGAACCAACCAGGAGGTCCAAAAGTCAAAGTCTGGAAGTCACAGAGAGCTGAAGGAGAGGAGGGTCCAGACCAGGTCTGAGGTCAGCTTCCACTGCGTTAACACACTTATCTGAGAGTTTCACAGCGAGTCTGTGGATTAAAGACCCAGACGAGAACGAAGGTGATCAACAAACAGTCTGCTGATCAATAACCTGTGAAATCCTGAGAAAGGCCTCGACTGCTCCTGCCTGTTTCTACGCCACGGCGGACTAAAGTGAATATTGAACCGGGATTGGCTCGTAAACGGTTTGTGATGTCACAGATCCTGCTCGTAGGCCCGCCTCTCAACGCAGACGGACCAGCCCATGTTTTTACAGGAACACGGATTCCTTTAGAGTACAACGACAAGCAAACACAGCGGTCCACCTGAACGCGGCTCATCTTCTTCTGCACGAAGCTGATTTATGATCTGAAGAGTTTTTCCTGCTCAGTGATCAATACTCACTATTGGCATTGTGACCTATTGATCAGTGAAGCCAGTCAATGTCTTTCAGCAGGAGTTTATACGTCAGTGCTGTAACCTTCATCAGGTTTCATGAGTCAAACAGCTGCGACCAATTCATCATCCTTCATTTGTCAGATCAATGGTTTGATCTTAAAATGTCATAAATCTGTGAAAAATGCCCAAAACCGCTGTCTAAAGGCCGCGATGATGTCATCAAACGTCTCGTTTTGTCTTTCAAAACCTAAAAAATATTTAAATGTGCTTAAACGGAGTTAGCGGCCTCGACGGTTCAGTACAACGTTGTTTCACGGAGCTCTCAGCAGTGACTCGCTGTGCTCAGATTTTATTCTGTTCATGGAAACCTTGAATTAAAACACACATTACGAAGAAATAAACAATAAACAAGTTCCAGCTGACTGAAACAAACATTCAGTCTGACGTTTGTGAACACTGAGCTCAGTGATGGAGGGACAGAGGAGGAGGAGGAGGAGGAGGAGGAGGAGGACAGCTGGCTCTCCTGCAGAGGCAGGGAGAGGCTGGAGGAGGAGGAGGGGAGAGGATGGGGGTGTTCGCTGCCTGAGCAGGAGAGTCTGAGGGGGGAGGAGGGGCCGAGCTGGAGGCCAGCAGATGGACCCCTGCAAACAATAGAGGCAGACAGATGCAGCCACAAAGAACAGCGACCACACACACACACACACACACACACACACACACACACACACACACACACACACACACACACACACACACACACACACACACA
>JBBMOE010000105.1:88993-136493 GCA_037975065.1 Chaetodon trifasciatus | reverse complement strand
CTGACAGGAAAACCAGCGACTGAACGTGGCAGATTCAGAGGTCAGCTAAACTCGAATCAGACTTTTCTGAAACGGTGTGAAAATCCGTTTAAATGCACGTGGAGGTCGTAAACGAGCAGAGAGGAGGCTGCGGGCCGACCAGACGGCGTGGCTCAGTTTGTGGATCGAACCGGGCCGACGTGTGTTTGTTTGTCCTTCGCTCCTGAAATACAAATGTTTGGTTTGCACGAGATAAAGATCGGCTCGCTCAGAGAGGAGGACGGCCTGAATGTGCTGCTGACTGCATCCGAGTGACTGTTTTCTCTCGGCACATAATCCTCCCCCTTCCCCTGAATGCAACAAAATGAAAACAAATGGCATCTCCCGTATTTACAGCCAGAGCATCTGTTCACAGCGCACACAAACACAGCCGGCTTTTGCTTTCTTGTTAGCGTTTGGACGGGGAGGCTTTCTGGGAGAGCATTAGCACTGTTTGGCTAACTCTGACGGGCTTCATCTCTCAAAGCCGCAACCGTGAAGCCTCGTGGGAAACGGCGGCCACCTGCCCAGCTGCTTCCACCGCCTTCCTTCCAACGCTCTCCTGTCGAACGCGCCCGGGCCCCACGTTTAACGCCCGCCAAGTGTCCGCAACGGGTCTGCTGGTTTAATCAACAAGAGGACGAAGCCAAAAGAAGCAACTTCTCAAGGTGATTACGTTCGAAGGGTTAGGGTCAAAGGTCACAGAAAAGTTTACTGAAGACAGACATGATGAGGACAGCTGGACAGACATGTTTAAACAAGGAGGTTTATCCCCTCAGGACCTGAACATCGAGGCGTCGGCTTCGTTAGGGTTTGTCATCATGTGAGGAAAGTTTACTGTGTCCAAATACAAAGGGTTCATCCTCTGGGGCCATGAACGTGTTCAGTCAAATTTAGGCCAGTCTGATCTTACATTTTCAGAAAAGCTCAGAATCAGAATCAGAATTAGAATCATTTTATTGGTTTAGTGTGGAAACATAGAAGAAAGAGAAGACCTTTTAGCTTAACTGTGGTGCTAAAGGTAAAGTGATTCATTAAGATTCATCCTCCATGAATATCTACAACAGCTGGCATACGGGCATAAGTAAAGAAACCACTGATATCACTAAGATTCATCCTCTGAGGACCAGAAACATGCACAAGAGACTTCATGGATGGACAGGAAAGATGAGGAGACACAGAAACCTTTCAAAGTTCTCCTCTGGGAGCATGAATGTCCATTGCTAATGTAAAGAAAATCCATTGCTAAGCATCTAAAATATCTTCTGATAGAATATTGATCAAGTGAATGTTTTAAGGTCAAGGTTCAGGAGAATCTTATGGAAACATCCTCTGGAGACCATGAATAGAGAAACAGAAACTCCAGCGACCTGTTTTTTTAATATCTTGTCAAACATCAAAATGTGACTGTTTGGCCTCATGCTGGTGCTGGAGGAGGGCACTCTGGGGATCATCCTCTGGAAACCCAAAATATCTGTCCCAACACAAAATATCCTGCACAGCGACATGTTTCTGTATGTTCATTGTTTTGGACGGAGAGGACAGACACTCCAGCCTCTCGGTAAGCGAGCCTGATGTTGAGACACCGGCCGGAGCGTCGGAAAAGCCGATCACCGGGGACTGGAGGGAGCTGCCCGAGGAGCAGAGGAGCAGGAGGAGGTGTGAGGTGTGAGGAGGAGCAGGCCTGTCCCCGGTGTGACGGCAGCTGACGGCAGCGTGAGGCTGAGACATGCTCCGACATGCCAGTGTTCAATTAGAGCTGTGGCTGTCACACATTCACAGCTCCAGCAGGAGAAACAGCCTCTGAGTTACAGTGAAAATGACGGCAGAGCGTCTTTGAGGACGCCCATGGACACTGTGTCTACATGTTAATTAAAAGAACCAGCTGTTCTGTCATTTCTAGACAAAATACATTTTTCTTTGCAGCAGTTTGGCTTCTGTAACCAAACAGGATTGTTCAGCAGCAGCTCCTTCAGGTTCTCTGCCCACTTTCTAATAAGACGTTCCTTACAGCGTTGACGAGTTACAGCTATTGATTAACAGTCAACATGTAGGTCACTTATAGGAGAGTAACCTTTGGGTTCCTGTGGGAGGACAAACACAGTCTCAGAGATTTATTCATTAAGCATTAATAGCTTATTTATGGCATTAATAAAGCCGTTAGTCACAGCTGACGAGCCTGAACAAACACTGAAATGAATGAGGCTCTAGGATGGAGCCGAGGGGAACTCCAGCAAGTCTCTCACACAGTGTGCTGAACACATCACTGCCTGGATACGTCTTTAAATACAGTCACAGGAGTGAGAAGTGTAAGAACGAGGCTCAGATCTGATCTCAGCTCTGGATTTAAGAACCAATAAAACCAAGTCAGAACTGCACAAACCTGAATCTGAACCTCAACCGCCACGTCAGGTTGCTAATGCCGTCTACGTCTGAAAAACATTAACAATCAGAGGATTTATGTCTGCGCATGACAAAGAGCAGCATGTCCATGCTTCTACTTCAGCGGGTCTCGTCTCAGGTCCCAGGAAAGTCTTTTTTGAGACGCTGGCTCTTAGTGCCTCATGGACAGAATCTGAATCACTGCCACTTCTCTCTGTGATTCTGGACCTGAAACTCTTCCTGCACCTGAGTCAACAAACAACAAACAAGCCTTTCTGGCTTTTATTGCTTTTTACTTTTCAAAGGATGAAAACACGGCAGCCCTTCAGAAAACCATAAATCTGGCCTAAAGTGCCTTCACAAACACTGGATTACACATTAAAGGCCGGACAGGTTTCTGAATCCTGCTTCTGCGGACACCTGAACACCTGAGCAGCAGCTCACGAGCTGAAGGAGAAGACTTTAAACATCTTTCATCGTTTAAACCCTGCTGCAGCTCTCTGATTGGACTGGCTTCCAGCTTCCAGCCTCTCTCTTCCAACCCGGAGCTTTCAGGCTGCCGCCTGCTGAGGCTGTCGATAGCCGGCCTCTAACAGGTCACCGTGGAGAAAATGATTGAGTTTTGCAGCGCTGCAGATGTGGCGTGGCCTCTCCGTTTGCCTCCGGGAGTTGCAGACGACGCGCCGTCATTGGCTTCTGCTCCGAACCTGCAGGCGGACGGCTGCGCCTGTGTCGGCGTCTCGCTCCGTCTCACACAACAAAATGCCTTTTCATTAGATGCAGGTAAATGAAATTGTCTCTCATCTCTGCAGCCGCACGCGTGACAGCGAAGTCGTCCATGTTCAGACAGAAAGTCCATTACGGCGCTGACTGGACGGACAGTCTGTGGTGTACAGGACAGCGTTACAGAGGCCTCACTCATTCATTTAACCCTTACATAAAGTCTCCCCTCACCCTGTCACAGTGACTGATGCTGCAGCGCTGAGAGGACACATCTTGATGAATGTCCTCACACTCGTGGACATGAGCAGAGGAATATGGAAAGCACATTGTACTCCAGCACACCCACCTCGTCTGCTGCTGCTTTGCTTCTTTTCTACGGGCTCTTGTCTTATTTTTGTCCATAAATCCTCTCACGTCTCTCATTCAGTCTGAGGAGTTGAGGCGGCAGGGAGGGTCTCACCGAGAGACGCGCTCAGGTTACATCACAGGAAACGCAAGCTCGTGTTTTAGAGCCGGACTCATACGACTGGCTGAAAGCGAGGACATCTCCACCTCTGCTGCTTCGATTTCGGTTATTTCTGTCTCTCATAGTCTTTACGGAAGCGTGCTGCTCAATCAATGTCTCATTAAACGTCCGCCCAGCGGCCGCGAGCTTCGCTTTGTCCTCGCCGAGCGGCGCTGGGCGGGAAGCACAGCAGAGGTCAGCGGCGTCTGTGATGTGTGTTTACTGAGACGATAACAGGCGAAGAGACGGGACAGCCTGCATCGTGTCCGGCTGCTGTCCCCGTGAGGCTGCAGGTGAGGGTCCAGCCCTTCGTCCTCATTTGAATTGTGTGTTTTAAGAGCGAATGCCGTCAGAGGCTGCGAGATCAGGCCTGCAGCCCTGCTTCTGTCAGCGCTGCACGTCTGCATCCTGTCTCTTTATTTTTACGCCAGCACAAGCCTCGTTATATTTGGCATGTTGCTACGGAAACTGGCCTTCATTTAAGAACCATTGTTGCCTCTTCCACGAAGGGTAGAACAAACTGTGCCGAGGCTTTTCTTTCATTTCTGAAGCGTCGCTTTGACACGGAGCTCAGGTACGGCAGAGTTTAACGCCACGCTAAAGAGCGTGAAGAGAAAAAACTCTGCAGCGAGCAGGTCATTATTTTTCATTAAGCAAAGTCGCACAGTAATCACTCTTCAGTCCAGGCCCGGATTCAGCTGACCGTTGAATAATGTGCAGCCAGCACACACACACACACACACACACACACACACACACACACACACACACAGTAGCCAGAAGCTGTGGACAGACAGTAGAAGGACTGTACAGTCCTCAGAAATAACAGCGCCTGCAGGCAGCGGCGCCGCTTCAGCTCACGCCTGATAATTGGGTTAATTTAGCCGTTTAGCGTGATGACGCCCCAGGACGGCGCCCAAAAAGTCCACAGCAGGGACGACAGTTGTGACAAAAACTAAAGAAGAGAAAGAAGGCGGCGGTGCTGACGGAGCGGCTGCTAACAGCCTCCATGCTGGTTCTGCTTTATCTCTTTCTCTGGGGCAGTTCTGTCCAAACCCCATTTATTTTTAATTGCTTTTGTCCGCATCTTTGTTTACGTCTCTGCGGCCTCCGATAAGCAAGGCAGTAATGGGAAATTAATTTGAATACATTTACAGAGGTAGCTGAAGTGTTAGCCTGTAAAATCAAACACTGCTGCAGAGCGCGGCGTCCCTCTTCTTCTGCAGCACCGACGTGAAGCTGCTGTCATGCACCGTTCACATTTCCATACGCGAGCTCACAGAGCAGCTGGTGTCCCCGACGGCCTTCATGTAAACACAATGTAAGTCAGAGGGCAAAGACCACGCTCGCAGCCGTCTGGACGGAGGGTCACGGCGGCTGCAGAGCACCGATGCTGAGGCTGAAACAGTCAGACTGTGTCAGCCCGAACATCAGGAGCCCGTGTGGACCATCAATACAGCGTTAAACAGGAAGTGGGACGAGCTGAAAGGACCTCTGAAGTGCTGGCTTTACTTAAAAACACCTTAAGAGCCCCGAAAACATGGCCGCCGGCGTCCCTTCTTCATGTGTTTCTTTTGAATGGAGCCAAGACACAAATCACATTAAAGATTACAGTGTGAGACCTCGTACTCGTTCATCAAGATGTCTCTTCACTGGAGGTGAGGAGCCTCAACCACACGGCGAAGAACACGCCACACCAAAACACGCAGGAGCAGAAGGGCTGTCCACACTCTTCTGTCAATGTAGAGCATGAAGATACTGTCTTAAATGTCCCACAAAGCCGTCTTTTTACGAACGTGACGCGACTAAAGACAACTACGTTTCTGCTTTTGTCGCCTGCAGTTTGGAGTCAGATCGCTCTGAAAACTACGGCACCCATAAGGCTTTTCTGCCCGTTGGCATGGTGACAGCAAAGCATCTCTTCCACCCGTCCCTCAGCCCTTCTTTTCCACTGTTTTGATGCATTCATGCGCCGTCAAAGAAGTGGGAACAATGCACCTCAAAGCAGAAGCGCCTCGTGGATTTTGCCGTTTTTAGCTGGAGCGAGGCCGTTATCGTCCCTCCTCACGTTTCCCTCCTCTTCACTCCAACACTACATCCCGTCGCTGCTTTTCAGCCATCACTCACGGCGACCTTGTCGAGGAAAAACAAATTAAAGTCCCATTTATTATACGGCGCTCTTTGTTAGCGCCTGACTGGCAGCACAAGGACGGCCCCCTCCACGGCTGCATTTAACCCCAAACCCCAGAAACACTCTGCACACACGGTTCAGGCTTCTCCAGCTGCTTCTGATGAACTGTTTGTGGTTTTATTAGCACGGCAGTTCGTCTTCGTCCAGCTCGTCCTCTCAGAGGACAGATGACACTCGCTCACACACAGATGAATAAATCAAAACGGTTATTTTTCATTCAGGACTTCAGTCTTGAGCGCTGTGGACAAGCTTCAAGAGCACTTTTTCCACCGTGACGTCCTTCATCTCAAGGTCATCCTCAAGAGCCATTGAACCAAATACAAACCTCACGAAATGTTCAGATCTCACAAAAAGTCTCTCAAAGGGACAAAGCATAAATCTGCATTCTCAAGTTTTCTTCTCGCCAACAAGTCCACAAAAAGTCCAAAATTTCTAAGACTAAACGGATGGAACGCAGCGCTGCAGATCAGTCATTCATCAAACGTCCCTGCAAAGCGTCCGTGACTTCCCTGAAGATGAAGAGAAGCATGAAAGGCTCGTGGCATCCTGAGCCCGCTGTTCACCAGACATCATGGATCATTTCTGAAATAACATCCAGTCAAACAGTTTTGAACAAAGCAGCTGAGAAAATCTTCTCATACTGATGTCATGATCCAAACGCTGCATTCAAGGACATCAGTGAGTCCATACTCAAAGCTGTTTGGCAGACACGCAGACAGGGACTGAGACGGCAGATGATGTGAAAACAGAAAGAAACACAGCGTCGTAAACAAGCCTCTGACCGAAACTCAAGGATGCTTGAAGGCCTTGAATCCAGATATTAGACATGTCCCAAAGACATTTCCCGGCTGACTCTTCACTGCAGCCATGATTCAAATGTGGCAGGAACGTTAATTCAGGCACTTTTTGTGGACCTGAATGTGCATATTTTCATAAAAAACAGAGCTCATGGAGTCTTCAAACCATCCCCCTCACTGCTCCTCTCTTCCAAACAGCTTTCCAACGGTTAAAGTCTGATTTCAACGCGTGAACGAAAGAAAAGACGGCAGCCGTGCTAACGAGAGCACAGAATCCATGAGTCAAACGCTGCACGAGCTGCATTCAAGGACGTTTCTGAGGCCTTGAATGTGGATTTTCAAAGACGTTCTCCTGCTGCTTTTGTTAAATTACGATTCTTAAGTCGACGGTTTCCGCTCCACTTTAGTTACCAGGCAACTTGGCAGCACATTTCAAGTGAGACGTGATTAAGCAAACATATTATTCTCCCTCTGAAGGCCCAACGAAACCCATTTCAGCGCCGGCCCGTCCGTCTCTGCGCTCCTGCTTTTAATTCCTCTCATGCAGCTCTTTATCCGGCCCCGGCATGTCATTGCCTTTGCAAAATTGTGACCGGCGCTGCTGTCCTGAAGACCGGCGGGCCATAAAAGCCTGGGTGGAAAAAAACGGCGCCCTGCGGCCGAGGAAATGTGTCAAAAAGCGTGTTGGCGGAGGAAAGGTGACACATCGGTACCTTAAATCTCAGCTCAAAGCAGGAAATCCCTCTTCAGCGTGAGCCACAGTCATCAGCCACTCACACGGCAGCAAAGTGTCGTGTTCTTTATGTGCATGTTTGCATCCGTGTGCTGTTTTACAGAGCGAGCCCCCCCCCCCCTCCCCAGCGAGCAGCAGTTTATTTACAGACTCTCACACACTGATTTTAAAGCATGCAGGGCTATTAATAGTGCAGCAGCCCTGATCTCCGCTTTGAGACGAGGCTGCATACGGACCGTGCCATCTTCTGGCTGCAGCGGAGAGAGAGGAGGCTGAGCGAGGGGGGAGAGGGGGAGAGGGGGGACGAGTCACCGCCGACATCCAACCAGTGTGGACGTGGAGACAGAGACGCTGCTGCTCGCTAACGATAAGAAGCCGCACGTGGAAGCCTGTCACTGCACGGCTTTCCAGAAGCGTGTCGCTCAGCACGCCGTCCTCTGAAAACTGACGTGGAACAGCGGCGGCGGCGAGTTCAGGCTCGAGTCCAGCTCAGAGGGAACGAAGCAAAGGGACCCTCCGGATTTACTACGCGACCAACACGTGTCCCCGCTCCTCCTGCAGGATGTCCACGGTCACTCTGCTGCTAATTACGGCGGAAATCAGTGAAAACAAACAAACACAAGTGACTCATCTGGATCTCACTTCAGCAGGATTCATCAGGCACACTCCTCTAACTGGTCTGAGGCCAGACATGAATAAACGATCGGGGCTGGAACTGAACCTCAGCAAACAAACTGTCTGCAGATCGAGCTGCACTTCAGCGCTTCCATCTGCATCAAGCTCAAACACTGATGAAAACATGTTGAATATTTGATCTTGGCTTTGCATCAGACAGAAATCTGCACGTTCAGGTGTGTCTGCGCGTTCAGGTGTGTCTGCGCGTTCAGGTGTGTCTGCGCGTTCAGGTGTGTCAGCTGTGGGTTTTAACCTGTGAGCACGACGTCAGAGTCACGTGTTTGTAGGAGGGTCATCTTCAGTGCACGTCGATGTTTGACCGTCGCGTCTCGTCTGCTCATCTACCGTTTGTTTGTTCAGATTGTGTTTCTAAGGTTACAGGATACAGTGTGAAGCGAGCGGCCTGAAGACGACCTGCAGCAGCTTCCTGCTCTCGGCGTCTACTCGAACACAGTGAGGACACGGCAGCCATTTTGTTTTGGGCCTGTGAGGTGCAGCCGTCCCCGCTCTCGGTCTGCTGGACTCGTCCACCTCCGGCGGCGCCGCCCGGCCCCGGTCAGCGGCGCTCAGCCCCCTGACGAACACGCCGCCCCCGGTGGGAGCGGCAGGTTCCCCTGAACGCCGCTGCTCCCGAAGCTTTGCAGCTGAAGCTGTGACTCACAGGTCAGCGTAACCCGGCAGGAAGAACAGGAGGAACAGGACTGATATTTTTAGGTGAGTGACTCACACAGACATGTCTCTCTTTTCTCCACGCTTTCACTTCTTCACTTAGTGTCTTAGCGCTCCAGCAGTAACGAGCTAACGCGGGGAGGATCTGCGGCGGGATTAAAGGCCGCCGTCGCCGCTGGATGGTGTGTTTTCATTGTCTTCTGCTGTCCTGAACACACGGCTGAAAATAGCTCCATCCAAACTAGAATTACCTCGTCTGACACCTCCATCACGATGAAGATCTGACGAAGAGGCGACGGGCTCACAGCTCTTTAAGTGAGGCCGAGCGCTCTCCATCTTCATCGTCATCATCTTCACATCTGATCATTATGTGTGATGCTGATTATTTCTGATGTTTGGGGTAATCAAAGGGGTCTCAGGTTCATTTTGTCCTGCTCTCTCTATCACATCATACTGTCAAAGACCAGAGGCACACGAGTGGTTCAGGGACGTCTGTGTGATCTGGACCTTTTAGCTCTGGTTCCACATGAAGCGACGCGGTGGCTGAAAACACGTCAGTCACAAACCGCTCACCACAAGATCATTTCTTCTGATCCAGACCGTAAACACCAACAGACACCTCCACCAGGACCAGAGCTGAAACCAGCAGCCAAACAATCGATCAGTCCATCGACTGAAAATGAGACATTCGCTGATTCCAGCTGCTCAAACACTCCTTTAACATTTCAACAATCAATACATGTATCAATAATCTGCAGATCGATCGATGAACGAAAGGCCTCCTGCTGCTCTGCTGTCTGAACTGCTCTCCTCTTCCTCCCGTTAAAGGAAGATCCACGCACTCACATACTGACACACATACTGGCTGCCATGGTTACCAAAGATCCTGAGTAAACACACACACACAAATACACACACACACACACACACACACACACACACACACACACACACACACACACACGGGCTGTAAAAGCAGATATCTTCTGAATTCAGGCTGAAACCTGATGTGATGTAACTTCCTGTGGCTGCTCTGTTGAACCAGACCAGACTTCAATGGGAAGTGGACCACACCGTCCTTTCAGGTGGTCCACCTTAAAGACTCTGAGGGTCTTTGCTGGATGCTACCTAGCGTACAGGTGTGGGCACCATGAGGCCTTCGGTAAACGAGCCTGACTCTGCATTCATGAGCGGCGACACGGCTCAGAGACAGCCGTCCGCTCTGACGGGGACACCAGTGTTGGACACTGTTTGAGGACGACATAGCCAAGTTATGTCTCCTGACGTTTTAACCGCCTGCAGACTCATTCTGCTTTCAGAGGACATCTGAGCGTCTCCAGTCAGGACACGCTGTTGTTGGCACACCTTTGGGCGACGTGTGCAACAACACGGCGCCCCGTCCCCACTTCAAAGCACAGACACTTTGGAGGCAGAAATGTCCTCAATCTTGAAGTTGATCAGGGAGGCTGGCGGTGGGAGGGGTCCGGATGAAGGCTGAGAGCCTCCCCAGAGGCTCCTCCACGACTGCAAGAGAGAAAACACGCCGCACTTCAAAGCACCGCCGCTCCTCCGCGGTGGCAGCTCGCTGTCTTCACTGCTTCTGCTGCCTCAGCCGCCGCCACTGCTGCGCGGACGCCACGACACAGGCCGCCGTCCACACCAGTTTCTCCAAAATACGACCAGCTGAGCACAACAACACGCCGGCGGTCACACGGTGGAGGCTGCTGGGTAACAAACGTCTGGTTCTGGTGACCCCTGACCTTTCTTCCAGTGGCACCACCGGGCCAAAACTCCCACTACGAAGGTGTTTGATACTGAAAGGTCCAGATAGAGCTGCTGCTGCCTAAAGCTTCGCCCTGACGAGCGAGCGTTGATGCTGATCACGGTGGACTCAAACAGCTGGAGTTCTTTCATTTCACCACACTGCGGATCACAACAAGGTTTACATTTGTTCAGAGGATTCATTTCATATCTAAATGAGCTTCAGGCAACACTAATTATTTCCCAAACCTCTTCAGAGCAGCACTGCACAGACAGCTTTATTAATTCTTATGTAAATAGTACTGGGACGTTAAGTACCGAGCTGAAGCCAACGTGAAGCCCGGAGAGTCGTAAGGACGTTGACTCTGCTCGCAGACACCTGCATGTGTTCACAGAGCACACGCTATAAGCGTGATCCACTCTTCGTTTCCTCCAACAAACACGCGGATTGCTGTCGGCGGCTCAGGAGAAGGTAAATTTAGCCTGCAACACAAAAACTCTCTGCAGCATTTTGCCGTTTCAAGTCTTTACTCGGCCGTTTTCCAAGGCGATGTTTGTGTCACTGCGCTTTGATTAAGGGGATTTCCAAAGATTATATTCCCCACAAACGAGAAAGGCATTATCAGCATTAAAGCAGCGACGCCTGGAGCTATGTGAGATCTGTGGATGAGATCAGATCTGAGAGGGATGGCGGGATTAGACGCACAGAGGCGCAGACCTGACAGCTCATCTCAGCTTAACACAGGCGCCGTCCCCACGACACCGCCCATACCCCTACATCTCCGGATGCTTGGACCCGGGACCAGACCCCACCCGCCAGCAGGGACAGTTCTGTTTGATGGATGTGAACGCACCCCCAGCTCACACATCTGGATCCCAGCACCCCATCACGTTCAGTCTGCAGCGTCACCACTAAGAAGCCATTAAATCCTTCACATGAACAGCAACAACAAAGCCAGAAGGTCCTGAGTGCAGGTGCAGCACCTGTGCTCACACCTGTTCACGTCATCACGGCGAATGAAAACACTGCACTTTTCTTTGTTCTCATAATTCATGAAACAAGTTTTTAAGGTGAATATCTGCACGGCTGGACACACGACTGCATGAGCGTTAATCAGATGGACGTAATAAACGCTCCAGACCTTCATGTGATCAAACACCTGGGGCACTCGGTGGATGAAGTCACCTGATCGTCCCTCCAACAGCTGGACTCCAGCCCCCTCCAGGCTGAGGGCTCAGTTATTTATTGGCGGTCCCTGCGAAGCAACACGTGACGTTCAGTCTTTATTATCATTGGGCCGTAATGTGATGCACGACCCCGTGACCTCCCGCAGAGAAAAGGAGGCTCTGGAGGAGGCGTCGCACCGCGGCCTCAGGCGCAGGACGTCACGCAGACACATGGCCGCCATGGAGGACAACAATGGGCTGATGGGAGTGATGACACAGCTGGGACTTCACTGCTGCTGAGCGGACGTTACTGAAGTCCAACTGCTCCAACGTGAAGCGTGAAGGTCAGGCTGGACGGAGCCCGTGAGGAACATCGCGAGAGCGTTTAAAGACTTCAGAGACCACATGAATGACTTTTCTTTTGGCTGCATTTAAGAGCGACTCAGGTCTGAATCCACTTTCTGACTGAGCAAATAAAAGTCTTATATAATCAACTCATCACACAGTTTTTTGCCTTTTGGCCCAAAAATCTGAAGATGCTGAACAAAAGACCTGAAAAGTCTGAGGTGTCTCTGTTCTGTCTCACACGTTCTCTGAATGTGTTCATGCTAGAACGGGTCAGTCGCTCTTCAAAGTTCTGTGCAAAGCATTCGCTTCAGTTCTCTGAAGTTTTCTGAGTAAAAAGATGATATTCAGCACAAATCTAACTTCTACCGCGTCCTCAGACGAGGCCCTGAACACTCACACATCACACAAACATCTTCAGCAGCAAAGATAAGACAACAGCCGAGGCCTGCAGCACAGTGTGAGCATCATCCACACACCCACACCCACACACACACACACACACACACACACAGGTAGAATAACAGCTGATCGGGCCGTGAACGTGATCAATCCGCCTTCAGCGGGTTAACGCTCATGAGCGAACTGTGGAAACACTAACACACATCAGACTGAGCTGCGATCGAGAAGTGACGACTGACCCGAGCATCAACGCTGTAACCATGGAGACGCTTCTACACCATCACTGACTTTTAACAGACCATAATAATACGGCCTTCAGTGCACACTCACAGGATGTGAACATGTGACAGGTGTGACCTTTACGGAGCAACCATGGCGTCCTCGCTCCTCCAGAGGACTCCTCCAGAGGACTCCTCAGAGGACTCCTCAGCGGACTCCTCCAGAGGACTCCTCAGCGGACTCCTCCAGAGGACTCCTCCAGAGGACTCCTCAGCGGACTCCTCCAGAGGACTCCTCAGAGGACTCCTCAGAGGACTCCTCAGAGGACTCCTCAGAGGACGCTCTGTGTGTCTTCTCGTGGTGTTTGGTGCTGTGCAGCTGATAAAAGGCCTCAGTCTGAGATCTACTCCAGCTACAACCCCACCTGATCAATTTTTCAAAGGGTTTTTGAAGTCACCCTCGTTGAAGACGCGGCCCTACTTCCTTTTATGGCGAGGCCTCTTCCCCTTTTAAGGATGCCACTAGGAGACTCAATAATGCATAAAAAGCAGGGCATTGTGGGATGGCGGCCTAGAAGGAGTATGTAAATGAAGGCTGGGCGAGAAGGCCAGAAACACAGGCCACTCCCACACATTGTTCTGACTTCAGCGGAGAGAAAAAGGCTGAAGACGTGACGTGTCCCTCTGAACGTGTCTTTAGTGGACTGGAGGACAGAAGCAGGACAACATGTTCTTTTCTTCATCGCCTGAAGACTGTGGAGCGAAAGGGGCAGAAAAGCTGCAGCATTTCACATTTTCATAGATGTCAGTCGCACAATCAGGCCTGATGTCGACAGCAGGAGACCAATTTCTCCTCGCCGAGGACGAAGCGGTTTCCATAACAAAGAGTAATCAGACGAACGTTGGAGGGGCTTCGGCTCTTCGCTAGTCCTCTTCCATAATTGACCTCTTTATGGTGATGTCTGTTTAGCTGGCTGAGTGAGTCCATTGTTTGTTCCTAAAAAAGCCTTGACGAACCAAGCACTTCCTCACCCACACACACACACACACACACACACACACACACACACACACACACACACACACACACACAGGCAGGAGACGAAGGGA
The DNA here is from genome assembly GCA_037975065.1 of Chaetodon trifasciatus. Taxonomy (NCBI): domain Eukaryota; kingdom Metazoa; phylum Chordata; class Actinopteri; order Chaetodontiformes; family Chaetodontidae; genus Chaetodon; species Chaetodon trifasciatus. The sequence continues at coordinate 122,797 of JBBMOE010000105.1, read as the reverse complement.
GAGGCAACAAAAAGCTAATCAGAGAGCAGAGAATGAGGCCTGGACAGCAGGGCTGAGAGGGAACCAGCTGCTGGGAGGAAGACAATAACATTCCTCTTCCTCACAAAGACAAAGACCTGCCGCCGCACACACACACACACACACACACACACACACACACACACACACACACACACACACAGCTCATGAAAGCATCGGTGACGGAGCTTCACGTGTGTTTACAGCAAACAGTCCAGAAAGTTGAATTCTGGTGCGCTGACGGAGGCAGGAGGCCTGTTTGACCGATCACATGCACATCAATGTGCCGGTTACATCACGCCGACTCGTCTGACATCACAGCTCATTCACAGGAAGTCACAGGAGCTTTAACGCCGTCTTTTTGTGGGTGGGTTATTCTGAAAGGAAGCAGTAAAGTGAAGCAGGTGAACCTCGGGAATAAAAGTGTGTGAATCACTGGGCACGAAGAGTCGGCATCAAACCTTCAGACTGAGTCGTATTTAAAGTTCTTTACGCAACACAAATAAAACGCCTTTGTTTTACTCAGCGTGCCGTGAATCCAGGTTTCTGCAGTCATTTTGATGCAGTTTGGACAAACAGGACACCATCCTACACTTCTTCCATCTGTCTTTATGTCAAATCTCTAGTTTCCCCTGTAAGATTCCTGTTTTATTTTCTTAAAATACATGATGACCATCTGTGGAAACATCCAGTCAACAAAAGGCCAAAAGGCACCACAGAAGAAGAGCGTTTGTACAAAGGTCAGTCCGGCGGTGGATCGCCGCTGCGGCCGTGCTGCTCGTGTCATGAACGTGTCTTTCAAAGCTGTTGTGGTCCAAAGGTGTCAGAGACTCATGTGACACCAAACACCGCCCGTCTGCGGCGCCGTGGTAGGCGGATGATGCTGCACCTGGATCAGCTGTCACTGATGTTTCTCTGCTGTTTGTTTGATCATGGACGAAAACAGGATGATTCAGATTAAACCTTCCTTTAAGCCAGCGTGCTCAGTGTCTTAGGACAGAGGACAAACTGCTGGAACCTTTCGTCCCCACATATCCTTCGGGTCCTGAACCACAGCGCTTAGACTGGGATCAGTGTGTTCAGAGCACGTTCAGCTGATATCCTGTTCCTTCTCTTGACGTCCTGTTAATTCAGCTGGTCGCGAACATCGTGGAGGACCTGGTCCTGACGCAGGAGCCCGTCTCAGTCACGTCTGCACAGATTTCGATGGTGAGCTTCCGGTTTCTTTGACCAGTGACTTACAGTCTTATTGAAGAGTTCCTCAGAGGCTCTTTGTCTTTTGGCCCTTTGTGCTGTCAGTGTGGTTCAGCTGTTGGACAGCTCTTTGTTCTCCCCCCACAGAACATTTCTTCTTTTGCAAACCCTTCAAACAGAATCACACCGATGTGTGAAGAGGCCTTTCTACGTCCTGAAAGCACCGCAGACCATTGAGAGAAACACAGCGGCCCTCTGACTCAGCTGACTGCCCTGAGTCACACCTGTGTGGCAGGTGGGTCCAAACGGTATGTAGATCCACAAAACGTCAGTCTGCGTCAGACGGTCCGCCAAAAGATCGCTTTTCAACAGGGGACAAAAAGAATACGTCAAAGGTCCTGGAAGGAAGGCTCAGGTCATTCAACAAGACAGACCGAGGTCCAGGACAGACCGAGGTCCAGTCCAGGACAGACCAAGGTCTCAGACAGACTGAGGTCCAGGACAGACAGGTCCAGGACAGACTGAGGTCTCAGACAGACAGGTCCAGGACAGACAGGTCCAGGACAGACAGGTCCAGGACAGACCCTTTCATACCGTCTGAGGGTGAGCTGCTGCAGCTGAGGCCTGATTGGATTCCACCTCAAACACTTGAACAACATGGTAATTGATGCGCTGCGAGTTCGTCCACGCTGGTTCAACAGATCAAGTAAAACAATTAATAATTTGCGGTGCGCAGTCACTTAACATTATTCATGAGCGGCACCCCCGGCCCCTCCATAATTACCCATTTAACAGAGCCATCTGAGCCAATCCGGGGTCAGGATGCTGAGGAGGGGCTGACTCGGCAGCTCTGGAGATGAACCCATGCTGACTGAAGACAGCCTTTTATACAAACACTGTTTCTGAACTCCACCGCTGTCACTCCTGCTCACCATCAGATGGTGACGGATCGCGTCGAGCTTTCAGAGGATCCGAGCAGGAGAAGAGAGGGATTGTGGGACGGTCAGCAGAGGTGTCTGATCCCTAATCGACTAATCCCGGCGGTGGGAGAAAGCGATCCGCTGACGACGCGAGGCGACGCCCGGCAGCCAAAACATCAACAAAATGACTTCCTGCTCCCGTCAGCCTGACACCTCCTCTTTGTTCCTCCTCCTTTTAACTCCCCAAACTGCAGCACTCCCACTCAATGTTTAATCAGGACGACCTCTTTAGTTCAGAGCAGAAATAAAAGATTAAAGAGGAGCCCAGTTAATACAAAAGCAGGAGGCGGGGGAGCTCAGAAACTCTCTTTCAACTGCTGACTTCTCCGGGTCGGCGCCACTTAGTTACAGCTGCTGACTGTCCTCAACAACAACAACAACAACAACAACAACAACAACAACAACAACAGCAGCTTCTGAAAGCGACGCTGCACAGGGTCTGATGAGAAACTAAAACTGGAACTTGTCACTGACCCAGAACTGAAGAGGCCACAGAGACCAGCAGCTAACAACAGGAAGTGTCTGTCCACGTCTCCGGTTGGACGTCGCTCAGCTTTGACTTTAAACGTAGAGCTCGGTTTGCTGCAAAGGAGGACAGGAGGAGGAACAGGAGCAGCCACAGCTGAGCCGACGGACAGAAACCTCAGACCTCCAAACACATCATCAAGGTAGGAAACACATTTTCCTGCGGTTTGGAGAATCCCAGCGCGACACAAACTCAATGCAGCGCTGTCAGGCCAGAGCGCGGGGCTGCGGCGTCCGGGCACAGCTCGCCGTGCGCTCGACGCCTCCCGGCCTGACAGATAGAGGTGAAGTGGGTTATGGGAGCGGCGGGCCGCTGCAGCCCATCATCCTGTCAGTCCGTGGTTAATTGAATCACGTGTGGGGGACGTCCTCCTGCCCATGCAGGCTTCCCTTTAACTGATCACAGTGCAGCGTGACATGGGAGACATCGCCACAAACACAAAGACCTCACTTCCTGTTTGGGGACTGTCGCTCAGTGGAAAGACATTCTGAAGGTCAACTTAGGTTTCAGATGGTCGGCCAATCGGCCGAAAATCTTACAGCAACTCAAGAGCATCATGTGGTTGTTATGCGATGACTTCAGGTGACGCACACACACAAATGGCGGATTATGACAAAGCCTAAAATGACCTGATCTCTACACGGCGAATTCTTTTCAAAGTAAAACCTCATTCACATTCGACTCTGCTGGAACAGTTTGTCTGATGTACACTTTGACTCTTCACTTCCTGTCGCTCTCACTGAAACAACAGTTTTCCTCCAGGAGTTTAGAATATCAGTCGACATGAAACAGGAAGAATTACACCCTTTAAGCCACTGTTTCAAATTAAGAGCCTCCCAGGGAAGGAAGACTTTTGACGTGGAGCCTGTGTCCAGAGGTCACACCTCCAGTCCGTCCAGCAGCTCAATAGTTCTGATCTTGTTCTCATTGATCAATATATTCAGTACCTGAAGAGGAACGTGAGGTAAATGCAGATCAGACTTCAGTTCTAGAAAAGTCTTTCAAAACGCAGCTTTAAGGTGGAAAGTTTTGTCACTTGTGAAGTCTTAAGGACGCGTCCTCCTGGAGTCTGGCATGAAGACGTTTCAGATGCTGCTGTCCCGGTGCCTGTCACAATAATCTGCCATAAAGCGGGCTGAGATGCTGCGGCTCAGCGTTTGATGATGAAGAGGGTCTTTCTGGCCGGGTCCCGCTGCTGACTGCGCACAGCGCCGTTGTCAGCCGGTAAGCTGCTGACCGAAGCCTCAGCCCGCCGCCCCGCTCGGTTATCAACAGAGACGAGCTGGAAAACCTTATCGAGGGAAAAGTCAATACGGCTGCCTCTCCTCACGCCGTGCCCTTTACAGGAAAGAAAAATGCTTCGACGAGGACCCGATTCTAATCTCCGTGACAGAAGTCAGAGCTGTCCTTTAAATTGCAGCATTCAAGGTGAGTCCACGGAGCCTCTGCAGGCTCTGAGCGTGACGCACAGGTAGGCAGCAGGACAGGTGGTTTCAGAAAGATCTGCTTCACGAGGTTCATGAGGACGGAGCTGCACCAATCAGCTGCTGCTTCACGAGGTACGGAGGCCTCCGCGACCAAAACACAACAGCAATTCAACACCGTTCGCTTCACCAGCTGCCGTCACTGGTGAAACGACGTGTTGACGACGGATTCTGGGCTCAGATCAGCAGAAGTGCTGCTCAGGGAGTCTCCTCTCACACAATCAGAGATGAAGAGGTTAACATCAACCAGCATGGTTTGCTCTCTGACATGATCAGAGTTCAGCCCACGATCGGCGCTGATTGACAGATGAGCTGTGACTCAAACCTGAGCTGAACTGTAATCTGTTATGCATGAAGGCACTCGCGTACACGAGCTGCTTCCATGTCAGGGAATTTGCTCGTGTCTCATCGTCCTCTTCAGAAAGACGTTATTCACGGTGTCAGTCAGCTGGACGGCTGAGACGTGGACAATACGAGTGGGCGGAGGACGAGGAGAAAGACTGAATGTGAACGACTCTGACCTGACTGACAACAAACACAAACGAGTCCAACACGTCACCCTGAAATAAGAAGTCAAAACCGAGAGTCTGCTGGCCTGAATGCTTTTATTCTGAAGGTCTGAGCGGAAACTGTTCCTGTATGAACCATAACACACCGAGCTGAGGCCCAGGTGCCTGGACGGTGATAAAACGTGTTGCTATGATACGGGGTGAGAGAATGTGAGGAAGTTCATTAGGGTGAGGCTGAGAGCGAGGAAGAGTGAAGCTACGGAGAGACAGAGGGGACAAACGAGTGCAGCTCGTCAGCAGGCCTCAGATCTGACAGCAGAGATCAGCTGACCTCCACAAGCTGCCTGAGCTGCACACACACACACACACACACACACACACACACACACACACACACACACACACACACAGCCTTCTGTTAACTTAGACAGAACCTGTAAGATAAACACCAGATAACGTGTCCGCTGCAGACGGGCCAAGGCGACAAAAAATGGCCGTCCATCAACATTCACTGAGTTCATCTCGCAGCAGCTCGGCAGCCCATTGGTTACAGTGTGTCACATGGTCGCAGGTTTGACTCCAGCTACTGACCTTTGCTCCCTGTTTCCTGTCTGCCTCTTAACACAAACAAACAAACAAACAAACAAACAAAGCTTCCTCATTAGAAGGAGCATCAGCTCTGCTCCTTTAACGAAGCTTTCCTCAGACCTCGTCCCTTACTTAGCCTCACACTGTGGATCTGAGTCCACATGAGTCCATCTGAGGCCTAAAGCCTGCAGAGATCCTTCACTGGACGAGCATCAAGGTGAACTTTGTAAATAGCACACCTGCCGATACACCTGACCCTGCAGACGGGTTGAGTGTGAGAAGCAACGCTGCGTCCGCCGGCAGAGAAAACACACTGACGTCCGTGAAAGCGAACAATTAACTTCAGGTCTGCGTGAAATGAGCGATGACACGGACTCGTGCTGAAGGCGGCGTCTCCACAAAGGGCAGCAGATCGCTCCCGTAAACAAAACATGCAGACGAGTCGGCGCTGTGGCGCTTTGTCTGAAACACGCAAACACACATCTTCAGAAGAAGAAGAGGCTCCGCGCAGCACGCAGGGAGGCAATTTCTCAATTATGACAGCCATTTTCACGGCTGTTTGAGGAGGATAATCCGAGCCGCGCGGCGCTCAGGAACACGACGGCCTCGCTCCCGAGGCCTGCTCCCACCTTCAAAAGTCACCACAGAAGAAGAGAGGAACATGTTTCCAGGCTTCTTCTTTACTAATGAAGTCACGTCTCAAACACGAGGGCACGTCAGCGCCTCACCACCAAACCTGACGCCAGGCTTCCTCTGAGGGAGCGGACACGACGGAGAGGCTTCAAAGACCGATATGTTAAAACACGACGTGTGCAGTTACAGGTCAGAAAAGTTTGAAGAAAGGACAATGTGACAGAAAAGGCATAAAAACACAACTTAACACTGAGAATAAAGTTCTATCTCCATCATAATATAATGTGACACTGCGGGAATAAACTACTTCTGCAGGAAAGATGTCATTTCATTCAAAGGAAAAATATATCTGATGAGAATAAAAACATAATTATGTAAGAAAAAGACATAAAGTCATTATCTATACGAGGCTGGAGCTATGAGATAAAATCATGCTTTTATTTTAGTAAAATGTGAACCAACTGTAAATCTGACTCCTTTAGAAAACGTTAAACTATGAAATCCAGCTGGAATTTTACAAAACATGGAACAAATTTATAATCAAAGAAGAAGAATGTGAGTATGATCGAACACTTGAGGACGTGTTTTACCAAAATAAAATCAAAATGTAACGTCGCCTTCATCTGCTGCCTTTCAGTCGAGTGTTTAACAGGAAGCAAAGACGCTACAGACCGACTGCTTCCTGCTCTCACCTGCGATCACAGGTGAGGTCACAGAGGGCCCTGCGGCGGCGGCGGCGGCAGCAGCGGCGGCGGCAGCAGAGCCGCGGTTGCAGCGCAGCAGCTCCACTTGCCTCACGCTCAGTCTTTCTATCGATTTCACTCACTTGCGTCTTTCGTTCTTCACTCGGTTCATTTTCCAAAGCAAACCCTCGCTCATTATTTATTATTTCCCTGAGGATCGGCGCCAAACATGATGCATGCATGATGGGACACGTACGCAGGAAGGTTAGCGTCTCCCAAAATATTTCTGCAGCTTCGTCGATGACGAACACGACGGTCAGCTGTGAAGCACATCTGACCTGAAACCAGCCAGAGGAAACAGCCAGCAGCCAGTGATCCTTCTTTCCGGAGCTTTCCAGCCCGTTTCAGGAGAAAGCAACACGCGGCGTGTTTCCAGGACGAGAAGTCAGACCCAGTGTAAAGACTCGGCGCTGTGCTTGGTGGCTCTTTCATAAACAGGTGTGTCAGCTCTGATCGTCCTGCTGCTCGTCTGTACGTCACACGGCGCTCTGTGCGAGAGGAGCGGCGGCTCGCCAGTCAGCACGGCTTAATTCATGGCAGCCTCTCTGCTCTCCGCCCGCCAGCCCGGCCGCATCAGCACTTTTCCGTCAGTCTCTGGAAATGACCGTTTGCTGTCGGTAACGAGGAGCCGTCACACGGAGCCGCGGCCGCCGGCTGATGCTCGGCCGGCCCGGGCGGCTGATCTCTAACCAGTCTACCGGCCCGACACGACGGCTCCAGACACGCTCCTCTCAGAGGAGATCAACCGTTTAACGCGGCTGTGACACGCAGGCCTGAGGTGCTCCTCGTCTCTCAGTGCTTCCTGCCAGTGTTTAAAACTGAAAGTCTACAGGAAGCAGAAGGACTTAAGCTCTTCAGCCGTGGAGCGTCAGCGCGGGTTGAGTTTTCCAGGTGAAAAGGAAAACGCTGCAGAAAAAGCTGAGCCCCTGATCGCTGGTGGATGAATGAAGCTGATATCCACCTTCTCATCTCCTGAGGGGAAAATGAGGATCTCCTCAAATGTCAGGCTGTTCTTTTAAAGCTTTCGCAACTTCCTAAGTCCCGTCCGTCCTGCCAGGACGCCATCACGAGTCGATTGAAGATCACATGGCTTAAGGCACGGATGCAGACGGCCGGCGAGCTCCTCGTAGCTGCTCCAAGCTCAACAATTTTCACCTCCTCTGAAGCAGGAGCGACCTCCTTATCTGCTAAACAAAGGCAGAGCGTGTTCAGGCCTCTGATTAAAGACGGCCCGGCGGACGTGAAGGCATGTGGAGACAGAGAGACAGAGAGACAGACAGACTGCCTCCCTCAGGAAGAGTCATCACAGGGTTTCCTGCTATGTTACTCTTAATTAAAGGCGAGCGTGGCTTCCAGAAATGATTAAAACGAGCAAACAAAAAGAGGGACGACCGGCTGCAGCCTCAAGAGCACAAGGACAAAAGAGGACAGATTTATGGTCCTCTGAGGCTCAGCAGGGATCTGCTGCTTGGTGCTGGTGATATGTGGGTGCCCTTTAGATGGCCCTTCCTGCTGAACACACACACACACACACACACACACACACACACACACACACACACACACACACACACACACACACACACACACACCCCTCCATTTGTCTTACTGTACCGTGAGCGTCTAAATCTGTGAAGCCACAATTTCCTCAACAAGTTTAAAGTCAGCTGAGAGACACGTCGGACCAATCAGAGCGCTGCAGGAAGTGATGACATGCTGACAGCTGCCTCTGAAAGCATCACAGTAAGGTGTCAGACATCAAACGGACGCCTGATTCTTCTTCTGCTCAATGACAGTCGACGACTGACTGTGAAGAACCAGAGGACTAACTCTCCTCTTCTTCTTCTATGGTAGTAAATAATTCAGACCGTTGTGAGTTTTGACCGTCGTCAGATAAAACATGTAATGAGGTTCATGTGGACGTCTTGGTGGAGGACACAGCTGTCAGCTGAGACAGAGACCGACGTGGACGCCATGCCTCTGAAGTTCACTCCTTCATTTTCTCTCTCTGCTCGGACTGATGGGACTGAAGCGTATCCCAGCATGCACTGAGGCCTCCTGGACAGGCTTCCAGTTCATCACAGAGAGAAGAGACAGAGACAGACACTCCGGTTCATACTGATGGACCAGTTAGTGACCACGGTCCACCTGACGGCGAGAGGACATGAGGGGGCCGGGGACGGAAGGATGTATGGACGGGGGGAGGGAGGGGCCGCCTCGCCACCTCCCACCAGAGACCATGGATGGCTTCTCAGGGCCTCTCAAACGTCCAATCACTGAGCAGAGCTGATGTAAGACGCAGTACGGCCGGCCGACCGCTGACCCTCGCTGACTGATGCACAAAGAGGAAAGAGGGCAGAAAGAGGGACAGCGTTGTCTTTAAACGTCCAATCAGCTGGACGGAAAACAGTTTCTGTTCAAGTTACAGCAGCTTTGAAGTCACTGAGAGCGTGTCCTCATCATCATCATCATCATCATCATCATCATCATCATCATGAGCTGATGTTTGCTGCAGGTCTGATGGTTCAGACTAAAACCTCAGAGAGGATTCAAACGGCCTCCTGCAGCTCCGCCCACCGCCACAGCCATCCACAGAGGAGGAGAGCGTCTGACAGCCGGCGCCACGCAGACGTCTGATGACTGACATCAGCGAGCACAGAAGATTTAACACGTCTGCAAATGAGATTTAACACCTTTAAAAGCTTCTGAGGCTTTTTCACAAACCCACACAACGCTGTTCAGGACTCTTCAGACCTGCGGAGACCTGAAACTGAACTGTAGCGTCCCCCTCTGGTGTCTCACCGCCACAGTTTACAGGACGACCACTGTTACTCCCTGTATCGACCACGGCCGGATCACTAACCAAGCAAGGTGCACAACTGGGCTGTCCCCAGGAGCTCCAGGGGCCCTGTGTGTCCCCTGGTTGTGCTGGTCGGGGTGTCCTCCTTTATTACCTGAGCTCAGGCCTCTGTCTTTTTAGCCATCTTTTACGTCATCGGCTGACTCTTGTTCCATTTGTCTTTTCCAGAGAAAAGAATCCAGAAAACCACAAGACGCTGCCTGAGACGCGACAAACGAGTCCCCCTGCGAGGACAAGAGCTCAAGCTGTTGGAGCTTCATCTTCCTTCATCTTCCTCGCTGTCACGAAGCTCCAGCTTCGCGACACACGCTCCTCCAGAAGCAGCTGAATGGATTCGGAGCAGCGATCTCTCGTTATCCAGCTGACTGTGGAGCAGCAGAGGACGGAGACACGGTGAGGAGTTAGCCGGCTGGAGGCTCTTCTTAGACTCCAGCTCATTCATTATGCAGAGCTGTGAGCTGCTTTAACCGATGCCATACGCAGGTGTTTGAGAACACCTCACCAGAGTCGATGCAGCTGCTTTTCAGAGCAAACGTCAAAATTCACAGACAGATTTCCTTTATCATCATCATCACTGTGTTTACTGTAGCAGCTGTTCATATGAACTCTGATCATCATCATCATCATCATCATCACTTAACGTGCACTAAGAATAAACCTGACCACGGTTCATCTCAAACGTTTGACACTTTTGGTTTACAGGAGGGATGAAACATCAGATTATGTTGAAAATCAAGTGTTTTTCAAGGAGAATATTTGAGTTTCTGACCTTGAAATCACAACAGTTAAACTCAAGACTTTGTCCAAACCCTTTAACGAGCTCACGGCTCAGCCTCCAGGGACTCAGCGGCGGCCATGTTGAAGTGGACTTCACCTTCACCAGGTAACCACAGAGCTGGTCTCACAGTAACCTGCACTGACTGTTGTTCCACAGCACCACACACACACACAGACAGAGAGCAGCTGCTCGCAGCTGGATTAACACTGCTGGAAGTGTGCAAACCTCAGAAAAACATTCACCAAGAGCGCCGCTTTAAAACCCGGCTCGTGTCCTGGAGTCACATCTGGGCCTCAGTTTGAGTTAAACTGCACTGAATCGATCTCACGACGAGAAACTCGAGAGACGCAGCGGCAGAAGAGACACAGGGCAGCTGAGGAGACGAGGAGACGAGGAGACAAGGACAGTTCAAATAAAGCAGACTTTATACAAAATGACTGCCTACGACACAAATGGGACTGAAATAGCCAATTAAAGTGAGGAGACGAGGACGAGGACACTGAAATAAAAGTGGCTCTGAGTGTCATTCACTTCAATGAGTCTTCTGTTTCAGTGAAGTAAACTTACATTGAATTTTGTTCAGTTTTGACCAGTTAGATCCCAGTTTCCCAGTAGAAACACACCAGTGTTCACTCTGTCACACGGGTCTGCAGCAGCCTGCGGCGCCGCTCTCAAACAACGGCTGAAATGTTATTCATGAACGTTTTATTAAACAAAGGTCTGATGTGACTGTGCTTCCTCATGCATTCACTTCTCCTGTACTAACAGAAACAGTATTAGTACACACAGTGTGTACTCTCCAGCCTCAGTAAACAGTATGGAACGAGGACACGCAGTGTTAGTCATGACCTTTACACGCAGCGAAGGCCTGGATATCCAACCATCCAGAAACACACGTTCCTCATCAAAACAAAGCTGATTAAAACCATTTCCTTTAACAGAGTCCGCTCGGAGCCCGCCTTCTCCTCCGCGTCAGCCAATCACAGGAGCTGTCGCAGGTCACCTGCACCAATCGGACGCCTGCATTCCTCAGGCCAAGCTTCTCTCCACAGATCAAATAAAAGCAGCTCCATGTGAGCTACAACTGTGTCCCCCTCTCCTCTCCTTCATCGCTGCCTCCGCACTCACACTCCTCTCCAGTCACTCTCACTTTGGACAGCAGGACTTTGTCTCTGCTGTCCACATGTCCACACCCCTACACATATATACACAGAGTACATGATAGAGACGTCCCTGTGTGAAACCTTAAAAAAGCCTTAACAAGCCGCAAACTGACGGCGTGTAAGAAGCAGGACGGCACAGACGGCGTCTCTCCATGATCGATGACGATCTGCTTTACGACATAAACACAGACCGCTGCAGGACAACAACTGAGCCGAACCGTCTGAAAGCAAGAAAAACAACTTCTCTACCTGACGAGTCGGTAAAAACTGAAGCCATGATGCAACACAGAGCAAGTGCAGCAGAGTGAGAGAGGATCAATGAATCCATTCTTCTTCAAGGGCCAAACGCAGCTATCAGGGATGAAGATCGTCCACGAAGACGTTACAGGGACCTCCACACTGAACTGCAGGTTCATGAACGCATCGTATCCACTCTGCACTTCTGTTAACTTATTTTTATTTTCTGATCATTCCTCCTTTGCATTTCCATCCGTCAGCTCCGGAGAGCAGCCTCCACCCCCCCACCAACGCTGGCTGTTTTCTGGAGCAAACATGGTGTTATTAAAGCGTGTTCTTCCTCTCAACATGGACGCTGCAGACAGACTGTGCTCCACATTCACAGCTCAGCTCCAGATGAAAATGAAGCTTTCACTCACGTCTGTCTCTCTGCTAAAGGACATCAAACTTCACCTCCAGGCCTCAAACTGTGACCATGAAATGACCTCCAGGCTTTACTCCAGCCAGCAGACATTTTCTCAGCCCCGCTAACAAACAAACACTTGTGCTGTTATCTAATTATTTCTGCTTCCGGCTGATGAATACTTGCTCTCTTAACAGCTTAAAGTTGGAGGCCAGTTTATTTCTGGGCACAGTAAATGTTGACACAGCCTCAAAGTGGGCTCAGTCTTAGCCCAGACCATCACAGGATGTGTGGTGGCGCGGTCCAGTGTGGACGGAGGATTTAAGGCTGGTTTGGGTGAAAAGGAAAGCAGCTCGTGTGCGTGCAGAGGGAAAGTAAAGGTCACGTTTAGCTGTGAAAAAGAGGAAAACAGAACAGTGTGTTGTGATTAAAGGCATCGCCGTGCAGTGCTGACTGGGCTTTCTGTCTCTTTTTCCTGCCACCCCTCCCCCTCCAAACCAAAAACAGCATCAAAGCAATCAAAATGGTAATGTTAGGCATGAATGGGGCCCATCCCCCTCCCCCTCCTCCTCCCCCTCCTCCTCCTCCTCCTCGAAACTCTGCAGACTTTTTTCCTCTCCATGTTAGAGGGGGGAGCAGCCACCCCCTTCCTCTCTCAAAATGGAAGCTTCCACTATCAAACTGACAGAAGAAGAAAATACAACACAAACAACAAGGACTCAGACTGAGGATCAGGCCAGGGCCAGGACCTGGTCCTGGTCCTGGTCCTGGACCGGCAGCTGGATGCAGCTGTGTCTCATCATTGTGCTGCTATGTGGCTTTTTACATACAGCAAGTTTAACGGCTTTAACTGCAACAAATCAAGGCGCCGCTCCAAGTGCTCACAAACTGCATTCCACAGGAAATGTGATCGATTACAGCCAGGCAGAGCAAACAGGCCCGAACAGTGCAGATAAAACACAACACAACGAGCGGCTGAATAAAAATCGACCTATTTTTCCTCAATTATTCTTCTTGCTAATGTGGGGAAGTTGTGTGCGCTGCTGTCGGGCTGGGACCGACCGGCGGGGCGGTGCAGCGGGAGCCGGAGCAGGCGGAGGAGCTGGCCGCGGTGCTGAACGCCGCCGCTGCCTCCATCAGCATCCATCCAGACCCGCTGCTCTCCGGCGAGCCACGAAGCTTCGAATTCACCTGGCTCAAAGTTAATATAGGACACCGTTTGCTGGCCATGAAGGTAGTAGAAAAGTGAAAGCGTAACCGTGAGCGAATCAAATGCACCGCTGTGGTCATGTGACCGACAAGAAATAATACCACCAGACTAAGTATAAAGTAACAAAACCGGGGTGTTTAACGGCGTGAAAGACGTTAAAAAGCGACCCCAGAACGACATCAACGGTCACTTTAAGCGACAAAACTTGAACTATGATGTTTCCCAAAGTGTGAGTCGGATAGTTAGCTAAGCTGCTCCTTTATTAGCCTCCACCGTTACTCCACAGAAACATGTCGACCTACTCAAAATGGACGCTAAAATTTTTCAACATTACACAACTTTGAGAGCCGAGACAAGAGCCGGGATGAAGCCCGGCCGTTAGCCTAGCCGTGCCGCCCGCCAGAACACAATGAAAAGGGTTTTCACAGTCCACTTTCACATCCACGGTGTTGTTATGGCGAGTTGTACCGGGAGGAAAGCTTCCTCTGCGGGCACAGAAACGGTCCTGAACGCCTCACACAGCAAACATGTTGGAGCTTACTTGTTTATCGCTCAGGGCTGTGAGTCTCCTGTCGTGCAGCTGTCTCTTAAGCTCTCCATCCTACAACCCAACAAGAACATTGTCAGTGTACATGAGCATTTTTGGGCACAACAATGAAACTTCACAGCACACATGACGGGATTTTTTCAGCAAAGTCACGATGAGGGCAGCTCAGGCGGCCACAATAAACGGCAGGTTTGCTAACCGGTGATCTGCTGATGTTCACCGAAAACAAGAAGAGATTTATGCTGATAAAGTTTCTCGCACACTCCCCGATCCGCCTGCCCGGATCGAGGAGCTGAGGAGCCTTCGGGAAAATATAACGTTTACCTGTGGGTCCTGCTTCATCTGTGCAACTAGTTTGTGAACGATGGAGGAGTGAAATGGGAATTACAAAAGTGTCTCAAGTTAGTCTGTCAGGGAGGAACAAAGCGGCGATGATCGCCACGGACTCAGTTTCATGCACCTCATAAATATTCAGGTCGCGTCCTGATCGCCACACAGCAGCGCCGCATTATCACTCCAAATTCATGTTGCTCGGAGAAAAGAGCCACGACAATTAGCCAAAGTACTGTGAAAAGTGCACTTAATCAGACTTGGAAGTGGACGCCGCGTCGTCAGCAGACATTATCCGCGACATGTCGCATAGTTCTCCCCTCGGAGTGTTCACCTCTCATCCCTTCACATTCTCCCCTCCTGCTCTCACTTGCTCATAACACCAATAAGCGTAGAATAACACGATGTTTCATTTACCTGATGACATTGGATTTCTACTTTCAACGCCTCTTGCAGGCCTTGTAGTTCCATGTTCCGACCAGAAAAGCACTTTTCTCCCACTTTCGACGCGGCCGAGACGAAGTTTAAGTGAATTAAAGATTTTTTAAAGCGACAATAACAATTGAAAGAAGAACTACTCAGGCTGCAAAGCAAGTTCTCGCTTCTTTTACAGGCTAGGACTCATCACCCACTTTCCGCCCGTCTTCAAAAGTGCTCCAAACCCGGCGGAAAGAGCTCAGGCCCCGGACGGGTCCTCTCCAGATTACGTCCGAACGTCGAGGGGTCCAACGAGGAAGCGGGTTGGCTTTTCTTTCGATAATTTTAAGTTGAAAAACGGGGACTATATGTTGTCCGAGTCCGCGGCTTGATTTCACTTTGCCTGGGGAAAAGTTGCGCTTCGGCTGTCAATGGTAATTCTGAAGTTCCCGGATGGAGCAGAGCGAGCAGAGCCCCCCCATAGACCGCGCATGCGCAGTGAGCCGAGGGAGCCACAACTGCTTGAACACAGTGAAGAGTATTTAAGATAAAAAGTCCTGTTTTTTTAAGTCTGTAGTTAAACTACACGAAGATGGCGGAATAATAGAAAAGACAGCATCCATCAAAAATAGACTTACTCTTTATTTTTCATGTTTTTATGGTAGACGGAGTAAAAAACAATACTAACCACCATTAAAACTGATATAATAACCATACAGTCATGGTTATAGTAATCATACAAGACGAAATTAAAAATTCATTTTCATCACGAAACTGCATTCCTTTTACACGTGTTGAAAACTGACACGTATAATATTTTAGACTGAATATTTTCCAAAGACACAAAATGCTTTATTCAAATACTGGATTTAAGTGCAGTTTTGATGTATTCAGAAAAATTCAGCCTGACATATTTTGTATTTCTGGAAACTTTGGGATCTCATGTAGAATTTAAAATAAATTTGTGTGAGGTTGAATGATGTTTAACTGCGTAACATGAGTTCGTAATGAATGGGCTGCTGCTCCTTAACATACATTATTAGAACGTTTTCTGATGTTTTTCTGTCTTATGCTACTAAATATTACTGACTTTCATAATAACACAAAAAGGCCATCGTGAGTACTCACTGAGGTTACCAACGTGCTGATGTCAGAGGAAACTGATGCACGTCTCAGCCCTGAACGTGGAGGCTCTGCCTAGAAACAGAAAACTAAAGTACAAATAAAAAGCTTGGAGCGTTGTGTGTAAAGCAGCTCTCCAGAGGGCAGAAACACCAGAGAATCACCTCATGTGTCGACGTTGTGGCTGAATTTTATTTAAAATCAATAAACTGGCAGCTTGAAGGAGCTTGTTCTCCCATTTAACGAGACAGAAATCTCCACATTTTATATTTTCCTGCATCAGATAA
The DNA here is from genome assembly GCA_037975065.1 of Chaetodon trifasciatus. Taxonomy (NCBI): domain Eukaryota; kingdom Metazoa; phylum Chordata; class Actinopteri; order Chaetodontiformes; family Chaetodontidae; genus Chaetodon; species Chaetodon trifasciatus. Next base: position 106,768 of record JBBMOE010000105.1, on the reverse strand, counting down.
CATAAATACATCTGAGGTCACATCACACTCAGCACATCATCCCCAAATCCCATTTTTCCCTCCACATGTGCATCTAGCCGCTAAAATAGGCCCAATGAAGTCTAAAAACATTTTCCTAAACTATCTCTTCACTGCAGCTGCTAACGGCTGAATGTTGTACGAGCTGCGATTCTTCTCCAAACCCTGAACTCGTCCTCCGTCCTGTATTCATTACATGTTGTCAGACGACTTTATTTGGCTCTCGAGGGAAATCTGGATTTCTGCTTTTCTCAAAGTAATCTTTGACCCGCCAGAGAAAAACCCCGGACCTCAAATCCTGCTGTTTAGCAGGAGACCACTGTCACTCCTTATGCTAGTGATAGTACTTTCATGGGCAGTAGTATTTTTATCATCTGCAGTATTTTTATCATCTGTGCATCATGTACGTAAAGAAAGTTGATTTTCTGTTCTACACGCTGTGTACTTTTCATCTCGACTCTTCTGTGCTGCTGTGTTTGCTTTTTGTATGTGTTTGACTTCATTTCCCCGCTGTGGGCTCAATAAGTCTTATCTTATCTTATCTTATCTTATCTTATCTTATCTTATAATGTCTGGTCAAGCACACTTTGAAATTATATTGTGAACGTCATTTTAAAAGCACAGAGTCTTTTTGACTTTTATCCGAGGCCAAATTTCAACTTTTCAAACGTTAAATTGTGATAATCGATATGATCAATAATTATTTCTGTCCATTAGAAATGTTGGTTTATCTTATTTAACATCGAACTAAATCTGAAATAGTTTGGCTTCTGTAACAAGATTCATTTTATCACTTGTTGGCTTTAATCATAAAGTGTTTAAAATACTGAAAAATGTTTTTTCCTTTTGATATATGACTGTTTTTGATGATGATGATGAAGATGATGATGATGGTGGTGAGCTGCAGTTTATCCATCTATTCATTTGCATTAAGGTGACAAACTTCTAATCTAAGTTCAGATTCTTCTTCGAGTGCTTTCACAAGTGATTCAGCTGTGAACGTGGAGAAAAGGCTGCGGTCACACGTCGAGCACTCTTCATCTGTTCTGGACTCCAGCTCCAACAAGAAGAGCAAACATGGCAGCAGCAGCATCCACAGCTCCAGCACAGCGAAGTGAGGGCGACGGGGAGAGTGCGGGAGACCAGAGGGAGGCAGACGCGTCGATACGGATGAAGCCTCCGACCAAATGTGCCCAGTTGCAGTTTTTGCCTCCTCAAACACAAAGAGGCCAAATGTGGCAGTTTGCTCTCAGAGATCCAGCCTCTCTTCCCCCATTTCTGTCAGCCTGACCCCCGCCGCCGCCGCCTCCTCCTCCCGCCCCGTGGACACAAGCAGAGCCGCTATTGGTCCAAACTGCTGGTTCAGTGCGCGAGGGACGAGATGGGGCGTCAAGCGCGAGCCAATCAGGAGTTGCGAGCGCGGAGGGACAGGACGGAGAACCAATTGGCGGAAGGGAGGGGGGGTGTACGCGTGAGTATGTGATGTGAGAGTTGATGAAGAGCAGAGATGGCAGTTAGTGTTTGACTTTATTGTTAACTCGGCAGCGAAAGACTGCAGCTCAGCTGCCAGAATGAAGGACGTGAAAATGAACGTAAGCAGAGGTTCAGTGTGTGTTTCTGGGTGTGTTAACGAGCCGAGCAGGCGGCTCGTTGGCGCCACTCACAGAGCAGCACCACGGACAGAGGCAGCAGCTCGAGGGACTCAGACGGACATGACCGTCCATTGGACGCTGCTGTGGAGCTGTTCGTTCATGTCGGTGCTCCTCCCGCCTGGAGCTCCGCTCCTCTGCGTTCATTAACACAACACTCCGACCCGAGGAGACCCCCCCACCACCACCACCACCACACACACACACACACACACACAGGCCTGCAGTCCACACAAAGCAGCGGTAAAGTTGTAGTTTGTAGTCAGCTCGCAGCGCTGACAGAAAGTAGTCCCTCCGCCTCCCTCTCTCCCTCCCTCCCCCGCCCGCTCAGACCCTCCCCCACCCGGCCAGCGCTGCTGCTTCATCAGCTGCTACTTTTCATTTCACGGCTCAGCGGTGAAACTCTTCGAGTCTCCTCTGTGGTGGCTTCCAAGCCAAGCTGCTCCGCCTGCTCCGCCTGCTCGCTGTGAGTGGACACTGGAGCTGCTGCTGTCCTTCATGTTAGTCCTCTTTCTTCTCTGGCTGAATGTCTCTTCAATCTGAGACAGACTGAGGTCAGTCCAGCCCCCCCCCCCCCCCCCCAATTATTGCTGGAGACGTGTTTTAATATCAGGTATATTACCTGTTTTCACCACACTGACACCTGAGCAGCTGAATGATCTGCATTTCATACATTGTTTGTTATTTACTTTATATTTTTGCACCATTTAACCTCTTGTTCAGTTCTTTGTTTGCTTTCCTTTTGTCTTTTGTCTTTTGTTTGTCCTTTTTCTGTCTCCATGGAGCACAGCAAGCTGATCCTGATCCTGGTCCTGATCCTGGTCCTGATCCTGATCCTGGTCCTGGTCCTGATCCTGGTCCTGGTCCTGATCCTGATCCTGATCCTGAAAGTCTTTTCCACAGGACCAGGAATAAGAGTCATTATATCATTGTTTACGTTGGGATAACATACTTTTTATTTACCAAAGATACACTTTTTTGTTTGTTTGTTTGTGTCAATGTCAGTCCACTGACACTAAAGCTGTTTTTGTTTACACCCCCCTTAGGTCTGTGGACACCTGGACATACCTGTCATGTATGTAATATGATGTCTTTTCTGTGTGAAGCGTTTAAAGTTGATCATTGTTGTTGTTGTTGTTGTTGTTGTTGTTGATCAATGCGCTGCTGTAACAGCCTCCACTCTTCTGTTTCACTCTTTGCTCGTGTCCGCTTCCTTTTGTTGATGGTGTCCTTCACGTCAACACTGAGGACAAAAGGACAGTTATTTATTATTAAATGATACAACTTATGATACTTAAAATGTACTGAAGTACTGAAGGTAAAAGTACTCATTACACATCAGGGTCATTTTCAGAATAATTTACACGTCATATTACTGGACCTGGATTCTATTGGTGATGCATTAATGTGTTCATCGAACGTCACCGAGGCATCAATAAGGACTGAGTTCAGTTTTCAATTAGCTTCAGTGGACGTGCAGTCGGAGGAACACAGGAACTCCAACAGATTTGAAGTCAGCTGGACGTTAGTTTTATCTTATAGTCCACCTCGGGCCAGGCCTGGACCGGCCATCTGTCGATCCTGGCAAAACCCGGCGAGGCCTGGCCGGTCCTGGACCAGCCGGGTCGTCGCTCACAGGAAATGTTTAATGAGGAATATTTGGAAAACAGATAGCGTGCGGCAGGCTGCTCGACCGGCTGCAGACACTGAGTGACAGGACTTTTATTTTGGTGGTGTGAGGGGGCGGCGCCAGTCTGCCACAAGCTGCCTGAAACAGAAGTTTCAGAATCACTGACGCCCCTGAATGCAGCACAGACAAATGGAGTAACAGGCCAGTTCTGTTTAGTCAGTGCTGGAAGGAGTACTCAGATCTGTTACTGCAGTAAAAGTACTAATACCACACTGACAATACTCCACTGAAAGTAGAGTTCCACTCCACCCAAGCGTTTAATCACTGCGACTTTCACGTCGCTGCGTCTCCTCCTGTCCGCTGACACCACGTTTCTCTGGACAGACAAACTGGTGAGTTCATGATCTGAGCTGCTGGTGGAAACAAACACGTCGCCTCATCTGTGCTGCAGCACACATTCATGCAACAGCTCTGAGGTGAACACATGAATACTGATGACCGTCAGCTCTGTGAGGTGACACCACGTCAAGACAGAGGTGGAGGGAGTACTCAGATGCTTCATTTAAGTACAAGTACCAGTGCAACTGGTAAAAATACTCCATTACAAGTCAAAGTACTTCATTCAAAATAATATGAGTAAAATTATGAATGAGTAAAAGTACAGCAGTGTTGTCAGCTTCATCTAGTTAAAGTACCAGCAGTAAAAGTACAGCAGTACTGTCAGCTCCATGCAGTAAAAGTACAGCAGTACTGTCAGCTCCATGCAGTAAAAGTACAGCAGTATCTGCTGCTACAGAGCTATTTTTCACACCGCTGATGATTTAATTTACTGATTAATAATTCATTGTTTCCTCGTTCTAAGTGTCCAAACTCTTCAAAGTAACTACCGTAGTAACTGCAGGTACTTAATGGCTGTAGTACAGTGGAGGATGAAAGTAGTTGAGTACTTGAGTAGATGTACCATCGGCTGCTGCTCAAACGAACAGAAACAATGACCCGTCTTGGCTTCATGATTCTTCTTTGATTGATAAACCATTCTCGCCTCCAGCTCTCCTCGGTGACTCTGGAGCTTTCGGTCACGGCCCATGGTCTTCATCCAGTTTTGGGGCGCTCTCTAAAGTGTGTTTCTTGCTCCTCTTCACTGAGGAAGTGAGTTTTCTAAAAGATTTCTTCCAGTTTGTGTTGAAGCAGCTGAGAGGCTGGATGACAGAGTCACATCGTCCTCACTGACGAGCAGCTCTCAGCGAGCGTGACGAGCCGGAGGGTTAGAGATTAGAAGCTTTTCATTATTTGTCCTGAATATCTTCACTGCAGTGTAATTAAGAGCAGGTAGAAAAGCACACAGCCTGAAAGACAAATGAAAAGGAGGAGGAGAGCCAGTGTGCTAATCTTCAAACTCAGCCATTAACCTGCTCATGGTGTCACCACACCTTCGTGTAGGACCTGCCTCACGCTGGGTGTCGCTGTGTTTTGTAGCTTTAGTCTGAACGTGTGCGGGACGAACAGGGCTGACGCTTAAATGTGGCCTAACATCAGCAGAGACGCTCCATCACTGAAGTGCAGCTCTGGCGTTTTTATTTGGGCTTCCAAATGGATGGCTGGCAAACAGCGCGGCAGCGTGCAGACGGAGCGCGAGCCAAGAACAGATCCTTCAGCGCTGACGAAGAGGTGCGCTGACATTTGTAAGGACGGTGTCTTTGGGCTTATGAGAGGGTGACATAAATGTCAGCCAATGCAGTCAGAGAGCTGGCAGCTGAGATCAGAGCAGAGAAAACACTGCATTCCTCCACGTACAGAAGCTCAGACCTGCTGGAACCACACACACACACACACACGCGCGCGCTCAGGTGTGCATACAGACAGGTGTATGTGCACAGTTTGAACTTCTGATTGTTCTCTTGAGCTCTGGAGTAATGAGTACTGTTACTTTTGGTACTTGCAGTGTATTTTGATGCTGATACTGTAGTACTTTTACAGCGTCTCTAAGTGCATCATTTGTGTTACTGTGTCCTGTATGTAAACATGGTTTGAAGTCATGCTAACGCGTCACAGAGGTGTTGAGGGTTACTGAATAAAGGTTTACTCTGACAGCTGAATGACTCGTCCTGTAAACTCGTCTGTCTCAAGTCTTGATGTGTCCGTACGTATAAGATAACCACATGTGGTGCAGAGGAGTCTGACAGGACCAATGAAAGCCATGTGACAGAGGACAGAAGCCTGTGAGGACTGCAGCTCGTCCACAGTGTGGACGTGTTGTCCTTTGCACTGCTTCGGTTGTCCAAACACCACCGTCCTCTCTGAGTTAACTGTTGCTCTGCTGAGGCTGTGACCCAGTTCTCTCACTCCGATCTTCTTCCTCCTCTCCGATAAAAACACAAGTTTTTGCTGTAAGTGGTCTCGGCTCGACGCTGGCTACCAGCCGAGCACGTAACCGAGCAATCCTGCAGCGCCCGCCACAAAGAGACAGCTATTGAACGGGTCGTATTTGAGCAGAAATAAGGCGGCTGCGGTCTATTCTGCTTTTGTGAAAGGGAGAAAAATGTATTGTTCAGCTTGAAATTGTCATGCAGAGATAATGTGCTGACATAATAATGATTCAGTGTGTTTCTCTGTGTCAGAAACATGCAGCGTCGCAGGCAGCCGGCGCTGAACGAGGCTGGAAGAAAAAATCAACATCGGCAGCATGTGATTAGATTTCCACAAGCTGCAAAGCAATAATTATCAGATCGTGAACGGGCCTGAGGAGCCCCACAAGCTAACATTTAACAATTAGGTTTGAATATCTCTGTATTATTACCAACATGACAGGGAAATGTTCTATTCAGCAGCACTTCAGCAACAAACAACCAGTGGAACCAGTTCTAAATGACTGTAAATTATTGCCAAGAAGCACAGAAAACCATGAAATGAACACCAGGATTTCCATTAAAAATAGAAATTAGTGTTCAAGGACAACAAAGTGTTTGACAAACTGCAGTTTTTGAGAATCTGGAAGGTTCTTTCTGCCACATACATGTAGTAAAAATAGCATAAAAACTGGATTTAATCAATAATCAAAGCATATTTCATTCCCTTTATTGGCCAACTAGCTTTGGAATGTCAGCTAACAGGGCTAGCAGCCCAAAATAAGCTCATAAGCACATAAACATGTTCCACAACAAGACCCCAGCTACGGCTAATAGCAGGCTAGCAGGCTAATATTAAAATCAGTCCACCATCAGCTCAGTATAAAGTTAGCACCACCAGCAAGACTAAGCTACTTGTCATCCAAAATCAGATAACAGGTTGCTTAGTTAGCATCAGTGTTCCAGAAGGCTGAAATAAGCTAACAGGCCTGAAGCTAATATAAACAACCTCTGCTACTCCAACATCACCCATTGAAACAGCCATAAAGTTAGCATAGCATCAACAGATCCAAGCTATCAGACATCCAAACCAGCAGAGTATTACCATGGCTAAGCTACATGCAATTAAACATCAGCTAACAGGCCTGAAACTAGCATTAGCAAGGCCAATGACCCATGCAAATTAAAGGTTACACAGTAAACAGTTAGCAAGGCTAAGCTAAGATCCACATTAGCTGTCTAACCTGTCAACTGTCTGTCTTATGAATACACATCATACACATCACATCAGCCATCAACGAGCTAATCAATGCTGCTCAGCAGCTAGCACTGATGTTACCTATGCTAATTTTATGTTGCTAACAATCAAAGCCCTTTAAAAAACACAAAATGAATGAACTGGTTCTTGTGTGTAGTGTGCTAACACAGCTAGTTATCACAACAGTACATGAGGTCGAAGCAAACAGACTGACTCAACAGCACGACGACGCCTCCATCTTTATGAACCTCCACCTTTTGTCTGCAGTCACAGCCCTCACTGGCACCATGTCGGCCATGTTTGTTACTGCCTGTTTAAAGCTGCGCCCTCTGAGCTCGCCCAACAAAGCCCTCATACTGCGACCTCCACAGGGGACTTTGACCTCTGCTGACCTCTGTTACAGTACCTTACATCAAATTACGTTACGTTACGTTACGTTACGTTACGTTGCGTTGCGTTGCGTTGCGTTACTCTGTCAGATCAGGCAGGTTTGTTGTGGTACACGCTGTTGGCGGTATTAAAATGACTCGCTGGCAGCGTTAAATTCCCTCAAACTGAAAGAAGCCTTTTTTCCAGTGGTGACGCAGATCTTTGGCAACAGCCACTCACATGTTCTAAGTTTGAGGATTTAATAGGAATGAATTATTAATCAGCATAATTCAATCATCTCAGTCTGATTGTTCTAAAGTCCCTTTAGTGTTTGCCAAGCCACTTCATATTAAAGCAAACAGACAGTTTGTAATCAGGCGGCTTTAAAGAGTCTGATGGGCGAATTCATTTATCACATGGATATTTCCCCAGGTGGAGGATCAGCTTCACAGGCTGTTATGAGCTCTGATCCGGAGCAGCGGGGAGGAAGAACTCCCAAAAACATCAGACGGCGTGCTGTTAGCGCCGCATCCAGCAGAGAAACATCAAAGCCAGCCTTCATATAGCTGCTGCATCTGAATCTGAATCACACCACTGACGAACAACTGCAGGCTCCAGCAAACACTCGTTCATTCATTCATTCACTGGTCTGTCTCCAGGGTCAGGAGGCTGGAGGGTATCCCAGCATGCACTGAGACGGTGTTCACCTGTTCTCACGTGTTCATGGATGAGTTTTCTCTCACAAACAAACAAACAAACCTCACAAACTGACTGAAAATGACATTTTTATCTGATGCCTGAGACGCAAACCCAAACTTTTATAGCTTTAAGATTTTGAAAAGAAAAGAAAAGAAAAGAAAAGAAAAGAAAAGAAAAGAAAAGAAAAGAAAAGCTGTTGAATGTGTTCAGATTTATCCACCATGAAAGAAACAAAAACAGATTTAAGAAAGAAAAAAGCGAAAGGTTAAAAATGTTTGAGGAAGTAAACAAAAGCTTAAGAACAAGAACAAGACAAATCACAATCGTGACCTCCGACCCCTGAGGGACTGCCCCCCCGCAGTAAACCCTGTTTGATACAGACACACTGTGATTTCGTTACCATGACTCCAGCTTCCTCTGAGAGGAGAAAAACAATGAAGGGAAAGAAACAACCATAGAAGAAGAACAGAGATCGGAAAAGAAAGAAAGTAAATGAATAAAATGTGAAAATGTTGTTTGTTGTGTTTGTATTCTCTCATGGTGCTGTGTTCATGCTGTGTGTGGACAGTAATAATAGACTGTATTTATACATACAGCCTTCATCACTTTAAGTCCTTCTATAAACGTTCACCCTCCTCATCCTCCAGAGAGGAGCAGTGACTCCCAGCAGGAAGGAAATGAGGTCAGCAAGTGAAATATTGTTGTTTTGGGACTTTTAGAGGCTGAACTGACGGATGACAATTCATGTGAATATGAACACATGAATAAATGGTGTGGTGATGTCCTCTGCCGTCCCCTGTAGTACCGCCCTCAGCCACTAGAAGGCATCGCGCTGTTTCCCTCAGAGTCCAGACAGAAGTCCACTTTTTGTTTTCCTCAGAAAAGGAAGAGGAGGGAAGATGATGAAGACCTTTAAACACCTTTTTGAAACAGAAAGAGCATTTTGGATCATTACGAACATCAGCTCTGCTTCCTTTGATTTGTCACTGCGCTAATTGCTGTCCGTCCACACAGCCAGTCAATTAATTCAACCTCATTAAAGCTTCATTTGCTAAAGACTAATTGACACGTAGATCTGTCTGCCGAACGGCCAATTAGAGACGAGATGGATGAAATATTGCATGCTTGAAATAAAGTGATGGCAGGATGTTAATGATTTAATCAAATCACATAATTAATTAAAGGCAGGACAGTGAAGGCAGCGCAGGATGAGAGGATGAGGCTCACGTTCATCCAATAAACAAACACTCAAACACACCAAAGTCCATTCAGAAAACAAGAGACTTTACCAAACAGCACAAACAGCCTCTGAGGAGATGAATACATGAAACTTTCATTCATTCATGTTTGTTTAATAACTGGATGAGAGAATGAATTGAAAGCTGGATGGACTGATGAATGAATGAGACATGAATGAATGGATGAATACATTAACTAACATGTAAAAGTAAGTGATTGATTTGGTTGCTGAATAGATGAATGAATGAATAAATATGAATGAATAAATGAATTGACCAATAGAGAATCTAATGGCTGAATGAATACGTGAATAAATAAGGGTTGAGTGAGTAAGTGAAAGAGTGAATGGGTGAACATGTAGACGCAGTAAAGCTCTGTGTCTCACCGTGCAGATGTCCTCGTCCCTGGGCTCTGATTGGGTCCCAGAGTCTCTCTGTCTGTGTCTCTGCCTGTCTCTGTGTGTCTCTGTCTCTGTCTGTCTCTGTGTGTCTCTGCCTGTCTCTATGTCTCTGCCTGTCTCTGGCTGTGTCTGTGTGCTTCTGTGTGTCCCTGTCTGTCTCTGTGTGTCTCTGTGTGTCTCTGTCTGTCTCTGTGTGTCCCTGTCTGTCTCTGTGTCTCTGTCTGTCTCTGTGTGTCTCTGTGTCTCTGTCTGTCTCTGTGTGTCTCTGTGTGTCTCTGTCTGTCTCTGTGTCTCTGTGTGTCTCTGTCTGTCTCTGTGTGTCTCTGTCTGTCTCTGTGTCTCTGTCTGTCTCTGTGTGTCTCTGTGTGTCTCTGTGTCTCTGTCTTCATTTCACCTTGTTTGCAGTGATCGTTGATGTTCCACATCCCCTCATGGCTGCTGATCAATAGCTTATCAGCTGTCTCCGGGGAGACGCCGGCTTTGATTCTGCTCACGGCTCTGAAGTTTGGTCCCGTACGTCTCAACCCTGCTGAGCTCCGAGGACCCAGACGGACTCGCTCCCGGCCCCGCCGGCCTGCTGAGAGGGGCCCCATACTGAGCTGAAGGGCCCTCCATCTTATCAACACAGACTGATTCAGTGTGCACAGCAGGACGCAGCACCTCCATTAAACCAGGAGACTCTGAAGACGAAGGTCCAAATGCTCGACGTGATGAAGAGAAAACCTGCACATCATACAAAGATCTGTTGTTGTGGGGATCCATTCAGATTTCTGCTCACAGGTCATAAAAGGCATTGACCCAGAGGCCGAGGTGACGTCCTCAGACAGCGAAGACGTTCAGTTTACTGTGAAGGACAACAGGAAAAGAAGGAATCGTCACAGCAGAACTACAAGACACACACCGAGGATGTGAGTTTGAGGATCTGCCTGTTTTGTCTGCGACATTCAGGTGTCACGTCTTCAGAACATCCTCCTTTAAATCCAGCCCACTTTCTAACGTTCACATCGGCTCATGATCCACGTCTGACGGCAGCGTTAACGTGTGCTGCGGCTGGACGTTTTTAACCGTGACTGGTCACAGTGTGTTTGCAGTAAACGCTGCAGTTTCCACCTGCAGACGCTGAGGAAGCTGAGGATTTTAAAACATTGGCGTTTGACGAATAAGAAAAACACATTTCTAAGGGACAGTGACGCAGAGTCCTGCAGAATTAAAGTCTGCTCTTAGGTGGTCAGATCACAGGTGGAAACCAATAAATACAAGTGTGGACAAGCACCAGGCTAGCTGTTTCCCTCTGCTTCCAGTCTTTATGCTAAGCTAAGCTAACAGTGTCGTGACTCCAGAGAGAAACAAACTTTTTCCCTGAACTTCCTGAAGGACGCTGGGAATCTTCCATCGAGCTTCTTTTGGTACTTTGCTCAGAATGAACTCTGCTCGGTCTGAACTCTTTCCTTCACGTCGATATCGCTGCTTCTTTCTTCGGGGACTAAACATAAACACGTCAAATATCAGGAAATAAAAAGCTGGATTTGACGGCGGCCTTTAAAGAAAGCTCCCATCAGCCCGTGCGATGTGTTCAAGAACCCCTGCCTCTCTCTGCCTCACATGCTGGCTGGCCTGCTTCTACATTATACAGGTTTTCTCTTTTTTCTACTGCCAAGTCTTTCCATTTTCTCCTCGCCAGCTGGTCAAGGGTCTCCTGCTGCCGCTAGGGCCCACAGCTCACTTCCTACTTTCTCCAGCACCTGTTCCTATTTGGCAAAGCCGACCAGGATCCTGAAAGCTTGGAGACGAGCCATCTGCTGCCCAGCTCTGCACCATTTTACCCCCGATCCCTCGAGTCTCTGCGTGCATCCTGATTTTTCTGTTTTTTTGCGGCTCTGAATCACACAGCTCTGCTCGAAGATGGAGCGAGAGCTGAAATGGATTGGCTGCTAAATCCCAGAATCACCATTTAGCTGAAGGGAAAGGCTGTGCAGGTTAAATCAAAGCAGGACTCGTGCAGCAGAGCTCATTTACCTCACGCAGGTGGAGTGACTGATAACTGTCGTCTCTCAGCTCAGATCCTGAACGTTATTCTCACCCTCACACGGCAACAAAGGCTCATTTCTAGTGTTTCCAAGCTCCTGAGGCTGAGCGACGAGTCGGAGTTCAGGCATCACGCTCCACTTCAAAGACGACAGAGTTTGTTCTTGTCTAACATGTTGGTTTGGTGGCACTATGATGAAATTCTGTATCTTTAAAGTGTAACATGACGCCTGAAAGCAAACACATCGCCCAAATCTATCACATTTAAAAACACATTTGGAATAAACCGCATTAAAATAAGCCTTTTTAGTCACCATCACTATCAAAATAACTTTATTGTTGGCTGAATAAATAACTTCACAGTCTATGTTTTCATGTCCGGAGTATGAATAAAGCATGTTTTTGAGGTTAGATGCATTAAGAGGCCATCTGATCGCAGGAAGAAGTACTCAGATCATTTACTTATGGAAAAGTAGTAATTCTGTACTTAATGTTATTTATAAGGACAAAAGTATGACAATCAAAATATACATCAAGTATTACACATTAAAGTACTTTGCAGAATGGCCCATTTTAGTTAAATATCAAATTCTACGTTTTAGGTAAATATCACATTATTGAATTGTAATTATCAATACATTAATATGTGCATTACCTGAATGTTAGAGCTGGTGAAGGTGGAGCTATTACTTCATATACTGCTGTTTAGAATAGACTATAAATAAAGTAAATTGTCAATACATTTGTCAGTGCTTTACATGGTTGAATATATCCCTCTATCTATCTACGTGTATGAGTGTATTATAGATATATATGTATATGTATGTATGTATGTATGTATGTATGTATGTATGTATGTATGTATGTCATGGACTACAGCTCCCATGATGAGAGAGAGAGCTGTCTGCCGCGCATGCGCAAAAGGGTAGTGCGCCCATGCGGATATACCGCTATGTAAAATGGCGGCGTGAGAGTGGCTTGTTCAAAACACAGCGGTCTTACCTGGGAAGGTGGTGAGCTTACGCCTCTGAAACGGTCTGTGTTACGCGGAGCTGTCTGAGAATCATTTAGAGGTAGAGGTTGGAATTTACATTCCAGAAAAGGTACGTCAACTTTACGTTCATGTAACATTAAACTCAGTGTGTATGAGGAGCTAATGTTAGCTTTCAGGCTGTATTTAACATGACGTTAGCTGTTAGCTGCTAACGTGTGGGCCCGGCCGGGTTCGCGTTAATGCCGCGAACCTTCGATTAGCTCACCGGCTGAGGACGGATGCTAGTTACATGAATGAACATATTAGTAGTTTTTCCAGTGCCGGCACAGTTAAGAGTTAACTGTCTTACCCGATGAACTGTTTGATGAAACCTCAGTTATCCTCCGAGCAGAGGAACTGATGTCTGTTAGCCCGGGAAGCGCTAACTAAGTTAAGCTAGGTAGCTGTTACCTAACTGGAATTCCACGCGACAGTTTTGTGTCTCTGAGGGTTTGGCTGAGGACAAATCTGAAGCTCATCACGTTAATGAGCCGAAAAGGTGTTTCAATGAGGTGGATTAATGTTTACACCAATGTTAGCCCTCCAGAATATTCTGACAACACAACGACACTGAAGTCAACTGATGCGTTCACAGACAGGAGGTTACCATCATTTCCACTAATGCGATATTAATTATCTCCATTACCGATCAGTCTGTTATTGATCAGTGTCGACAGGCATCGTGTGGTCCAAATCTTTAGTTCAGTCTCACAGACCTCAATGTTACATGATATTTATGGCTTTTTATTGTGTGCTGTGGCTAACCTTCCTCACTGGTTTGTGTTTTATGTAAATTGGCTGTTCTGTCTGCTTTCACTGGTGTTTGCTAACTGTGCCTCTGCTCGTTGTGTTACAGAGCAGGTGGGATGGCGAAGAGGATAGCGGATAAAGAGCTAACGGACAGGAACTGGGATCAGGAGGAGGAGGGCGAGGAGGTGAGTGACTGATGAACACAGATATGAGACAAACTGAAGATGTGCAGTGTGTCAGATTTTGGGTGGTGGTGGTGTTTAACCTGGTCACACTGTCCTCTATCAGGCCGGGACCTTTTCAGTTGCAAGTGAAGATGTGTTGAAGAACCGGGCGATAAAAAAGGCCAAACGCAGAAATACTGGAGCCGAGGTAACGCCACAGATAAATGGCTGCTCTGTGTGTCTGTACATGGACTCTGAGAGTGATTCCTGAGGAGACGTGAAGCCTCACGTGTTTGCTCGTTGTTTCAGGGTGAGAGCAGCGGAGCCTTCAAGGGCTTTAAAGGCTTTTCTCTGAGCGCCTCAGCGGCGACCGGAGGCTCCTCTCCAGGACCGTTCTCTGGATTTGGGAACGGAGGAGGCTTTAAAGGTGTAGGCGGTCTGACCAACGGGAACAGCATCAGTCCATCGTTCGGAGGTTTCTCATCTCCTGCTGCGACATCCACCGTGACACCAGGTGAGGACGGAGCTGTCGGCCTTCAGCGTGACCACTGACAGTATGAACAGAGGTGGAGGTGGTCCTGTCTGTTAGAGGTTTCATATGTGTCAGTCACCAGGGACAGACAGACAGACAGCCACAGACAGACAGACTGACAGACAGACAGACAGCCACAGACAGACAGACTGACAGACAGACAGACAGACAGCCACAGACAGACAGAACAGCAACAGACAGACAGACAGACAGCCACAGACAGACTGACAGACAGGCAGAACAGCCACAGACAGAACAGCAACAGACAGACAGATAGACAGACAGACAAACAGACAGAACAGCCACAGACAGACAGACAGACTGACAGAACAGCCACAGACAGACAGACAGACTGACAGACAGACAGAACAGACACAGACAGACAGACAAACAGACAGAACAGCCACAGACAGACAGACAGACAGACAGAACAGCCACAGACAGACAGACAGACTGACAGACAGAACAGACACAGACAGACAGACAGACAGAACAGACACAGACAGACAGACAGACAGACAAACAGCCACAGACAGACAGACAAACAGACAGACACAGACAGACAGACACAGACAGACAGACAGACAGACACAGACAGACAGACACAGACAGACAGACAGGCTGAAGTGTGACTCGTTCATGATGCTGAGATGAAACATGAAGAGATGGAGGAGAAGGTTTCCTCTCAGCTTTGAGGCGTCTGTTGTCTGCTGTGGTTGTTCATGGAGAGCTTTGGTTTGATCTGTCTGTGGGGATCCACTGGATCCACTGGATCCAGTGGATCCAGCTGTCGTAGGTGCTGCTGGTTGTAGAGTAACAGTGATCTGTGTTTTCTCCTCTCTGGTTATTTAATGAAGTGTGTTTTTGGAGGTGATGCTCAGATAATCTGCTGAACAGGACGCTGATGAACCGACGAGCAGCAGGAGGCTCAGACTGATCAGAGCAGTGAAAGCGCTGCAGTCAGTCACTTTCCTGCTGCGTTTCACAGTGCAGGTGACTGAAACCTAAGAATATACTTAGAGGAAATGAGTCCTAATTAATGATGTAAGATAAAGCGTGCTGCGTTCAGGTGTGAATGAAGCCTCCTGACACTGTTCAAGAGCTTCTAACAGAAAATGTTTTGATGGAGAAAAGATTTGTCTTCAGTGTCCAGTTTGAGAAAATGAGCCAGAGTGTCGTTTTTTAAGGACGAAGAGATAAACTCTGTGATGTTTATTTCAGGGCTGAAAACAGAAACCAGCCGTGTGTCGAGCTTGACGTTCAGTTGCTTTGTTGCCCCCTCCCTCATTGAAGCCTCCCTGCGTCCGTCTGCACTGGACATTAGAATGAGTTGGACTGAAGCTTCGTCTCAGTCGTCCTCAGACGGGGTTGTGGGGACAGTAGCTGTCGTTTTGTCATGTGGCGTCTGATTGGTGCTGCGCCTCCTCCGTCAGCGTTTCGCTGCTCTTAAAGACGAGCGCTCGCAGCGAGCGGCTCCGTCCTCGCCTCCTTCTCGCCGCTCGGTGGACTGTTGGCGTGTAATGGAGTTGAAAAGCTGCTCCTTTGTGCGGCTCCTGCTCTGCTGTTGGAGTGTAATGGAGCTGAATTGGGGGGGGTCTGTGTTTGTCTGCTGCTCTTTCATTCGGTGTCGCTGCAGGGCAGGGGGAGGGGCTCCCGCGCTCCTCCTCTCTGCTCCTCTGAGCCTCATCCGGCTGCCGTCGCGCTAACCTTTCCTCCTTCGTTGTCTCAGGTCTGACGTTCAACGGCCCCGCCTCCGCCAAGCCCACCGCCGACATCACGGCCAAGCAGACCAACGGCTCCTCCCCGAGCCCGGCTCAGAGCTCCTGCAGCAGCGGAGGTGTGGGCAACAAGGAGTACAGCCGGCAGCTCACCGCTCTCAACTGCTCCGTGCGGGACTGGATCACCAAGCACGTGAACGACAACCCGCTGTGCGACCTCAACCCCATCTTCAGGGATTACGAGCGGCACCTGGCCAGCATCGAGCGCCAGTACGGAGCGGGGTCTGCCGACGGGGGCTCCGAGGGGAAGACGCAGGGAGGGCTGCTGCCGGCCGTGGCCGTCCCCCCTCCTCCTCCTGCCTCGTCTTCCTCCGGCAGCAGGAGCGGCTCGGCGGCTCCGGCCGCCAATTTGTTCTCCTTCAGCAAAAATCCCACAGAAGACTTGGGCAAAAGCTCCGCCGCCGCTGGTGCTCCCGTCGGCGTCACGTTTAACTTCGGCAAGAAGGTGGACAGCTCGGTCCTCGGCTCCTTGGGGTCCAAGACGACTCCCCCCAGCTTCTCCTTCTCCTCCAGCGCCTCCTCCAGCCAGACCTCCCTGTTTGGAGCTCCCGGATCTGCTGCGCCGCTGTCCTTCAGCGGGACGAAGACCGAGGACGCCCAGCCCGCAGGTACAGAACGTCACGCCGTCCTACAGGCGTTATTTCAGATCCATGTTCACGTCGTCCTCAGCGTGAGTCACAGGAGGCAGAAAGACCTAAAACAACCTCCTCATCAGTGAACCTCAGCGATGACGTGATCATCGACGAGTCGAAGTGAAGAGTCTAAAGACGTCACTTCGAGCTCTTCGAACACTTTTCTAACTTTGAGAGGCTGAAGCCTGTTTTTAAGCATTTTAAACAATAGATCTGTTTCCAGAACAGCTGCTGATTCATTTCCTGGTGGTTGATGAACTGATCTCAGATCTGTTTGAAGCAGTGACGCTGCGGGTAGAGTCTGCTGATAAAGGGTGTGTAACCCGCAGAGGATCCAGGGATGTGATCAGGAAGGTTTCCTCAGACACACTGAAAAGAACCATTATTTTCTGATTGTTTCATTCTGTGAAATATCAGGAAAAGTTTACTGTCGTAGAAGAAAACCAGGAAACATTCACACCGACAGACTTTTGGTGTTTTATCATAAAAAATAACTGAAGCGGTTCAATAATCACAGTGTCGATCAGCTGCTGTGGCTGCAGGCGATCACATGAACTGACTCGCAGCTTAAATGTGATGTTTTTTGAATGGACGCTTTGGTTCAATCCACTCACTGATGGCTGATCAATAATCAGTCATGAGGGATTGATCGCCGACGAAGATATTCAGTTTACTGTCAGTGTGGACCACAACACAGGAAGTGATGTCATCACTGCGCTTAAAGTCTCGGTTTGGTGTAATTGTTCATTAACAAAGTGTCACTCGCCTTAAATCACCTGATCTGACCTGCAGGTCATCTGCTCACGCTGATTAACTTCCTGTCCATCCACCAATCGTCTCGTCACCCCTGACAGTTTGTCTCGTTTCCTGTTTAAACCTGTTTTTCTTCCTGTAGATGAGAACGGAGACGAGGAGTCGGAGGAGCCGCCCAAACCAGAGGTGAAGGAGGTGAAGGAGGACGACGCCTTCTACTCCAAGAAGTACGTCTGTGGAGCTGCAGCCGGAGCTCGAGCTGATCTGTGATCTGTTTTACTGACCAGGTGAATCTGAGTGTCTCTGTCTGTGTCTCAGGTGTAAACTGTTCTACAAGAAGGAGTCGGAGTTCAAGGAGAAAGGAGTCGGAACGCTGCACCTCAAACAGATGGAGGAGGGAAAGACTCAGATGATCATTCGCGCCGACACCAACCTGGGTAACACACTGCAGAAAACCAGCTGAGCTGAGGGGGAGGAGGAGGGGGGGGAGGAGGGGAGAGG
>JBBMOE010000105.1:0-84246 GCA_037975065.1 Chaetodon trifasciatus | reverse complement strand
GGACAGACGGAGACGCTGCGGAGAGACTTTGATCGAGGACGGCTTCATCGGAGTGCAAATCAATCACCGATAACGATCAATAACAGCTGACTGTCAGATCAAACCTCTCACATCATGAAGACACGAAACAAACTCCGATCTGTTTCAGTCGATGTTCTGATCGATCAGCTTCATCTGATCAGTCTGGATCAACAGTCGATCAATGACGTGACTCTCACACCGCTGATCGATCAGCTTCATCTGATCAGTCTGGATCAACAGTCGATCAATGACGTGACTCTCACACCGCTGATCGATCAGAATGATCGACAGCAAACGGAATCATTAGCTGCAGCTCACTTTGATCCATAAAACAAATAAATTTACATCAACGTGAATCTGATCAGTTTGAGTTAAAATCAATAATGGATCCATTTGAGTTTCACTCGTTTTCACTTTTTCTTTCTTTCAACAAAAACATTAAAAAAGTCAAACTTTCATTCGCTGCTCAAATCTGTTTTCAAACGTTCAGAAATCACAACTTTATTCTAAAATCCAGACTTTTTCCCCAAATGTCAAAAAATCTTTAACAATAAATTCAGAATTTGTTCAGAAGTTTGACCTTTGTTTGATTCTCTGAGGTCAGTTTTCAGACCAACCAACAAACAAACAAACAAACAAACAAACCTTCTGTGTTAAACGGAGACTGACGGACGTCTCCGACAGATGTCTCTGATGGACGTCTCTTTGTGGAACTTGAGACGGCCGTCTGTTGGTCTCCAGACGTCCAGACGTTCCTCCGTGCTGCCGCTGTGGTTCTGATTGGACGAAGCGAGCGCTGATCCTCGGCGGCCGGTCTCAGTCAGGTTTAAGGCCTCAGGAGCTCACAGAGAAACCTGAACATCCAATCAGATCGCTTCCCTCACTTTTCCACTCAC
This sequence comes from Chaetodon trifasciatus, assembly GCA_037975065.1. Lineage (NCBI taxonomy): Eukaryota > Metazoa > Chordata > Actinopteri > Chaetodontiformes > Chaetodontidae > Chaetodon > Chaetodon trifasciatus. The sequence goes on along the minus strand of JBBMOE010000105.1, from coordinate 83,329 downwards.
TTCCGGTTTGAGTCGCAGTTTTTAAAGAAAAGCCGTAAAAAGTCGAAGCTGGATTATTGATTTTCTGTGGTGAGACGTCGACTCGAGTCCTTCAGACTAAAACCAGGACCTGAACCTCCAACAGATCCCACTGAACCCACGGTCCGGCAGGCTGGACCTGGACCTGGACCTGGACCTGGACCTGGACCTGGACCTGGACTCAGACTGTGGAGACGCTGAACATTTTGAAGCTGTTTTTAGACGAACTCTGGATTTAACGTTTCAGCTGGAGTCCTCTGAACCTGGTCTGTGGACAAACTGCAGGTTTGGAGCGTTTCATTTAAGTCAAAGGTGGTCCCTGCGGGGCGGGTGGAGACGTGATGTGAAATCCAATCAAAGCAAGAATCAGCTGTGTGACCTCCGACCTTTAAAACACATCACGTTTAGACTGATGCTGATAAAGAGGCTGCCAGTCAGCTGATCAGCAGTCAGCTGATGGGCAGTCAGCTGACTGCTGATCAGCTGATATGCTGACTCAGCTGATGACCAGCTGGGCGACAGGAAAGAATCGATTCATCGTTTGACGACAGCAACAGATGGAATATTTGTAGTTTCAGCAGGTTCAACTTGTTAAACGTTACTTGTTGAAGAAATGAAAGTTGGTTAAAGTAATTCAAGTTTTGGGTGTTTTGTGATTCAGAGGTGATGGATTAGGTTGATTAATAATGATCAATAATCAGTCAATAATGTCTCCATCTGAAAGGTTTTTCTGGCAGAATTCATCAAATCAAAGTGGAGTTTTTTCTGAAACGATTCATTTCCTCATTGGTTACCTGTTTCTGTGTCTGGATAAAGTCGCCGTGAGCTGGTCTGAGTGACGCCGTCTGTGTCCCGCCTCCTCCGTTCATGTGGTAACAGTGAAAAAGAAAAAGATGGCGGCGAGGCGAACGGGACGTGTCGTTAAAGCAGAAGCTTCGAGGCGTCTCAGTGAGGAAAGCAGCAGATATTTACAAGAAAACGCACATTCTTCACTTCCTCCTTCCCGGTCAGAGTTCAGCCAATGCCTTTTCACACCGAGGTCATGTGATCCCGACGCCAGGCCCGTGTCCGTGGAGACGAGCTCGGACTCAGCGGGAACTGAAAAGAAGAAGAGGCACTTCTCGATTGGCTGGTTTGTCGCTCGCCGCTCTCTGACTCGTCTCCGGCTGAAGCGGGTGTTCGGTTGTGGTCTCGCCGTGGACGGCGGGGGGCGCCGCTGTTGTCTCAGTGGCCTGATGCAGGAGGCACTTGGTAGTGATGCTCTGAGGGGGTCCACCGCCGCCGCCGCCGCTATGTCATCAGGATGGGCTTCTGCCGCACCTCCAGGATGTCTGACAGACACACGAAGAAGAGCCACAGTGACTATGACTGACTGAGGCCTGTGTGTGTGTGTGTGTGTGTGTGCGTGTGCGTGTGCGTGCGTGCGTGCGTGCGTGCGTGCGTGCGCACGTGTGACCTCTGACCTGCGGTGATGCGGTGCAGCGGCAGCGTGACGTAGGTCAGGTGGGAGTAGAGCAGGAAGTAGTCTTCGGCTCGGTTGAGTTTGAGCCAGGAGCCGACGAGCGAGCGTCCGGTGCCCGACAGAGAGCGAGAGCGCAGGTTGGAGGTGGAGTGAAGGTCTGAAACAGGTGAGCACACACTGAGCTCACACCTGACTCACCTGGACCCGTAGGCCGCCGTGTTCACGACATGACAAACCCCCCCCACACCAAACCAGTGAGACCGGCTCGTACCTTCATCCTCTTCCTCCCTGAAGAACTCCTCGCTGTCATTGGCCGAGTGAGACTTCTTCATCTCTGCGATTCGGTTTCGAGGAACTTTCCGTCTCAGAGACGGAGAGAAGAAGGAGGGACGGTTCCTCTCTGGAGTGGGGGGGGTGCTGAAGGACGTCACCTGTGAAAAGCACGTATCTCCAGATGTGAGGCTGAACGAACACGTGATGTCATAGAACACGATGATCAGCTGACACGGTGAGTCTCTGGAAGGCGGCGTTTCTCTGTGACCTGTGAGGATTGGTCACGACAAACATCTGCAGGCTGACGTTTAAATGATGCATCATCCTGAGCTGCTCATCCATTATTGATCCTGACCTGATTTCAGCCGGGAGGCGTTCGCTGGCGGCTCGGAGCTGAACGCGTCCGGCTTTTCTCTTCAGTTTAGTTTTATACTATGACTCTTATTTTGTATTCAGGTTACAGGGCGTTGGTGTGTGTTTGTTGTCCTCACCCTCTCGTGCATTGGGGACACCTGGTCCTCCTCGGTGCCACAGGGGGAGGTGTCGCCCGTCGGCACCCTGCTGACGGCCATCTCGGCGTGACCTTTGCCCTGCGGACCCTTCATCCTCACAAACTCCATGTTGTTGTATTTGTAGAAGCCGAAAGACATCCGCTGGGCCATCTTAGCAGCCACGCTCACCTGCAGCACACACACACAACAGAATGTGCAGTCAAACACACTCTGTGTGCGGCCAGGACAGGTTACAGGAAGTCCTGCATGACATTAGCTTCATGCTAACATTAACAAGACAATATGCTAACAGTAGAATACTCACGTGTCAAGTGTCACTGTACTAAAATATGTATGCTAACATGCTAGCGTTAGCATGTTAGCATTGCAATGTGTTCTTCTCACATTAGCATGATGACATGCTACTGTTAGCATGTAATAGTCAGGAAACTAACATACATATGCTTAACATGCACATTAGCTTTTCAGGTGTCATGTTTCTTTTTGTTTAATTTGAAATAATAAAAATTTTGTTGAGAACAAACCGAAAAGAACTGTGAACAAAATGAAGCTAACAAACAAACAAAACCGTTTTTTGACCTCCAGGTACCATAATATAAACAGCAGCAGTGTGAAGCTAGTGTTAGCATTTCAGAATGGTACAGTTGACATGCTAATATTTAGCACATTAGCTGGTCACGTAATAATAACAGATGTAATGAAAAGACACAAACATAATGCAAGATTTAGCATTAGCTTTAGCAGGATGGTAAACATTATCTGCTAAACATCAGCGTGTTGATCTTCTCCTGTTAGCATGCCGCTGTTAGCATTTAGCTCAAAGCCCTGCTGCGGCACGCAGGCTGCAGCTTCTCACCCGGTTGTCGTAGACCTTCTTGAGGGCCTCGTAGCGGATGGAGCCCTGGAAGATGACGCCCTGGAAGGTGTTGCTCTTGTCACTCGCCACCAGCTCCACACACACCATCTCGCCCTCGCCCACCGTCATGTCACTGAACACCTACACGAAGACAACAGTGACATTCACGTGCGAAGACCTTCGCTGTCAAAGCGGCAAAGTGTCCTCGTCTCTGTGTGTCTTTAGAGACTAACACCACCAGAGCGACTGCGGGCTGTTTCAGCCGGCGCTGACTTCTCTGTCCGAGTACTTTTTTCTCTCCTCTGAGCACCAAACTCCTTCACTGATTTCCTCCCCGGAGAGAAACGTCTGAGCTGGTGTTTGTCCCTCCAGTCGACCAATAAAACGAAGTGTTAATGCAGCTCGTTTTAAAAGTCACACTTTCTTAAGCCAGCAGCAGCTGATTGGTCCTGGTCGGCGAGCAGACCAGGACCAATCAGCTTCTGACGGGACGCCACCGTTCACACCTGATCCACTTCAGCGATCCCTCCACTGTTTTCACACGCTGACGGCAGACATTTCTATTCTCACTGGAAATATCAGCAGAGGAAGAAGTATTCACATCTTTTACTGAAGTAAAACTACTACAGTGTAGAAGTACAAGTGCAGTAAAAGTACAAAGTAAAAGCACAGAAGTACGAGCATGAAAATATACCACAGTACCACAGTTAAAGCGTGATCACCTCCTCAAAGTTGTCGATCATGAAGAAGATGTTGGGGTAGCTCATCTTGGACTCCTCTCCTTTGCTGTCCATGGCGTGTTTGCTGGGAGACGCGAACACTTCCTGTGAATCACCACAGGATGAATGAATGAGGATCAGCGAGCCAGAGACCACGGAGCGAAGGTGAGCCGCTGACAGGTGGCAGGTGTGCGCTGGCCTACCTGACACTTCTTCTTGTGGATGTGGATGTCTCCTGCGTCTGAGCGCGTGCAGACGGCGCACGTCACCACGTAGTCCAGCTGAGGACGGCAGAGTTTCAGGTCACTGAGGTCAGACAGCGTCCCTCATCGTGTTTTTGACTGAACTGACTGAACTGAACGTTCATGTTGTACCGTCGAGTACTACAGAGAATGAAGTACTTTGCCTTCCCACTACTTCATGTTTCTTTGCCCACAGAACGGCCTCATATTGAGTCTGACTCATCACACCAGACTGCTAATCCTAATTACTCTGAGTCTCACAGGAGGTTTGAGGTTTCATAACCAATCACTGAGGCTCTGCAGAGGAAGAGGCTCGAGCACGCTGAGCTGATCATGAACTCATGTCACACAGTATTTGTTCATGAGGTATTAGTACCTCTGAGTACCGGCTTTGAGAGCGGCTCACCTTCTGCAGGATGAGGTTCAGGTAGACGCTCTCCTCCCAGTCGATGTCGGGGTCTCCGAGGCCGGGCAGCTTCTTGGAGTCTCTCCTGTAAACCTCCACCTCCACCTGAAACACGGCACACATGCTCCATCAGAAGCAGCTACAGGACGGAGACTTCCTGTCACGTTTGACCTCAGAGACGTGGAGGACGAGCTGCGGCAGGTCGATCCAGAGACACCAGCTCAGCTCTCTGCCAACCGGACTCGGTAGTATACGGTAGTACCAACACCAGTTTTCTGATTCAGATGAGTAATATTTGCCGTCTGTAAATCACGCAGCGTCAAACTGACCTCCGTGTTTTCAGCAGCTTCACTTCTGCCATGTTTCTGCTCACTTCCTGTTTCAGGGAGCAGGAGGATCTGACTTCCTGCGGGCGCGGCGCGTTTAACACGTTCTGTTATTTTACTGCCGTGTGTTGACTCGTCATCTCCTCCACGAGGGCTGTTTCCCACTCGCAGTGTAACCATGGCAACCACTCCCGTGCTCTAAATGGTTTGTGAGTGATATGAAAGCTGGCGCGCGGAGACCTCGTATCTCCCTGCACACCGAACCGCCGTCAGGCCTGTTTAAATAAAGATGTGGAGGACTGAACGTGCAGCCGGTGACAGAGACGAAGCGTCCCACCTGACCGACAGACAACGGAGGACAAAAAGAACCACAGAAGAAGAAGATGCAGCCTGACGTGAATGGATGAAGGAGTGACGATGAAGCTGAAGGTCTGCTGTGTGTTCAACAGGCTTTTTAAAGACTTTGTTCAGCTGCAGACAGAGGAGAAGAAGAAGAAGAAGATGGAGGAGAAGAAGAAGACGGAGGAGAAGAAGTACTCTGAATGTGTACTTCAACATGAACGTGGACCAGCGACTGTTTGCTTTTGCTAGAAAGAGACGTTTTAATGAAGGTTTTCAGTTCCTGTTTCACTTCGTCTGTTTGCACATGCACACGCACACGCACACGCACAAACACACGCACACAAACACACGCACACAAACACACGCACACACTCTCCAGTCTTTGTAACGCAGGCCGTCTGTGGCAGAGGAGGACGCAGGACAAACCGTCCAGACTGTCCCTCACGACATTAACCACAGAGAGGAGATCAGAGCTTCGCTGCTCGTCAGCTGAGCTTCATCAGTCTTTACACACGTTTACTGAGTTTATTGAGTTATTAGCTTTTAGATTTCAGGTTTAAACCTGCAGGTTTTTGAAGGTCAGACAAATGATTAAAAACAGAAATCTGAAGGTACATTTTAACTGGTTAGGACTGGAAAAAAACCATTCCAGGTAACAGCAGAAAGTTTAATAAAGACGTTTGTGTTTCATCTTTTTATTGTTATTTTTAACGACCTCTCTTCTTTTTATCTCTTCTTGCCTCTTTTTTGATCCTCAGATGTTTTCTCACATCAGACTAAAGAAAGTGATACAGAGCAGGTCGACGTGAACTGAGGGATCTGAGCCGTGGCGTCGATCCGCCGATGACCCGATCGATCGATCGATCGATCACCCGATCGCTGGAGCTGTACCTGTAGGACGTAAACGTGCGCTCGTCACCTTTTTGCCCTCCGTGTTGTCGGCGCTGACGTAGGCGAGCTTCCTGCGGACGTAGAACAGCATGTCGTCCTGTCGGGGCGCCCACTTCTCCATGAAGTACGTGGAGAACATCCAGGTCCAGAACACGATGCGGTCATCCTTAAAGCAGCCTGCCAGCACGCACACACACACACACACACACACACACACACACACACACACACACGCACACACACACACACACACACACACACACACACACACACACACACAGAAAGAAAAATAAGATTTAAATGGCTGACGGACAGGAGGAGGAATAAAAAACCTAACACATGAATCAGCCTCTCGTGAGCTCGTCACTCGTCTGTCCGTGTTGGATGGAAACAGGAAGTGAAGCTTCTCGTCCTGCTCTGAAGACGCCGTGACGGCTTCATCACACTTCAGTCACACAGTAATCTGTCCTCACGTCGATAAAACGCCTGATAAATGATTCACATGCTGCTGGATTTTTACATTCACACGCTTTTATTTTGAAAAGCGCTCACTGGCACGCTGACGGCGAGTGTTTCGGACGCCGGCGCCCTCTGTCACCTCGGGGCAGAGGATGACAAAGCCCTCAGTTCATAAAAATAAAGACAGACAGCGACTTCAGGACGTCTGATGAACCTGATCGAAGACAAGTTTCATCAAAAATCACTGCTGATCCACCCGTCTGATTGGCTGCCTGCAGCGATGATCCTGGCTGTGATTGGTTTGTTTGGACACTCCAATCAGCATCGAGCTGGCCACTTTAAACCTCCTGTAAGAGGACGTGTCTTTTCTGTCCGATCTTCATCACCCTCATCGACAAAGCAAAGGCAGCCTGAGACTTCCTGCAGCTCTTCACAATAAAAGCCTTCATCCTTCCTGTTGGAGTGTTCTTCTCTGTTTCTTCCTTTCGGCAGCTTTAACTCCTCATAATCCCGCCGAGCTTCATCCTGACTGTCGGTGTTAAATCCACCGTGAAGACGCGCTGAACGCTCACCATCCTCACTTTGACGACCTTCATCAGGATCAGCTGCGGCCTTTCGGGGTTAATTGACTTTGTCAGACTCACAAACGCAGCTCAGCTGAGACCTGATGAGCATTAAACAGGATTTATACTCTGGTTCTGATCAGACATGAGGTTTGATGGTGACGAGGTGAACGAAGGACGTGAGCTCTGCGATGGACACAAAAACAGAAACGCTGCGCTGGCATTTGATTGATTTCACAGGCACAATGACATCAGGTCAGTTTAATGTCGGACTCTGAGGATTCATCTCGTTTGCTTCGACTCTGATCTCATTTAAACTCCTGAGCCGGAACAGGAGACGTCCTCTCGTCCAGCTTTCACTAAGACCTTGACACACAGTGACGGTGAGTCCAGAGATCTTTGCGCTTCAATGTTTCCTCGTTGTTTGTGTCGCTGCAGGCTAACGGCGACGCTCGCTGCTCTCGTCCTGCTCCTTCTGTCCTCACGGTGGCTCGTGGTCTGACGGCGTCCTTCAGACGTGTCAAAGTCTGATTTCTGGCTGCACATCTGCGAGTGTTGGAGTTTCCAGTGAAGCAGCTCTGCGGCCTCCGACACGTCCATGAAAGTCTGCTCTATTTATAGCTGCGGCTCCCATTTTAAAAATACATCACTGCGTTATGAAGACGGCGTGCCATCGCTCGTCGTCTGATGGAAGTGAGCTGAATCACCCAGAATCCATCTCTGCTGGCACAGATGAGGGAATATCAGCAGCCACGTTCGGCCTGCTGTATTTTTCATGAGTTATATAAGAGTTGGTGGGAGCTTGCTGACGCTCTGTCACAGCTGCAGTGACCTGGATGAAAGGATGAGCTGAAGGATGGTGGATGGACTGCTGATGGATGGATGAACAGACGCTGAGCGCTGGCTGAGCCATCAGGGTTCAAGGTTTACGCGCTGCACCGGCACAAATACGACACTCAAACACAAATTCAATCTCTAACTTTGTCCTGGTGAACTAAAACAACTAAGAACCACTAGAGCTCCTCAGTGAGGCCCTGAAGGACCACTAGAACCTCTCAAAGGAACCCTCAAACCTCCCCACGAGCACTACAACCACCTACAGAGAACCTGCTGTGACCAGAACCTCCTACAGAACCACAAGAGCCTCAGAAGCCACTCAGTGACCGCTAGAACAACTGGAAGGCTCTAGAATCACTGCAGGGACCACCAGAACCTCCTTAAGGACCACTGAACTTCTGAATGATCACAAGAAAAACCTCAAAGACCTTTAGAATGACCACAAGAACCAGCTACAGCACTGGTGCCCAACCTGGGGGTCACGACCCCTCGCAGAGGTCGTCTGCAGCGTGCGGCCGGCCGAGGCGGTAAAGCTGACGACGAGCGGCAGCTGGACTAAAGGGTTTGACCTGGAGACGTCACGGGGTCAAGACGAGCTCTGGACGCGTCCGGCAGAGGACATGAGAGACTGAACATCGTACGCATGGATCTCTGTGCTGATTGGCTGCTTTCACAGGCCTGAATCTACACTTCGTTTCCAAACAGCGTGAACACATGAGTGTTATCCACACACAGACAGCACAATGTAAACAGATGGGAGGCGTCCCGCCATGGTCTCCGTCTGTCTGAGACGTCCTGCAGTCACAGTCACAGTCACACACACACACACACACACACACACACACACACACACACAGTGTCTGCTTATAGGCTGAAGTCGGGAAGCATCGGCTCCGTTTCCCTGAATCACACTGCATTAAATATTCAGCAGGGTTTGTAAGTCTGAGCGAGTCACACGCTTATTTTTACCGTACAGTCACACGGCACTCGTCACGCCGCCAGCTTGACGAAGAGCAGATCTCAGCTTCCGCCCATCCATCGATCGATCTGCGTCTCTGAACCACGAGCTGCTCCACCTTACAGACCGACAGCAGAGTATTTATAGCCGAGCCGCAGCTCGTGGAGGACACGCCGGCGTGTTGGGAGGTAATTACACCTGAATCATTGATGCTGCTCTCGGTCTCGCCTCCCGCTGCCTGACGTCACAGGATGTGTTTGATGGCTCAGACAGAGGAAACGCTGAGCCGTCAGAGGAATCACCTGCAGCCCAGATTCACTGTTTGACCTCAGTCACTGGTCTGTGTGAGCTCACACCTCAGCTCGCTGCCAACAGGTGCAGGTGTCAGGACAGGTGAAGGTACCAGGACAGGTGAAGGTGTCAGGACAGGTGAAGGTACCAGGACAGGTGAAGGTACCAGGACAGGTGCAGGTACCAGGACAGGTGCAGGTGTCAGGACAGGTGCAGGTGTCAGGACAGGTGCAGGTACCAGGACAGGTGCAGGTACCAGGACAGGTGCAGGTGTCAGGACAGGTGAAGGTACCAGGACAGGTGCAGGTACCAGGACAGGTGCAGGTACCAGGACAGACTTCATGAAAACATGTTAATGAGTGATTTTCACGTGACATCACAGGATCATCACAGAGCTTTGTCCTGTTTTCTGACCGTCGGAGCTGCTGAACATGTTGAATAAGATGAGTTTCTGTACGCTCACGGCCGTTTCATCGACATTATTTGTGTTTTTATTTGGTCAGAAGAAACAGAAATCTGTACTGACACAAAGCTCAGGTCTGTTTTTGTCTCAGTCGCTGGTGAAATGTGAATTCCTGCAGATGTCTCACGTTAAAAGTCCTCCAGAGACAGACACCAGGCTGCTGGAAGGCTTTTATTGTGAAACACCTGTGCAGGAAGTGTTGAGTCTCATCACAAGCAGAGTCAGCTGGACATAATGAATGAATGAATGAATGAATGAATGAATGAATGCATCCAGCAGCTGATGATTGGAACCTGACAGGTGTTAAACTGATGGACTTAAAGCTGTTCAGATGGACACTGGACTGTTTCCTCCACACCGTGATGCGTTCAAGTGTCCCAGCTTCATCTTAAAGCACGTGGATTCGATGCTGTGGTGAGAGACACGGCCGAGCAGCGACAGGTTTGAGTCAGTGACACAAACTGCGAGCTCGTAATCAATAAATTACCCAGAACATCGATCGAGTGAAACAACAACGATTTAGTCAAAGCACTCGAATCACGGCTGTCGTCCGTGTCAACACTTGGATCCTGGTTTGACTCCACGTGTTCAAAACAAACGATCTCTGTTACTGATACGTTCAACAGCACTGAAGCTACACAGTAAAATCTGATCTACAGTCAGATTTTCAATCTAGCGCTGCTCTACTTTTTCTTTCTTTCTTTCTTTCTTTCTTTCTTTCTTTCTTTCTTTCTTTCTGCTGGGCGACACAAACAGGCAGCGAGTCTTTAAAACTGGTTTTGTGACGTTAACTCAAACATGAATCTCTGACTTCATGGGGTCAAAGGTCAACTGCATGAACGTCAACACCTCACTGGAGCTTCATAACCAATGAATATCATCCGTTCATTGAACTGTGCGCACGCTGGTTTCCTTTACAGAGGACGGGAACAATCAACAGCAAAGAGCAAAGAGACGCCACGACAGCTCAGCATCCTCATCCTCCATCACCATCGCCGGAGCCCCACAGGGTCGTGTCCTGAGCCCCTTCCCGTTTACCCTCCACCAGCGACTGTCAGCCCCTCACCCATCATCACGCACCTCAAATACCGGGACAACACCGCAGTGCTCGCACTACTCGATGATAACAACTCGGCTGCAACCTGCCACGACCCCACGTCACCTGTCCGTGTGTGCGCACATAAAGTCTGAGAACGTGCTGGTTGAGGCTGTCTGCTGCTGGATTCATGTGTGTGTTCTGTCCAGTGTGACGTGTTTGTGAGACAGAGCGGGCGGTTCATGACGAGGCTTCACGTGAACTGACGCTAACATCTGGCATCAATGCAAAGAAGAAAGACAGACGGACAAAATGACCACAGTGAGACGGAGGTGAGACAAATGTGCAGGAAAGACCTGAGTCACTGTGGACGCTCTCAGACCAGACTCACTCAGCAGCTGGTAGAGGACCATCAAGGACGGACGACAGAGTCTGAATAAAGAAAGAGCAGCCAGACACAACAGAGCAGCTGAGAGGACAGCATGGACTGAGACTGGGACTGAGACTGGGACTGAGACTGAGACTGGGACTGAGACTGGGACTGGGACTGGGACTGAGACTGAGGCTGGGGCTGAGGCTGAGGCTGGGACTGGGACTGAGACTGAGACTGAGACTGAGACTGGGACTGAGACTCGGACTGGGACTGGGACTGGGCCTGGGCCTGGGACTGGGACTGGGACTGGGACTGGGACTGGGACTGAGACTGAGACTGGGACTGGGACTGAGACTCAGACTGGGACTGAGACTGGGACTGGGACTGGGACGCAGCCGCTCATCCTGCTTCAAATGTAAAGCTGACATCACTCTACGCCGCCGTGAGGTCACCACAAACTTTCAGCTTCAGCCACAGACGTCGAGAACATCCTGAAACTGGCCAATCAGCAGCTGACAGGCCGGCGTGTCTGCTCTTCACTGAGGAAGAGACAACAAAGATGAAGAAGAGGAGCGACAGACAGAAGCACGTGTGCCGCGATGAAGTCATGAGTCGTGAACAGAGCGCCATCTCCACCAGAACAAAAGAGCCACGACACACACACACACACACACACACACACACACACACACACACACACACACACACACACACACACACACACACCAGAGGCTGGAGCTTTCTTCTTCGTGTGTGTCGATCCAGCAGATTTGATTGATTTAATCAGGACTCAGCAGTGAATTGATCCACAGTTCCAGCTCTGACATCAACTCTGACGTCGCTTCAGAAAACAATCAAACTGATTTTTACACACAAACACATGAAGAGTTCATTAAATCTCATGTTTTGTTAGAAATTAAACTCCAGCAGTTTAAGTTCAGCTGAAGCCGATCAGTCCATTGATCAATGATCGATCACCTGTTGTTTCAATGGTTTCATTGATCTCTGCTGTGGAGTCATGTGATGTTTGATCTTCTCACGTTTGATTGGCTGCTTCTCCTCTCAATGATCTCAATGTGTTTGTAATCCTGTGGAGCTTTGGGCCAAACAAACATGGTGAAGGCGTCACTTTGGACTCATCGTGAACACATTTCTCTCTGTTTTCACAACGTTTCCAAACCAATCGAGGGATGGATGGATGGATGGATGGATAGATGGATGGATGGATGGATGGATGGATGGATGGATGGATGGATGGATGGATGGAGGAAACGATCAGCAGATTGATCCAGAATGAAAAGAATCTTTAGTTTCACTCCTTTATATAACAGTTGAGATCAGAGAGAAGAGTCTGAATACTTTTACTTTCAATACTTGAGGTACATTTTCCTCATTAAACTAACGTACTTTTACTTTCAATGCAGGACTTGTACTTGTGACAGTATTTTTACAGTGTGGTGTTAGTAGTTTTACTGCAGTAAAGTATCAGAGTACTGCCTCAATCAGTGGCTCTAAAGGACCACACAGGCCTTCATCATGCCAGGTGACACTGAGCTTCACTGCTGCAGGTACACAGTGTTCAGTTCACTCAGCACAAACCAGGTGAGACAGAGCGGATCCGGATCAGTGCGGCCCCTCTCCACCTGGCCGGTAACCGCAGGCCCGGCACTGAAGTCCCGATCCTGACGCGTCCGTGAAGCCACAGAGCAGAAATGAAAGAGCTGAGCTGAACGTGAGCGAGCAGACAGCGGCGGGGGAGCAGCACGCTGCTCGGCACTAACTGGGCCACAGAGCAGAAAGGACGGACTCACCCAGTCCGCTGATCTCCTGTCGGACGTTCAGTCGGTTCCTCTCGTCGGCGATGGCCTTCAGCATCTGCTGCAGAGAGCCGTCCAGCTCTCCGTTCTCCTCCTCCGCTGGCCCGACAGCCTTACACAAACCGGGGAAGGACGCCATCTCCGAGCTGGGATCATGACAGTCCGGGCTAACAGCTACCGACGGCACCGGTTCACGGCAGCTAACAGACGGCTACAGGGAGCGCGGAGCAGGGAGGGAGGGGGAACACCTGAATCTAATCCCGATTCGGACCTTTAGTGTGCCGCTGCAGACCTGCGGGGGCCGGAGCGGGTCTGCTCTGCTGTGGTAGCCCAGAGAGGAGCAGGGAGGTCGGGCTGCTGAGGGAGACTCTGGTCCTTCTGTTGTGCGGATCAGCTGGAAACACCCCTCACACTTCCTGTAACAACACGAGGCATTTAAAGAGACAGAGCACCAAACACTGCTCACATGACGGGGGCCGGAGCACGCACACAGACAGGTGAACCAGACGCAGGCACAGACAGGTGAACCAGAGCACAGACAGGTGAACCAGAGCACAGGCACAGACAGGTGAACCAGACACAGACAGGTGAACCAGACGCAGGCACAGAGAGGTGAACCAGAGCACAGACAGGTGAACCAGACACAGACAGGTGAACCAGACACAGACAGGATTGTTTGGTGACTGTTTGTTTTTGTTATCCTGGCGGCTGAAATGAGCCTCCATACTTGCTGTTACTTTCTGACGGGGTCTGTGGAGTATGTGGGTTGAAGGAGTGTGACAGTAATAGTATTAGTACCAGTAGAATTCCAGTACTGATATATTTATTTTTCAATACAATACTTAGTGAGAAATAATTGTATTTTTTTCTTAATCCTAATTTACCCAGTGTTTCTGTATACAGTAGGATGGATCTGGTTTGCTTGTCTACTCCGGTGCATCGCGGGTCTTAAATCAGGCGCACCCCTGTTCGAATAGCTGCTGGGCGGTCGGAGTAAGTCAGAGAGTCCCCGCCCGCCCGGCGGAGTGAAGAGGAAATCAATGACAGAACATAGGGACCAGAGTGTGAACAGTGGCACCTGCTCACCTGCTCACCTGCTCCTTGCCTGAAGTCTCGGCTCGTTCACCGCACTGCCTTCAGTGTCACCGTCCAGTTTAGCAAGTTAGCACCTGGCTAAGCAGCTAGCTAACGACGGTTACAGCGTTAGTTAAAGTTAACTCTCAAAGTTAATTAACGTCGCTTATATAAACTTTATATCGCGGAGGGTCACAGAAGAGCTGCTGAGAGGGACGTTTTTACCGTATTTGCCGGTCTGGTGCTTTTTTACGTGCTCTCTGTTCATCCTTCACCGGCTGAAACGTGAAACGTGTGACCCGTCAGATTCTACGACGGTGCAGAAACGAACGGAGACAGACGCGATGGTCCGGTGACTTCCGGGATCATCATCGATAATAAACAGAATGAAAGTGCAGTTTAGAGGGGACACAAGAGGAAGACCGAGCTCAGAGTCTGAACGGGAACAGAACTCGGCCCAACGCCGCTGTTGATCCGCACCAGACTCCGCCCGTCCAGGCGGGACCTCGTTGCTGGTGAAACGGGCGGTAAACGAGTGCACCCTTTGTCTGGAGACAAAGGATGACGTCATTGTCTCACGAGCTCGTGGCCGCAGGCGTTCGACGGACACTAAACGTATTTTACGTTTTTTTCTTCCTGACAACTTTTCAGTCTCCTCGAGCTGAACAAACAATGTGAAATAAACTTCATGTCAGACTTTAATCGTTTTCAGAGGATTTCATGTGAGATTAACAGTTGTATTCCCCAGAAACCCTCAAAATACATAAAATAACGGAACATTTGACTCTTATTTTGCAACCTTTTCACTGAAAATACATTTTTATCGCGTCTGACTCCGTTCTCTGATGAGGAATCCACAATTTGTACCCTCATTTTTATGAAAATATGGGTTAACCATAACGTTGAATTATGACATACCATGCATTAAATTAAAATAAGGTCAGTCAAAAAACTTTCACTTGTTCAAACATACCAAGTTGTATTTATCAGTCAGTTTTTACCATTTAAGTCAGAAAATGACAGGAAGTCAAACTGTGATTTCAGTGTCACTAATTTATTAACTTAAAATCATAATGAATCCCAAATTTGAGGGTAAACCCTGAACCTGCACCTCAACTGAAAACTTTACCTGTTAGAAAATCTTTGCTGCTTAAAAAAGTGACAAAAGCTAAATTATGACTTCAAAAGTCAAAATCACTATTAAAGCATAAAAATGCAAACTAAAACAAACTAACACGTACAGCAGACAGAAGACAGACGTGATTGTCCACAGATGTCCCAATAGTTCAGATTATTTCTGTTGCTAAGCAGAAAACACGGAGTCTGTCTCCGTCCTTTTGACACAATCGCGAGTTTTATTTAAGACAAAAGCTTAAGTTTGACTTTTTAAAGCAAAGTAATGATAGAAAGTGAAAAGGATCAAATACTAAATCAAAACTCACTTGCTTCTCTTTTTGGCCTACACAGGCTTCCATAGTCAGCGCTCACACTGACTTCAAACTGCTGATTACTGCGGAGGACACAGACGGAGGCTCAGCAGCGTCCTTTGCCGTGTTTATTTTGTTAAACATGTTAATTCACGAACGTGTGGCAGATTCAAGTCTGACTTCAATGAACGGGCTCAGAGTTCAGGACCGTTCTGCCCTGAAGATGAAATATTAAAGCAGGAAACTCAAACACATCGTCTGCCGTAAAACCACCTCACAGTGAACTTTGACCTCCGTCTCTCCGTCTATCAACTCTCCTGTTGTTCACGCTTGTTTAATTACTGCAGAAGAAGAAAAGAAGAGCCAACGGTGATCAGATGAAACCTCGCCGGACGTCCACAGATCGTCGTCCCGTCTGTCCCGCTCTGCGCAGGTCGTTCAGAGGTCGGCCATCTTGATTCCGAGGGGGGTGGACGGGGTCGTGGCGAGGGCGGGGGAGGAGGCCACGGGGGAGGTTTGGTCTCTGGTCGTACTCCCCCCCGATGATGCCGGGCAGCGGCGGGAAGGTGGGCAGGGGGGCGGGGTTGAAGATGTCCCGGGGGTAGAAAGGAGGGACGGGGACGCTGCGAGCAGATCGCTGAGCGCAGCGGCGCTTATAAAGCTGTTTGTAAAGCTGAGGAGAGAAACCATGACATGATGTTTCACATGTTCAAATAAACTGAACAGAATATTTTAATGTTCGTGTCAAAGCTGCTCAGAGAAGACAAAGACAGAAGGTCAAAGGTCACCTCTGCCAGACTTCCTGTGAGGATGCAATGCAGTACTTAATCTTTGTAGTTAATATCTGCTCACCTCCCTCCAGTCTGTGTGTCTGAGTCCGCCGGGATCTGCACCTGAACCACAACACAGAGGACTTCATTAACACCTCACCCACAAACACCAGCAGGGGTCAAACTGGGAGCTTCCCGCTCTGACTGGAACTGGTCACCTGTCTGGAGTTACCTGTCTCACTTCTGAAGTCTCTGCGGTACAGGTGTCTCCACAGCGTGGAGTCGGCCGCCGCCGCGTTCAGGTGCCTGCAGACTGAAGACACTCTGACCACAGAGCGGACGTCCAGCAGTCTGAGGACTCTGAGGAGGAGCTCATGAGGAAGAGCAGCCAGACCGAACGCCGCCGGCAGAGCCATCGCTGCAAAGACCACAGATCACATCACCTGAGGACACGTCTACCTGAGCTCTGGATCTCATGTCAAACTGTCTGTTAATCAGTGTCTGTGGAAATATTTCAGACTGCTGGTTTACTCACTCAGTTTAGCTTCAGGTCACACTTAGCTTCATGCTAACCTCAGCGTTCAGGTCACACTTAGCTTCATGCTAACCTCAGCGTTCAGGTCACACTTAGCTTCATGCTAACGTCAGCGTTCAGGTCACACTTAGCTTCATGCTAACCTCAGCATTCAGGTCACACTTAGCTTCATGCTAACGTCAGCGTTCAGGTTACACTTAGCTTCATGCTAACCTCAGTGTTCAGGTCACACTTAGCTTCATGCTAACGTCAGCGTTCAGGTTACACTTAGCTTCATGCTAACCTTAGTGAGTGTTCAGCTCACTCTTAGCTTCATGCTAACGTCAGCGTTCAGATCACACTTAGCTTCATGCTAACCTCAGCGTTCAGGTCACACTTAGCTTCATGCTAACCTCAGTGTTCAGGTCACACTTAGCTTCATGCTAACCTCAGCGTTCAGGTCACACTTAGCTTCATGCTAACGTCAGTGTTCAGGTCACACTTAGCTTCATGCTAACGTCAGTGTTCAGGTCACATTCATCATTTCTACATGAAAACAGGCCACAGCTCAAACTGGCTCTGACATTCATCTTAGTTGTTCTAAATATTTACAGCTGCTAACTGCAGGTGTAGCTAACTGTCAAAGCTAATGTTAGCATGCTATCATCTGGAGTACAGCCGACATATCATCTAGTGAAACTAGTTCCTGAGAGCTGAGGACCTCCATTAAAGCCCCTCGTGGCTCAATGTAACCTCTGCACGCTGCGAATAAACCATTCTTTTCATTTCTCTTAGACCTTCGATTAAATATCAAACTGAATGTGTCCCGTTTCCTTCCGAAGCTACAGTCTAGTTTGAAGCCAACGCTGCACTGAGAGCAACAGACACTTTCACCCAATCGGACGTCCACCTGTCGAGCGGCCAGGTGAGTCTTTACCTTCTCTGGCTGCGGCGATCAGCGGGTAGGCCAGCTGGTCTTTGAAGACCCGGGACAGTTTCTTCAGGTCTCTGAAAGCCGCCGCAGCACTTTGTCCTGAACACAACACAGACGAGACGTTTTATCGCTTACTCGTGGACGCTCACGCTCGTTTGGCGTCTAACAGACCAATCAGAGCTCTACCTGGCCACTCGGAGGTCACGTAGGTGGAGGCGTTCAGGCACAGTTTGCGGACCAGGTCGACCGTTTGCTCCACGCTCAGAGTCACTGCAGACAGAAGGAACGGGTTCATGTTTACGGCCGACAGTCTGGAGGTCTGGATCAAGTCCCGCTGGTGAAGTGTGACCAGCTGGTGTTCAGATCCTTTCCCCCAGTAAGTACCAATATTAATACTCCAATACAATATGAAGTAGTGCTTCCACAGTACTGACTGTACTTGGTTAATTTGCATCGCTGCCGTTCTCTCATTTTTAATGTGCGTATTTTGGCTCACTCAGCGATGACAGACTCACCGTTGATGACAAGCACGGCGCCCATCGACACAGCCGCCACCACGGCCCGGCTGCCGTCGCACAGAGGATGAGAGTACTGCAGCCTGTAGACTCCAGGTACTGACCTCCAGCCAGCAGGCATGTGAGCGGCCTGCAGCTCGCAGCCCTGAATACACACAGCACATGATACACACACAGTACACACACAGCACACACACAGCACATGATATACACACAGTACACCCCCCCCCCACTCACCTGAGGAACAAACCCAGTCTCCAGCATCAGCAGGTGTCCGGCCACCATGACGGCGTCACTGGGACTCGCTGTTTCAGCCGAGCGGTAGAGGAGCTCCAGAGAAGGAGGAGCCTGACCCTCCTCTGCCTCACTGCACAGCATCGGCTCCCAGCCGGAGGACGAGGGTTCAGGGTCCAGCGTGTCGGCGGTCTCCTCGGACTCCGTCGGCACCGCAGTGCTGCTGCTGCTGCCGCCGCCGCCACCGCCGCCATCGCCGCCGCCACCGCCACCGGGCTGTTTATCACAGAGACGATCAAACAGAAGAAAAGTGTGAGAAACAGCTGCTCCAACGAGAGCCATCGTCCTCCAGCAGCTGGACTGGACGATGGCACAGAGGACACCAGGTGCGTGTGATATATTCTTCTTCTTCTTCTTCTTCTTCTTCTTCTTCTTGTCCTCCTCTCTCTTCTTCTCTGTGTTTATTGACGGCTGCTGACTGACGGGAGCAGAGCACAGCACCACCTGCTGTCACACTGTTTACTTGCTGAGTCAGTGAGACGTTCAGGTTGGTTTCATCGTCTCTGATCAGGTTACGTTTTCATTCTGGGAGTAATACACCACAAAATCAATGATCAGCCTGATAATCGATCAGCCTGATAATCGATCAGCCTGATAATCGTTCAGCCTGATAATCGTTCAGCCTCATCACCGATCAGCCTGAATCGAGTCCAGCTCTGCGGTGTCAGCGGTGGTTTGAGACGCGGTGACTCAGCAGAAACACGCTGAGCTTCAGTGGCAGCTGCTGAAGGCGTCAGATTGAATTTCAGAGTCCGAACACGTTCAAGAATTCATCTCAGCGCTTCCTTAATGTGTTCAGCGCACCACACGCGACCAGTGACTGACTGCACACGCTGCATTCTGGGTAATGCTACGATAGCCGCCTTTAGCAGGAGTTCAATGATTCTTTGTCTTCATGAATTGATTTCACTGCAAAAACAAACTTCATCAATCAGGATGATTTTCATCCACAGAGAATGAAAATCAGCGGCTACACTGAGCTTTAATCTCAGCTACCAGCTAATTCTGCGAAAGTAAGTGTCTTTCTATGGCAGACTGCAGTAATACACAGCCAGAGAGCAGTAATACACAGGCAGTCTGCAGTAATACACAGCCAGACTGCAGTAATACACAGGCAGACTGCAGTAATACACAGGCAGACTGCAGTAATACACAGGCAGTCTGCAGTAATACACAGGCAGACTGCAGTAATACACAGGCAGACTGCAGTAATACACAGGCAGACTGCAGTAATACAAGCCTTAGTACAGGTAAAACACGTCAGTGAGTCAGAAACAATAACGACAATGATTTGATATTGAAGATCTGTGGTTGAACAATCAGTCACAACTTTTACTCATGTCAGAGTATTTCTACACTGTGTATTACTGCATTCACTGACAGTCAGTAAACGATGTGAGCTCTTCTTCCAGCGTTTTAATCACATGGTTCCACAGGTGATTCACTCACCTGGATGGACGTCATGGCAGCAGCCTGTCGGGTCTGTTGGTTCTCTGAGCTGCTGGTCCGGGTGTTGGTGGAGGAGGCGGAGGAGGCGGAGGAGGCGGAGACAGCGGCTGCAGGTCCAGGCAGGACGACGCAGATCAAGTCTCCGGAGACGATGCCGCAGGCTGCCAGCGTCTGACCGGTGTCTGACAGAAGCTCTGAGCCGTTCAGAGACAGACTGAACTCTGTCTCTGCTCTGAGAGACAAACAGAAAGCGTCACATCACAGAAAGCTGTCTGTAAGACATATTCTGAATATTAAATGAGAAAATAAACACACATGAATGTTTCTGACACAACAGAAGACACAGAAATAAAGAAAAAAACATGAAACATCATCCTGACATGTTCGCTGTCTTATTACATTAAAAAGGGCAGAAGAAGAAACTGATGACAGCGTTCTTCTTCTGCCCTTTCTGTTCATGATCATTATTTAAAGTGTGGAGGATTTAGTGGCATCTAGTGGTGACTCTGCAGATTACAACCAGCTAAAAACCTGAAAGCCTCTGTGCAGTCAGCGTCTGGTTTGTCCGTTCTGGGCTCCTGTAGAAACATGGCAGCCTCATAAAGAACTTATTCTAAGGTAATTTCTATCATCAGGTGACTGAAAGGAACAAAAACAGATCTGTGATTACTACATCACATTTCTGCCGATGTCCTCTGAGTCCTCCACACTGGACCTTTAATAAGAGAATGTCTTTGGGTCCTTGTCTCACAGCTGGTGTCTCACCCGAGTCCATGCAAAGTCAAAACTGTCTCCTTAATGAGGTCTATGAGCTCCTTCAGACTGGGTTCTTCTCCCAGTACCTCCACCCTGCTGGTCTGCCGGTTGAGCCGAACCCGGAGCTTCATGCTGGAGACGACAAATGAACGTGAGCAGACTTCAGAAGAACATCGGCCATCTTTTCCTCAAATATCAAAGCTTGTTGTTGTTTGTTTTTTGCAGGCGAACACAAAACCTGACTGAGATTTCACCAAAATGTGGTGGAAAGTTCATGGAGCTTGGTGGACAGGCGTGGGTGTCGAGTATCTTTGGACATTTCTGGTGGACTCTGGAGTCCACACACTGACAGAATAATCATCTGGTTTTATGAACTGACTCATGATTGGAATTTTTAGCAACAGCTCAGAAACATGTAACACATCACTAAAATGAAGGAGTTTGTGGACAGATGTTTATTTCTACAGAACGTCTGAACATTAGTGCATCCTCTTCTGCTCACTGACAGCAGTGTCCACATACTTTTGGCCATTTGGCACACCTGATGTTCTGCCTTCATCTGTTCTTACACACGGGGCTGACTTCAGTCTTTTAGCTGGAAGCTCACATAAAGAGCGCACGTGTCCCTAAAATTTGGTGAAAAGTCAGTGGAGTTTGGTGGAAGATGTCCACTTCTGAAGCAGAGCAGCTTTGGATGTTTTCTCATTAATTATTTTGAGTGAAAACAAACTGCTGACCGACAGGTGCTGAGCTGATGGGACAAACGAAAAACTCACTAATTTACTCTTTATTTACTCTCCTTTTGGGTGAAAGCTAAAATGCTAAAAGTACAAAGTTCCTTCAGAAAAGTCCGGTTTCAGTTTTCTGATGAGTCATGGACGTCGTTGTGGATTTCTGCAGCTTTGAGTTGGTCTGAGTTCAGTTAACAGTTCATCTGTTCTGTAATTCATCGTAAAATCCACATTCACACATCTTTAATTTAACGTTCATTCACGTTTCAAAGACAAAATTCACACAGCACAAAACCACCAACACTTGAGCTAAATGGTATAAATAAAACAGGAGACGCAGACTGAACAAATCTGACTTAT
Source organism: Chaetodon trifasciatus (assembly GCA_037975065.1). NCBI lineage: Eukaryota > Metazoa > Chordata > Actinopteri > Chaetodontiformes > Chaetodontidae > Chaetodon > Chaetodon trifasciatus. Next base: position 61,661 of record JBBMOE010000105.1, on the reverse strand, counting down.
TTCAGAAGAAATGAGCCGTTTCGTTTTCGGTTCTTGAACATTCACGTTAGCTAACGTTTAAATGAAGCTGCTGCGTAACAGTGAAGCTAACGTTACTTAACTTCTGCGTTACTGTTCGACTTGTTTAAAAACGTTTGGAGCAGAAAGACAAACAGAAACAAACTCACATGAGCAGTTAAATCACCGTGAATGTTGTTGTTATCCAGGCCGTTTGGTGATGTTCCTCTGAAACATCACAGACTCTCAACATAAACACTGAGCAACAGCATCGACATGACATGTCAAGCATCCACGGCGAAACACACCAGTTCCGGTTTGCAAAATGTATATTTTCAAAATAAACCTTTCGTCTGTTTCAATGAAAAACCTCAAGAATACGTCTTTCATAAAAGGCTTAAAGGTGTTTAGAACCCTTACGAGAACTGCACTCAGGGAACCAAGTTTGTTTGTAAATTACCCTTTAACAACAAGGCAACAGAGAGAGAGAGAGAGAGAGAGAGAGAGAGAGAGAGAGAGAGAGAGAGAGAGACTAAAAACGATGGACAAAAAGTAATTTGTTTTGAAGGTCACTCGTCAAATATCCGGCTCCACTCGGCTCTGCTAATACATTTGACTACAACTACGGCGAGCATTAAGTTTAGTAGTTGACTAACACTGTCACTCGTGAATAGTTTGAACTTCATTAAACTTTAGGACAGTTTAATGTGTAGTTGCAGATAAACAGTCACACAGTCCATTTATGAATTTTCCTTTCCGAGTAATTATTAATGCGTCACGCCTAATTATTAACCGCGTTTTGCTGTCAAAATGCTTGCGGGCTTCCGTACTGATTGCTCGTACTTTGCATGAGACAGCCGGTGAAACGCAGCAGTAAATTCCTTAAAGTTAAACGTTCTCCAGTCAGAATAATGAGTCGAAGCTACAACGATGAGCTGCAGTACCTGGATAAGATCGGCACTAACTGCTGGAGGATCAAAAAGGGTTTTGTTCCCAACATGCAGGTGAGACTCTGGACGCACTTTTAGCTGTGAACGTGGCTAGATGGTTAGCTTCCAGAGCCACAGTTACACATGCTGGAGGACTTGAACCAGACAGACTCCATTCAGAAAACATGACAGTATTAGGTGACGCGTGTCAGGACGAGAATCGATTCATGATCCTGGAAATCAGCCACATGCCGAAGCTGAGAGCTGCTGACGAAGCTGTGCGGCGCTACTGTTAGCCCCAGAGTGTAAGCCCAGTGAAAGGGTGGATCCTTCTGATGTGAACAGTGTAGGATACATCAAACTACAGCCCACAGTTTGGATAAGCAGACAGTCTAAATCGTATTTTCCTAAATGACATCAGCAGACTGAGACTGGATGATCCCATTTGATTTAGTTGTTAAATTGTTGTGATCAAAACACGAAAATACTTTCTACATGGACTGACCATGAACTCACCATCTCATCATGTTTTGATGGAGTGAACACGAAAAGCTGTTTTCTTCGTCAGGTTGAAGGAAACTTCTACGTCAACGACTCGCTGGAGAAGCTGATGTTCGAGGAGCTTCGTAACGCCTGTCGAGGAGGAGGTCAGCTGCTGCTCACCTGTTCGAGCCGCTCGCCTCACCTTCAGGTGTGACTTCAGGTTTTCATGTGCTTTCAGGTGTCGGTGGATTCCTTCCGGCCATGAAGCAGATCGGGAACGTGGCGGCGCTGCCGGGCATCGTGCACGTGAGTGACAGATTGGTGATTCAGGGCTGTTCGCGGGCTCTCGTGGGGATTTGATCGTGGAATGAGGGCTTGAAGCCGTGTGTGTTCTGCGCTCTGATTGTCCACAGAGGTCCATCGGTCTCCCAGACGTTCACTCCGGGTATGGATTTGCCATCGGAAACATGGCGGCCTTCGACATGAACGACCCGGACGCCGTGGTGTCTCCAGGTCCTAACCTCAGTTCTGATGTTCGTCTTTGAGGTGGAACGTCTCTGTGGGCTTCTTTTGTCCACCCGATGACTCAGCGGCCATCTTTCATTTGTCCCGCAGGCGGCGTCGGCTTTGACATAAACTGCGGCGTCCGTCTGCTGAGGACCAACCTGGACGAGGGAGACGTGCAGCCGGTGAAGGAGCAGCTGGCCCAGTCGCTGTTTGACCACATCCCAGTGGGAGTGGGATCCAAGGGGGTCATCCCCATGGGGGCCAAGTAAGGAGGGGTCCCTCAGGACTGAGCGGGGACCACAACACAGACCCGGCCCACCTGTTTACCTGCTTACCTGTTTACCTGTGTTTACCTGTGCTAACCGTGTCCGCTGTGTGTGCTCAGGGACCTGGAGGAGGCTCTGGAGATGGGGGTGGACTGGTCTCTGAGGGAGGGTTACGCCTGGGCCGAGGACAAAGAGCACTGCGAGGAGTACGGCAGGATGCTGCAGGCCGACCCCAACAAGGTCTCGTCCAAGGCCAAGAAGAGGGGCCTGCCGCAGGTATCCCATCAGCCCCGGGGCTCACCGTTAAACGCTGAGTCACTGTGACTCTGATGTCTGTGGATGCTGACGAAGGCAAACTGTGTGTGTGTGTGTGTGTGTGTGTGTGTGTGTGTGTGTGTGTGTGTTGAAGCTGGGGACTCTGGGAGCAGGAAACCACTACGCTGAGATCCAGGTGGTGGATGAGATCTACAACGACTACGCCGCCAAGAAGATGGGCATCGACCACAAAGGTCAGGTGTGTGTGATGATCCACAGCGGCAGCAGAGGCCTCGGACACCAGGTGGCCACAGGTAGGAGGGACAGCCGCACGCACCTGAAGACGCCGGAACATAAAACTGTTTCTTCAGATAGAAAGAGTTTTTAGTCCGGCTGGTCTCTGACTGGTTTCACTGACAGTCTGTACATCAACGAGCGTTGATAATAAACGAATGAAATAGTTCCAGTCGCTCTGATCCAGACGTGATAAAATGTCCTGAACGCCGTTGACAGACGCGCTGGTTGCCATGGAGAAGGCGATGAAGAGAGATAAGATCACGGTGAACGACCGTCAGCTGGCGTGCGCTCGCATCACGTCGCAGGAGGGACAGGACTACCTGAAGGGGATGGCCGCGGCGGGAAACTACGCCTGGGTCAACCGCTCATCCATGACCTTCCTCACCCGACAGGTAAACACACCTGGAGCCTCAGAGGACTTCTGAGCGTCAGTCTGTTGATGAAAACTGATCCAGGAACAGGTCTTCAGAGTCTGAGAACTTGCTTTTCAGGCCTTTTCCAAAGTGTTCGGCACGACGCCGGACGACCTGGACATGCACGTCATCTACGACGTTTCCCACAACATCGCCAAGGTCGAGGAGCACGTGGTGGACGGGAAGCAGAAGACACTGCTGGTCCACCGCAAAGGCTCCACCCGAGCTTTCCCCCCACACCACCCCCTCATCCCCGTGGACTACCAGGTACAGAACTCCTCCCGCCGTTCGGTTCGTTCCTTCGGACTTTAAACTGCTGCTGCAGGTCCGACTCGTTCTTCTTCGTGTGTTTTCAGCTCACAGGTCAGCCGGTGCTGATCGGAGGGACGATGGGAACCTGCAGCTACGTCCTCACGGGGACCGAACAGGGCATGATGGAGACGTTCGGCACCACCTGTCACGGAGCGGTAGGAGTCTGTCGGTTCACCTCATATTTAAAGTAACGGACGGACAGAAAGTAAAAACTACTTCCTGGACGTTGTCCTTGTGTCCTGTAAGACGCTCGTGGACGTTTGTCTCACCACCTGATTATAATAATGATGAGTCCTTGTTTTCTGACTGCTTCCTCCCGTCTCTCGTCTCAGGGTCGCGCTCTGTCCCGGGCGAAGTCCCGCAGGAACCTGGACTTCCAGGACGTCCTGGACAAACTGGCCGACATGGGCATCGCCATCCGAGTGGCTTCGCCCAAACTGGTCATGGAGGAGGTGAAATCTTTTTGGTCCAGCTTGAAATGTGGCAGCGAAGCCGAACGTTCATCAACACAGATGTTATTATGAAATATCTGAAAGTCTGACATCACAGGAAGCAGAATGACCTTCTGACGTGGCAACAAACGCCTTCCGTACATAGATGATGAAGACACGTTGTTGGTTTGAACTTCAGTCCATGTTTTTCTGTTTTTTCGTTTTCAGGCTCCTGAATCGTACAAAAACGTGACGGACGTCGTCAACACGTGTCACGACGCTGGAATCAGTAAGAAGGCGATCAAACTGCGGCCGATCGCTGTGATCAAAGGCTGAAGCTGCACGAGCTCGCACTTAAGGACAGTTTACACTTAATTATTCAGCTTCTTTCTTTGTTTTGGTGTGAAATGACTTTATGTTGGACGAACTGGAGACAAAGTGAAGAAAACCAGATTGAAAGTTTAATTTCTGACCTGAGAAAACTTTATTTTTTTGTGTGCATTCGAGCCAAATCTGCGATGAAATAAAAGTGACGTGTTCACAGCGAAACACTGGTCACTGAAACACGACTCAAAGCTTCAGTTCACTGCTTGAATAAATGCACCTCCACCCTCACCTCCACCCTCACCTCCACCCTCACCTCCACCCTCACCTGCACGCTCTCGCTGACGTGACGCTGCACTCAGGTGTTTCCTGCTGGACAAACAAAGCTGAAGTTTGACTGGTGATGATTCGTAAACACTTTATTGGTTCTAACAGAAGTTTATCACCATATCAAAAGAAAATCAACACATTTCACCATCAATGGACAAAAGGTTCGTTTGGCAAGTTTTTCTTGGACATGAACAAACCTGTTCTTCCCTCGTCTGCTGCAGGTGAACGAAACCAATAAGAACGGCCTGTAATAATCTGAATATTCATCAGTAACATCTGATGGAGCCGCTGTTCAGGAGGTCCCTTTAAAAAGCTGATTCTACTTTAGTGGTTGACTGAAGGAACATCGGAGCCGACCGCTCGTCTGGCAGGCAAAGACGTGAGGGTTCGTTCAGGAGGACGAGGTTCAGAGACGTCACTGACGGTGACTCAACTGCACATCCTGAACGTGCTTCAGTGTTCGGCGTCAAACAGACTTTAGAAGCAACAGTTCAGTATTTGAAGGCAGGGAAACGCGTTCGCTCAGCTCCATCACACAAATCCAACCTCTGTTTGACGCTGTGATTTAGGAGCGTTAGCCCGGAGCTACGAGAAGGTCAGAAAACACATTCAGCAGCTTCTGGAAATGACTGACAGCTCAGACGCCGGTCCGGGATGCTTTAGCCTAGCATAGCTGCTAACCGGTGCAGCCACCAAACAGCAAATACCTCCACAGTATCTGGTTGATGTTAAGTTTTTGAGACATTGTTGTTTTAGTAGCAGTTAGCATTGAAGCTACTTGTTGACCAACAACCACAGAACAAACTCTTACATGTATCTACATCAGTTAGCTTGTTAGCTAATGATACGACATGAAACTGAAAACCGGTTCAGTTATCAGGTTTATTTTTCTCTTTGATGTCGCTAAGCTAACAGTTTCCCTCACTTGTGGTACAAGGACGCCTTTAGCCTAGCTTAGCACGGAGTCATTGATTCTCGCTAACATGCATTTCAAAAACCTCCAGTTTACAGAAACATAAAATAAACCTGCTGGAGACAAATGTCTCGCCTAAATGTCCCTTTGTGAGCTGTTTCCGGGCTTTAGCTGACTTTTCTTTTGTCAGACTAGTTTTGAGGTCAAGATTAAAGATAAGATGAAATATTTTGCATGTAAACTCATTTTATTTGTCAAATGTCAAGTTAATGTCAGATTTTGGTTTCGATGCCTCACATTTTTTTTAATTAATGCCGTAAAAGTTGTGGCTCAGTAATTTAAAAAAAGTCCACGTCCATCCTGACGAAAACGGTTTATTATGAAATTATCTGAAGGATAAATTTGGTGATATTCTCTTTATTCTGGTTAACAAATCCCACATCCACAACAATGAACTGATGCTTCGATCAAACGGTCAAAATCCAAACGTGGATTCATCCGCCGCTGAAAATAGTCCCCAACTAATGCTGCTACAGGAAATGACTTGATTCCTTTTCAAGAACAAACCAGATATTTAAGAGCTGGTTTTCACCTTTTCGTGGGATTGTTGACAGTCAGAAACATGCGGAGGAACACCTGTCTGATACTTTGAACTAACTTTATTTATACGCCCGCATGACGACATTTAATCCAACACAGCACTTTCAGGCACTTTCTCTGGAGGAAACACAAGAGTCTTAAAGCAGATGAACGAAACGAGCAGGAAGCCCAAAAAGAACAGAAGCATCTGAACAGTCAGCGGTTAAAATGGATCGGAGTTTTTCACATCGGTGAAACCGATCCGACGGATCTCCTCGTCCAGCTCTGATTGGTTCCTTTCTGTTTGAAAGCTCCTTCACAGTAAAGCGTTGCATAATCAATAAGTTGATCACCCTGAATTGTCACAAATGCTTGAATATAAAATCCATCCAGCTGCTTCTGTACATGATCAAACATTAACGAGCTGTACATGAGCGAGTCCTATCAACCGCTTCAACTACGGAAGCTCAACAGCGCCAAGAAAAAAAGATTAAATGTTAGAAAAAAATACTAATAAATCAGATTTATGATAAAACAAAGTCAGTTTTTAGTCAGAAGTTTAAGATTTACAGGACGAAATTCCAAGTTAAACCTTTGACTTATGTCACAATGAGATTTTCAATCCAAGCCAGTCAACGTTTGAGATACCAAATCAAAATAATGGGATTCACTGATTAATTCAACAGCACGGGTATTAGTTTAAGTCACAGTGATGAGACACGAAGTCAAAAATAACACTACTCATCGTCAGTAACAGCAGCTTCAGATTTAGGTTTTCAGTAAAAGTCACAAGACTTCAAATTTATGAGATTTACTGAGTCAAAAAATGTAATAAATAAAATCAGGATAAATTAAAAATAAACTCACAGCAAGTTATTATGACAGGAACTAAAACGACATTATGACTTTAGTCAAAATGAGATTTACAAGTTCAAAATGCAAAAGTCTGAAATGAAATTATGGGATGTACAGTTTCACAAAAGTTTAACTTTTCAAGTCACAATTATGAGATCTGTGAAGTCAAAATCAACAAGTCGACGATGTAAAGTAAAAACTGATAAAGGAGAAAACGCCCCAGGAAAACGAGTAACAAATGTTAAAACTGTCACAACGCTGACTTCGTGCCTCATCCCTGACGCTCTACCGGTTTTAATCACTTCTAACTTTCAATCCTTTTTTCCCAGTTTTGGTACTGATGTGCTTCCGTAATCAGGTTCCAGATGGGCATGAAGATTAAAAAAAAAAAAAACAAAACCTAAACCCAGGAACTTTATTTACATTTTCTAACATCTTATTCTTTTATTTACACTTTGTTCCTCCATTTTCGGTTCATTTCCATCTGAAGTTCAAACATTTCCAGGAAACTAAAATATTCGGTGGATTATAATCCATAAACTCAGCACGAGGAGCCATTTTAACTGAAACTTGAGTGTCTTCAGCCCATCAGCTGACACAACAAACGGCTGAGCGTTGGTGTTTAAATGGAGATTCAGGAGAATCGAGTGTGTGGGTGTTTGCAGATCGAGTCGGGCTCAAAGAACTGAACGTTTCACCTCAAACTGGAAATCAACCTTCATCCAATCAACACTTCCAAAAACAAAAGCCACATTCTGAATGAAAACAATAAACTCAGCCCTTACTCGTGTCCGTCCCGCGGCAGCAGCGACCCAACGTCCGCCGTGCTGAAGTCTGACTAAAGCTACGGTGTGGACATATTTACCGACGGCTCGTCGCTCCTCTAAAAGCCCTTTTCCACACCACGTTCCTCAAAGCGCTCAAGTCGAGCTCCTTGTCCTCTCGAGTCCACGTGGACAGCTCGTCCCGGCGGCGGCCGGAGGGATTTGTCCGTCCGCCGACCTCCTGTCCACGTCGACGGACTGGGCGTAGTTATGTTCGCTCTGTAAGTGCAGAAGCAGCTCCTATGCTAAGGTCCTTTTTTGTTGTTTGGCGTGTTCGGCCGCTTCCTGTGAAGTGTTTCAGTCCTCGTGAACTTCCAGTTTTATTTCCTACAGTTTGGCTCGCTGAAAGAACGCCTGCGGACGAGAAGCAGAGAACGATCAGCTGATCAGTGAGCCACACCCAGCCGGCCTCGTTACAGGAGGCGCACCTGAACGTACCTTAATGTAGTTCTTCAGGACTTTGACGTCCGGCTGCTGAATCACTTGACAAAGTTCCTGTAACATCAAGTTCAAAAGGTGAGAGACTGTCTCAGAAAAAGACGAGAGACGGACGAGAGACAGGAAGCGAAAGCTTTCGGTGCACGTCAGGATTAGAAGAGTCTCCCTGAAAGGACACGCTGAAGGACGGCGTACCTGTGAGATCTCAGGTGACACCTGAAGGGAGGGCAGATACTCCTGCTGCAAGAACTGGATGAACTCGGGCCCCTGAAAGAGCAGATGAGACAGATATGGACCGCGAACAACAGAAAACACTCGTGCGAACATCGAACGTGAAGAACTCTGCTCACCCTTTTGAGATGAATCATTTTCAGCGTGAGCGAACACTCCGACAGCGTCTGGAAAACAAAGAGTTCAGTTCATCAGCTGCTAAAACCTCACGTTTGTCGGCCGGACTCTGGTGCAGACACGTACCAGGACTGTCTGAGCGTCCGAGAGGTCAAAGGTCGGCTTGAGAGGAGCCAGGAAACACGCGGGGACGATGTGTTTGTAGATGAAGTCTGGGAAACCCACCATGCCGTCTTTACCTCCTGCAGGTCGGAGCAGAAGACACAGAACATGAAGGACCAGAGAGACGCTGACCGGGACAAACAGCAGTGATCTGAGAGGACAGTCAGTGGACGTTCTTCCTGTGTCTCACCCCACAGCTCCACCAGCTTGGAGAGGATGATGAAGCAGGTTTTCTGAGCGATGGGGTCGGGGAAGTCCACAGCGCCCTGGATGATGGTGAACACGACTCGCTCGATGTTTTCTGGCCCTGACAACAAGAACGCCACATCAGCACCAACGAATGACTTTAATCATTCAAAGATCTTTACTTCTGCGGTTTGATCAGAGGGAAGCGGTTAAAACTGGCCACAGCCTCACTGAGCTCAGGCCTTCGAGGACAACCAGACTCCATTTAAATCTGCAGAATTAAAAAGTTACTAAATACGGAGCTGGTTAGCTTAGCTTAGCATAAAGACTGGAAGCAGGGGGAAACCGCTAGCCGGGCTGACCTTCCAGCAGCTCCTGATCACTGATCGACATGTAAACGTCACCACCTTCTTCCATGAACAACCAGCTGTTAGCATGCGGCGTACGTTGATGTGAGTGTGAACACGTCAGAGAAAGTCACCACAAACGGACACTGCTCTCATCTGTCACTCACCCTGATTGGCCATCACCTCGTTCATTCCGCTTCCTGTGACGGTCTGGATGAAGGTGAAGTAGCTCCTCCTCAGCATCTGCTTCTCCAGAGCGGCCGCCTGGTCGTTGTCTTCCGCCGGCCGGCCCAACACCTCGAAGATGGCGAGCACCAGCGGCATGAAGACCTGCTGCAGGAAGGGAGACACCTGCCGCTGCCGTGGCAACGGGAAAGAAGCCGGTTATTCAGGCTGGTTATCGGTTCGTCAACATTTAACCTCCGCTGTGATCTGAGCTGCGGGTTTCGGCCCGTCGTGGTCTTCCTGCCTACCTTGAACTTGGCGGTCATCTGGCTGATGAGCGGGATGAACTCCTGCAGGTCTTTGGCCTCGCAGTCCTTCAGCATGTGCTCGGAGGCAGCGGGGATGAAGGGCAGCACCTCCTCCTCCAGGCAGATGATCATTCGGTGCAGGAAGGAGCGCACGGAGCTGCGCAGCACCCCCCGCTGGACGGGACAGCTCAGCGCGGGCAGGAAGGTCTGCATGCAGTCCCTGTAGACCTCCGTGCAGCCGCACTGCTTCACTGTCTGCTTGTTGCTGAACGCTTTGCTGGTGCGACTGAGAGCAGCGAGACAAAGACGTCAGCTGTCCCGCTTCAACATCGTTAACAACAGCTCTCACTTAAACAGGTGAAGCTCGGTCTGGATCTCACCTGGCGAACCCGACGGCGTGGCTCAGACAGTCGGCGAGGGCGGCCTGTCGCTCCTCCTCCGTCTCCTGCAGCAGTTTGGCGAGCAGCAGGCGGAAAGCGTCCATGAGCGGCAGCAGCAGGCTCCTCATCAGAGCCTGCTTCCTCTCCACGGGACTCTCTCCGTTCACGATCAGGACGCCTGCCGTCTCAAACATGAACAGCTGGTCATCGCTGGTCAGCATCGCCGGGAAGCCATTTTCCTGGAAGCAGGAAACCACATTGACGTCGAGGACGGACGAGGCTAGGACATGACGCTATGATGGACAGACGGTTTCTTCACTCAGATCACGAGTTGTACTTACAGGTGGAGCCAGTTCCAGCAGGTCCTGGATCCTGGTCAGGATGTCCTCGATGAAGGCGTTCATGTGTTTACTGTCAACAGAGAGCAGAACCAATGAAACGCCTGAATCCTACGACAACAGCCCTCCCACATTAGATGACACTGTGGAGTCTGAATGAATCTGTGACGGGAAACAGAGACGACGTCACGTCTCGTCTCATCTGGAGTTCACTGCAGCTGCTGTCATGTTGTGTTCTGTGGGGTGTTTCTGTTATTTTGTCCACCGGCCTTAGCTGAGGATGATGAAGCTGGACTCACTGCAAAGACTTGACGAATCTGGAGAAGAGGTAGGCCACTCTGCTGCGCACCTTCGGGCTGTTGTGTCTCAGTCCTCTTTGGTCCAGAAACGCCATCTGACAGCGAACAGGATGGCGGTCAGCGTCACGCGCTCACAGGTAACGTCTGACACCTGAACATTTGTGAAACATCACTCACCAGAACGTTCGGGATGTGCTGCGGCTCCACCACGAAGAACTTGTCGTATCGAACGACCGTTTCGAAAAACTCCAGAGACACGGAGCTGTGCTGGTAGCTGCTCACGCTGCAGGACACCAGCTGAGGGTCAGAGAGGACAGACACCACGCGTCAGTCGCCGTTTCCTCACAGACAGACACACAACAGACCAGCAGCGTCGCGTCACCCACCGTCCTCATCATGTCCTGCAGGGCGCTCGCCTTCGTCGCGTCTCCGGAGAAATGAGCGCCGTGAGATGCGGGCAGGGCCTCGCCGAGCATGTACAGCAGCCTGATGGCCACCTCCACCTCCATGAACGGAGCCGTCTGCCAGTTCCTGCGACACAAGAAGCACAAGAGCGTGAGCTTCAGAGGAGGACGCGTGGACACCACGTCTGTCCCACACGTTCACACCTCAGACAGCCATTTTTACAGCTTCACAACATCTGCAAAACCTTTCTGTCGTCTGCGTCGCTCTGACATTGGTCTCATCACATGCGGTCCGTCAGTTCTGTCTGTGTCCACACTTAAACTCACAGCAGGTGAACCCATCAGACCTGCTCAGTCCTTCCTCTGCACAAACAAAGCGCTCTCTTACTGCATGGTGTTGGTGAAGACTCGTCTCACGGCCTCCAGCAGCAGCTCAGGAGACACCTGAGCCAGACGGTCCAGCAGCATCTTCAGCTGCTTCCTGTACTCCACGAACATGGCCTCGTCCTCGCCCTGACAAACACAGACCGGAGATCAGCTTCACGCTCTGAGCGAGCACGCGACCGCCAGCCGTCAGTCAGCAGACTCACCTCGTTCTCAAAGTTGTACTCGTCATCGTACGTCAGCTTCTTCATGACGGCGAGCATGACGGCCTGCGGTGAGGAGGAGGAGGAGGAGGAGGGAGTTTTTACTTATTCAGCCCTCAAACAGACGATCATTGATGAAGGGCATCGTCAGGATCAGAGACTCACCTCTACGTTGGTCTTCTGCTGGTCTGTCAGCTGAGGAAGCTGCAAAAACAGGAAGTGAACATGAGCGTCTGTCAGTCGACGGATCGCTGGCTCGTCTCAGATCGTTTTTCTTTGTAAAAACATTTTATTGGTCCAGGTGAAGCTGGCGGCCTCACCTGTTTGAGGACGTGCAGGTACTCGTAGCAGAAGCCGACGATGTTGGCCGAGATGTCGTCGTCCTCGTGCACCAGCAGCTGAAGCAGCAGCGGCACTTTGGCCTCCACGGCCTGCAGCGTCTCGGCCGCCGCCTTCACGTTGCCGGACTTGGCCAGTTTGGTCCAGCTGAGAACCAGACTCTGACCCATCCCGTTCACCAGCCGCGAGAACTTGGCCAGGAAGTCCACGTCCTCCTCCTGACGAGACAGGAAGAGGGAATCAAACACTCTGCATCCAGGAAGTGAGGGCAGCAGAGGCGCCAGTGTTCAGCGGGGTGCGTTCACAACCGCAGCCTCTGCCCCACATACACAAACGCTTTACAGACGGACTTCACAGAAGAAACTGATCAGAACAGAAATGACTAAAAATCTGGTTTTCCACTTTCAAACCTTGAGACAAAAAAGGAAAATGATTTGTATTTTCTCCTGATGGTTCACACTTGCAGCTGCTGTCATCTTATTTTAAAGTTGGGTCGTACTCTCATTTATCTGAATGTTAGAGGACTTTCTAAACATCACGTGACGGCGTGCAGCTCTGACAGGTGAAGGCCGACCTGCTCCACGTTGAAGAACCCAGCAGACTGCAGGACTTGGCACAGACTCTCCACCAGCTTGGTTTTGTCCACGGGGTCCATCCCTTTGTTGACGATCTCAAACAGGCAGTCGCAGGCCTCCTCGCGCAGCTCCTCCACAGACATCTGACTCAGCAGCAGGTTGACGAAGCTGAAAACCAGAGTCTGAACATCAGAGCTGCGCTGACTCGTAAAAACACGTCAACATGACAAGATGGAAGAAAGGTGTGACCTCGACGCGTCACGCTCTGCACTCTGATCAGGTTCAGAGGCAGAGCTGGGATCAGTGACGACTCTGACTGACCGGTCGTTGGCGATGAGGTTGAGGTCGATCCAGGACACGTAGGCTCCCACCACCTCCAAACACTGACAGGTGAGCTCCGGGTGGGACTGCTGGTAGGTCTGCAGGATCTGGAACCAGGACTCCACCAGGTGGGGGATGCACTGCTCCCGCATGCTGTCTTTGATCAGAGTGTTTCGGCGCGTCTCCTGGAGGACACATTCAGTACGATTAGGCGGAGACTCTGAGCTCAGGCTGCAAAACGTCTGATCCAGAATCAGATTCTGACGTTTAAAGAACAGGATGAAGCACGAAAACAACGACACATTCTGACGTCGGCTGAGTGGGACTGGTCTTACCTCGGGCGAGTGGAGGATGTCTCTGTCCACCACCTCGGCGTCGATGGCCATGAGCGTCCTCAGGTAGATGTCGACGCCGTGAGGGTTCAGCCCCACCAGAGACAGGATGTCGAAGAAGAACTTGGGCCACAGAGTCAGATACTCCATGATGAAGGTGAGGGCGAACACCTGAGCCGCTTTGTTCCTGATGAACGGCTTCTCAGGATGAGCGTTCATCAGCTGAAGGGATGAAGAACACGTCAGCAGGAGCTTCTCAGGGACAGCGACACATTAAACATCATCACAGAAGCTCTGAACTTTCTTTAAAAAGGTTTTTCAATCATTAGAAACACTTAGAAACCTTTTATTTTACAATAACACGGACGCAGACAAACTGATGCGTACATGCAGACAAACAGACAGAACAACACGTCTCTCTGAACTCAAGAGTAGAAGTAGAAAGTACTGCAAGATGGAAATGCTGAAGTAAAGTACAAGTACTTCTAACTGCAGCACAGGCCACAGGTAGAAGTACGTGGACCCATGATGTCGTGCGGTACCTGACACTGGAGCCACTTCATCAGAGTCTCCCTGATGAGCTGCTGCTGAACTGCACTCAGACCAGCGTGTCTGCAACACAAACAGCAGCACGCAGGTTGAGCTGGTGGACTGATCATCATTCATGAGACACTGAGACAGAAGCTCGTCCTCCTCACCTGAACTTGATCTGATGCTCCAACACTTGGAAGCAGAAGAACTTCACGTGATCGTCGCTGAAACAACAGAATAAACACGTGTCAACACCTCTGAGACAAACAGCGATGAGGATCAGACGATCGTCACGGCAGCAGGAAGTGACACGGGTCTGATGCTCACCTGTAGACGCCTTTAGCGAGAGCCTCGGCACAGACCTCCCAGCCGTCCTGAGACTCCTTCAGCTGCTCGAAGTACGCCATGGCCTGAAGAAAGACACGCCGACGCCACACACTCACGTCAAACCAGCAGTTTTGCTTAAACTCACAGCATTGATTGATCTTGTTCGATCGGTGTGATCATGGCCGTCTTACCCTCTGCCTGTAGCGGGCGTCGGCGTTCGGGTTGAGCCCCAGCAGGGCCTGCTCGTCCATGACTGCAGCGACAGACTGGCAGGCCATTCGTGGGTTAGCTTTCCTCCAAGGCAGGTTCACTCCTCTCTGCTGCTGTCGGGCAGATTTCTCTCATCTGGCAAAAGGAAAGAAAACCTGCGGTGAAACAAACAAAGAGCGCTCAGCTGCGCTCGCTCTGCTGCAGGACAACATGCATCCAAACATCAAACCGCCGCGTCACACTCACGTTATTCTGTTCGTCCACTCTTTACCTTCACAAAGGGACACAAAACGCAGCCCAGCCCGAATAATCAACATGTAGTTAAGTCAACATCTCTGAGTATCAACAGGTTTATAATCTCATTTCTGAATACACAAAGCGGACGTCCAGCAGGAGCACGTGAAGAATAAACAGTCACTCAGCAACTTTCATCCACATTCAGGACAAGTTCAAGCTTTTCTTTTCATTTCCCAGATAATCGGCAGAAGGAAACGTGAACGCTTGTTTCCAGCCACTGAACATGAGTTCACTGCGGTGACCTTTCACCTTTCACCTGAGGCGTGCACACAGCGGACGTCATGTGATCAGATCATGTTCTAACATCAGTCAGGATGCAGCGTTTCTCTAAAAAGATGGAGGGGTGAAAACACGTTTCAACCCAGCTCTCACCTGTGTTTCCCCTGCAGGTAACCACCACCCACCTCTTCAGTTTAGATGAGGAAACTGAGCTGGAAATATTCTTTATCATTCAGTGGACCGAATATATCTTCATCCAGAGTCTTTGTGGATTCTGCTTTTTCAAAGATTTATCTCAGAGTGAGTGAAGCTCAGCTGAGTGAAGATCCTCCATGAGAGCCTCAGACTGGGGCTAAATCAAACCAAAGTACATCGCTGCTGAAGGAAGACCTACATGAGCACTCAGCCACTCTCTGATGGCTCTGAGAAATCAACACATGAACAGTTAAATAACAGGGCTGGGTTACCTGTGCGTGACACAACGTGACATCCAGGTGAGCTGCCAGAAACTCGAGTGAGTCAGCATTGGTTTGTGTTCATGGATGCCAACAACACCTCAAATATGACGAATCCGCACTGACAGCTGATGTACAGCTTTGAACTGAACAGATGGAGGACGGAGAGGGTGAACAATACAGCTGACAGCTCAGCCATCATCCGCCAGCCGACATGATGCAACGCAGCGTCAACACTTTGAGCCACGATGTCCCGTTTACGACGTTACCGCCACAAATAAAACACCTCCACTGGACATTTACGGGGTTTAAACGGCGACAAAACGGAACAGGTTGTGGATGAAGGTGCGACCTGATAGCCGGGCCACTCCTCAAAAAGTTGACACTGCGGTGCTACAAGCTAACAACTTCACACAGACACAACATAGCGGACTGCTGCTAACTCAAGCTAGCGTTAGCCGACTAGCTTCGGAGCTCGCATGCTCTAAGTTAGTAATCCTGGCCGTGTGGCAGTTAACAAAACTCCCGTCACCGCCGGGAAGCTTTCATTCACAGCGATACTGACCGTGTGTGAGGTGAGAGCAGCTTTATCGTGTTTTTTGTTCTTGTTTATCACGGCTGGGTAACGTTACCTGCTGATGTCTCGCTCGCCTCCTTCAATCACATCATCGCTGTGAAAATCTCACGATGACAAACTCCGCTAACGTTAGCCGCTCTTATCAAGCTAAGTGCAGTAAAACAGACGTCACGTTCTGGAAAGCTCACCTTAAAGAAAACTTAATTCATCAAGTGTTCTTTCTCCCCCGTCCAGTCATCACGGAGCCGCTAAGAATTCACCAGAAATCAAGCTGCATGTCGGTTACACTCACCGACACACGACAGAAGCGGCGGTGCGGCGTGTCCACTCAGTGAGCATCCGGGTCACAGCGAGAGGAAGCGATTCATTCATAACGTCGGCGAAATGTCTAGACATTCATAAGAAATATATAAAATGAATATTAATATATAAATACAATAACTATTTTTTGAAGTGCGACCACAGTTATATTATATGTGACACATGGTGTAGTACTTGTGCTGGACTTGTCTTCATGCGGACAGATGCTTGCTGTTTGCTAACGTTAGCTATGTTAGCTTACCTTCAGGAGACTGAAGTTAGCTTCCGATTCGTAAAGGGAAAACTATTTCTGTGATCTGAACGATGTTTCTCCACAAAGTTATGAAACATGGACTGGAAATTAAAGTAAAAACCTTGACTCGATTTTAAACCCTTATTCAAATTACTGAAACTTTTACTCTAGGTTAAACCAGGAAAAAAAAAATGATGTTTCTACATAGTTTACTGATGCCAAAACCTACATGTATCACACCACACATGCAGTTTTAAAATGGTTAAAGTGTTTAACTCAACATTTTCATACCACTCAAATATATCTACAAGGCTACAGCCACTGGCCAATTAGCTTAGCTTAGCATAAAAACTGGAAACTATCTGGTCTGTCCTATGAAGGGAACACAATTCAGCTGCCAGCACATCCAAACCTCACCAAGGTGTGATTCCATAGAGGACTGTGTGATTTTTAACATTATCAGTATTACAATTATTCTTGGTGCTGCTGCTGCTGCTGTTGTTGTTGTTGTTGTTGTTGTTGTTGTTGTTGTTGTTTTGGGTTAGGGGTTTAGGAAGTATTTTATTCTATGTTATGTCTGTATTATTTCAAAGGTCTGATTTTTTTCATTGCAGTCCTGAAGCTTTAAATCCTGCTCCAACCATGTTAAGCACTTTGTTTTGAAAAGTGCTGTATAAGTGAAGTTTATTATTATTATTATCATTATTATTATTATCATTGTTATTATTATTATTATTATTATTATTATTATTATTATTATTATTATTATTATTATCATTATTATCCATACAGGGGATGGAAATGTGGAAAGTCTTCATCCACAGAGCTCAGAATGGATAATGACGGGATAAACTAACTTTAAAACGGTCTTCATTTAGTTTTATGGTATTTGTATTGTGTCAGTCTTGATGTTTTGTGCAGTGTTTCGTGCATTTTTATTATGTCATCATAATAAATAAACAAACAAACATGAAGAGGAGCCGCAGCTGCAGAAGTGAGCCTTTGTGTGTTTTTTCTCTTACAAACATGACACTTTGCTTTAACGGCCGCCTTACGAACATGAAACCATCTTCAGTGCCTTGTCTGCACGGTAGACCCGCCTCCTGCCGGTCCTCCGTCCATTTGACATCCGGAAGCTCCGCCCTGCTGCTTCCTCTTTTACTGTGGCAGTGAGCGAGAGACACCATGAAGGCGTCCGGCACAGTACGTAAAAGTCTTTATTTACCGATATATGCGTACAACACACGAAAAATGTGACCCGATATAGTATCATAACGTTACGATTGTCTGATTTATGCGTTTATGTTCCCAAAAGTCCTCATTTAAGTGATAATTTAAGTCTTTTTCGCCCCGATGTGTTTTGCGGCTACAACATGGCGTCCGCGGTACCATGTGGACGACCGTGGCTTGAAATGGGACCGTGTGTGTTTTACCGTTTTAGCCATGTTTGAAATGATAAACATTCACTAACAGCAGAGAAGCAACAACAGCTCCTGAAACATCTTTATTCGATCAGTTATTGAGATATATTGTCCGCTTAACGTACCGCACGAGCGGCTTTTAGTCTGTTCAGTAAGCTAACTCCGCTCGTATGAAGGCTAACGTTAGCCGCTAATAATGTGGTGCTAAAGTGTGTTTAACACGGAACGTGTAGCTGTTACTGAGCAGCTTCTTTAATCTCAGTGAGGTCTCTGAACTGTTGGCTGTCTGAAGCCTCCCCGCCGTGCAGGGCTAGGGTTAGGCTCATTGTCAGGTTCGTTTTCTGGGGATGCTAATTACTGCAGAACACTTGCTTTTCTAACAGGCTTCCACGTTTGCTGCTCACAGACTGTTTTTGATGGCTTTACTTCACAGTGCTGTTGGTGTGTCTAGTGATCAAGCAGAGCTCTCCTTTGGTTGTCAACACTGCAGTGCAGTGAACTGTCAAAACATGGAAACTGTGAGCTTTTCCATAGACATGACCACTGTGACAGAGACCGGACATCACACTGATAACGATAACTGTTCTATAGGAATGAAGCATAATTCATTGTTTCATTAAAACATGATGTACAGATGCTGTGCTCAAACCCACACACCTGAAACTGTAAGATAAGACTTTCACAGGGTCTGCAGACCTGCGCTGGGCCCATGCAGCTCTGTTAAGAGTCACTCAGTCAACTGAAAATGTTAAAGACAAGGTTGAAAACAAAAAGAAAGGTGTTCAAAGTCTTAAAACGGAGCAGCTGCTAAACTTAAGTCAAAACAAAAGTTTAAGGGAGAGTGCATGAATTTGACACTAAACCAAATTTTACACTCATCAGAATATATTTGCAACACTTCAAGCCTAACAGGACATATCACAGTGGAAGTATCAGTACTTTCGTCCTCACACGACATCACTGTCCGTCCTGTTTGTCTTCTTCACTCATCTGCACCCAAACCCAAAGGCCATACCGTTCAGTGGTATGATTTTGTCTGGTGTGCACACAGAAAACTGACCCTTGTCGCCTTTCTCTGAAGCTGCAGTGCCTTTGAAAGTGAATTCAGGGGTCAATAATCATGTCTGTAAACGCCTCGTTCTGTTTCACATGATGCTCATGTGTCCTAACAGATGACACTTTCTCTCATTGCAGCTTAGGGAGTACAAAGTCGTTGGGCGTCTGCTGCCCTCCGTCAAGAACCCGACCCCTCCTCTGTACCGGATGAGGATCTTTGCCCCCAACCACGTCGTGGCCAAGTCCCGCTTTTGGTACTTCGTCTCCCAGCTGAGGAAGATGAAGAAGGCCTCTGGAGAGACAGTGTACTGTGGCCTGGTAGGTTTCTGAACCACACAGACGTCCGTCCTGCGTCGCTGGTCAACCCACACATGATTTTAATGCTCCTCAGCTCGTTTTCTTCACTCATCTGCACCCAAACCCAAAGGCCGTATCTTTCAGTGGTATGATTTTGTCTGGTGTGCACACAGAAAACTGACCCTTGTCGCCTTTCTCTGAAGCTGCAGTGCCTTTGAAAGTGAATTCAGGGGTCAACATTTAAACATCAACTGTTTAAATAATGTAAGAATAAAGGTTTTAACTGACCGTGAAATCAGTTTCCTGCCAGCGGAGACGAGCAGCGTGCATCAGTCACACCTGAAGTCACTGTTGGCGGTGATGGCGTCTCATGGATGTCAGTCTTTATATGTCACCGGGCCTCGAGGGGGAATCTGGCAGCACAGATTTCCCTGAATGTTGATCGTTCACACATGACCGATGCAGGAAATGTTCCTGAACGTTTCAGGGATGAACTGCGTGTGTGAAAGAAAGAACAGAGCACCTGTAACACCTGTCACACTGGACTCATCTGTTTGTCCTCTTTTAGGACGTCACTGCCAACAAGAAAGTCATTTCACAGCTTTCAAACCTCGATGTGCGACATAGAAAATGTGCAGAATGTCTTGGCTGTCCTCAGCGTCGGCTGTGTCGATCTGTTAAAACCGGATGACGTCTCCTCGCTGTGCTTGTGTGGAATCAGTCACGTGACGTCGGACAGATTCGCTTCTGTCACAAATCTGACGTCTGTCAGCAGAAACTCACACACTCACCAGAGGAGTGTTAGAAAGACTGAATATCCTGAATGTTTGTAAGAATATCTGCGTTGTTTGAGTAAAACTGACGTCCTGCTGCTGCTGAACTCGCTCAGGTCCATGAGAAGACCCCCCAGAAGGTGAAGAACTTTGGCATCTGGCTGCGTTACGACTCCCGCAGCGGCACCCACAACATGTACAGAGAGTACAGGGACCTGACCACCTCTGGAGCCGTCACTCAGTGCTGTGAGTACACACACACACACACACACACACACACACCCCACACACACACCCCACAT
This sequence comes from Chaetodon trifasciatus, assembly GCA_037975065.1. NCBI lineage: Eukaryota > Metazoa > Chordata > Actinopteri > Chaetodontiformes > Chaetodontidae > Chaetodon > Chaetodon trifasciatus. Next base: position 41,399 of record JBBMOE010000105.1, on the reverse strand, counting down.
GCAGTGATGAACAGGTGGAGTTGGCCATAATGTCCAGTGGGACTCTGATAGAACAACCAGCTGTGGTTCACTGGGTTCATTAAAGGTTGGGTTGTCGTTAGCACTGTTGCTTGTGAGCTTGTTCGCGTGTGGACGTAGCGTCACAGCTGCCACCTTTCAGAAGCTTTCATCAGTCTGTGGAGGAGTTTTGGTGCCACAGATCAGTGATAAAAACAGCACACTGGTTCTTTAAAATATCTTACTGAATGTAACACGAACGTTTCAAAGTTTGAAGCCTCCTGCAGGTTTTCATTGATCTGGGCTCGTTGTGAAGGATCAGTTAATTAAAACACTGTTGATGAAACCTGACTTTACCTCAGAAACGCGTCCTTGTCAGTCACCTCTTTAAACTTGTACCTGTGTTCAAGCGGCTGTGTCGATAAAGTTGTGTTGAGCTGTCTCGTGCCTTTCGTCCATCAGATCGTGACATGGGAGCTCGCCATCGTGCTCGCGCCCACTCCATCCAGATCATGAAGGTGCAGGTCATCGCCGCCAACAAGTGTCGCAGACCTGCCATCAAGCAGTTCCACGTGAGTCCTGAGACGCCGTTCGATGTGTTCTGACCTGCCGGCGCCGCTGGCCGTGGTCGCGGGTCTCTCTCTGGGCTGCCTCCATGTTTGTCAGCTCCAGATCAAAAACCCGCCAGACAAAAAGCCAGATTCCTCTTCCAGATTTCCAGCTTCCATCTTCAAACCTGGCGGTTCTGAAACTGGCGACAGATTAAATGACCTCACTGCGTGTTTACAGTCTGTTTGTCTGAACCTGAACGTTTCCTCTCATTCCTCCTGCAGGACTCCAAGATCAAGTTCCCTCTGCCTCACCGGGTCCTGCGTCGCCAGCACAAACCCCGCTTCACCACCAAGAGACCAAACACCTTCTACTAAAAGCAGTTTTTTCATTTTGTGCGGGACAAATAAAAATAATCAAATTGGAAAAAAAAGCTGTGGCACTTCCATCATTTTATCTTCATTTAGAAGAAATAAACTGCTGCTTTAAAGCAAATCTTTGCTCAGTTTATTCGAAAGACATCGATCAGACGTGCAGGGGTTCACTGTGACAGGACAGACAAAGATGAAAAGTTATTTACCTGCTGGGTGAAAACACAAACATTTGATTTTATCTTCGGACAGAAAAAGTCTTTTCCAGATTGAATAAAATAACTAAGAGATGAAACATTGAACGAATGAGTTCACAGATTGATTTTAGTGGCCGACAGAGCTGAGAAACTCCTGACCAGCTAAACCACGGTCAGGAGTCGTCCTCTGGGGTGTCTTCTGTCAGGTGTTATGGACCTCGTCTCTGACCTGCTGTTGTGAGGCTCGGCGTGACCTTTGACCCCGCTGCAGAGAGGCGCCGTGAATCCGGTTCCACATGTGTCCACACGATGGCAGCCTTCTGTAAGACACCAGGCCGCAGCGGCTGGAAGCTTCACACAGTAACACGCTGACTTCATTCAGCAGGTTTGTCTGCTCCTCCTGACTCTGCAGCCAGGCTAGAAATACGCTCACACCAAGGCGAGTTCATCTGAACTCACCATGACTAGTTTCTGTTCATGTTTCTCAGCTCAAATACTGAATTCACGTCTTCTACCAACCAAGAAATCATATTCTGGGGCACAAATATTAATGAGATCAGTCATTTCATCTTCATCTTCCACTGAAGCTGGAAGACGTTGACCATGCCTCAGGTCCCCTGCAGGTCCATAAGATCCTCAAATATCTCAACAACTCGTGTCCAGTATGAGCAGTATAGCTAGTGTTAGCATGCTAACACGCTAAGCTAAAATGGTGAACATTATACCTGCTAAACATCAGCATGTTAGCGTGTGTTAGCAGCTGCAGTATTTCATAGGATTTTATCAGTTTGTGGAGGAGCTTTGGTGCCACAGATCTCAGAGAACAACACAAATCCAATCCTCGACATATTTGACCAAATGTCAAAGTCTGCGTTTAAATCCAACTGCTACTTCTTAATTATGATCACTATGAAATAATAAAAAGCTGTTAACGAATCCTTCAGCTAGCAAACATGTGAGGTTCCCTCATTTGTCCATTAATTTAAAAACGGTCCAATCACAGCAGCAGTTAAAGTCAAGTAATCCATCAATGGATCCACAGAAAATCCACCAGGAACTTATTTTTGGAGTAAAAACACCAAACACATGATGGCTCCATCTTTTCAGACGTGACCGTTTTTGTCTGAACATGTTAATAAATGAAGTCTGTTTTATTTCAAATGATTCGACTGTTGTAAAATGAATACTTAGCTGCAGGCCTAGTTAGCATAGTTAGCATTTAGCTCCACCTGTCAGAGCTGCTAGCACGGCGGCACACTGTTAATCTGTTAAAACAGATTCAGTGCTGAACTGCTCAAACCTGTTTTAAAGATGGCGTCTAAATGGAGACAGGTGTGAGCTGCACTCCGCTCAGGTGTGCCGGCGTGCGTTTAACCTGCAGTCTGCAGCTAAGATGCTGTTTGTGCGATTATCAGACGGCATGCTGGGAGCAGGCTGCTGCTGCTGCTGCTGCAGAGGAGGAGGTGGAGGTGCTGTTTGATGGGAGTTAGCTGGGTGTGTGCGAAGCAGACGGAGCAGTGGGTGGCTGCAGAAAGACCTCACTCAGTGATGGAAAACATTCTTTTCAATGAGTCACAGTCATAAACATGTAAAATCATTACAAATCCACGAAGAAAGGCCGAGTCCGAGCTGACTTCACCCGGCGGTATGTGGAGCTCCCTCCAAAGCAAACAGCAGAAAAATGGGACTCAAACTGGTGATTCTGATGGTTAATTAAATTCTAATATACAGCCGCATGTTTATGAGTGGGATCCAACTGTTGGTGCTCGCTGAGCAGCAACATTTTCCATTATTTGTGAGCAGCTCTTTAAAGAGCACTTCTGACAGGAAACAGGTTATAGCTTCAGAAATCAGCTCCATACAAAGAGGCTCAGTATAGACGGCACTTTTTTATTGTGGGAATTAAAAGGCTGTTTAGAAATCCGTGGAAGCGTTCTGGACTGCACAGAAAGCGAAGCTCTTCCCAGAGGAGCTCATTGTGAACGCGCCTTCGCCAGAAAGTCAGCGGCTGTTAAATAAAACTGGCCGAGCTCTCGGCCGACGTAAATGTTTGAAATACTGTCGACTTCCTTCGTGAAACATGAGGTACGGGCTAACGGCGCTCACACACACTCACACACACACACACTGTGCTGCGTTTAAAGTGGCCTTGTCTGGTTAAAGCAGCTCTGATCGTCTCCTGCTGGGAAACAATAAAGTTTTCTTCAATCCTTAAATCCACGTTTTAAACTGTTTGTTGTTGTACATGTACAAGTACTACACTCAGGTACAGTTCTGATGGACTTGTGTTTATTTATTCAAATATTAATGTATATTAAGCTAAAATTAGCTCCACCTCGAGCGGCTGCAGTAACAGTGATGTTACAGTAATAATGATCAGAAAGTTTCGACACAGTAGCTTTATGATGACGGGGGACAGAACAGAGGACGGATGGGACATCAGGACTTGAGCTGAGAAGGGTTCAGCGTCTGCCTCCCTGTGATGTAAACGTCTCTTTCAGGGCTCACAGAAACCTGTTTTCAGACTGAGCTGGTCTCTGGTCAGCTGTTACTTCATCAGGACACGCGGTGGTTACAGTAATGCAGTAATTCTGCCACCACGACGTCTGCTCTTATATTAACTTTTCCCTTGTTCAAAACAATTATCCTCTCCACCTTCCACCTCCTCCACATCCATCAGCACGTTCAGCCGCTCCGTCCTGGTCTCTACCTGCCAGCTGCTTCCTGAAGCCCTGACACTAAGAGTCTTTATGCCCTGTGGATTTTGTGGCTTGAGGCTTTGCCACTCGGTGCCCACAGAGAGTTCTTGGACGGCCGGGGATCCACAAAGCCTCCCGGCCGCCTCAAGCCTTCGGCCCAGGCCGCAGAACAGTAAACCTGGCAGAGGCCGAGACCAGACTGTGGTCAGGTCCAACCCTCAGAGCTGGAGTCAGGACTCCCCCTGTGTGAAGGAAGTAAACAGAGCTACAAGAAAGGCCCCCCTGCACAAAGACCCTATCAGACAAGACGACAGCGCTGATCCACGATGACTGAAGCATCATTTATTTAAGACCTTAAAGCTCAATAAACCCAAATCCCAACTTTACCAACACTGTCCATCAACAAGTCACGTCTCAAATGATGAGGAGGCTCTGAGTTTAGTTTCTTCGTCACGATGTGTCTCATATCACACGAATGAGGGTCAACCGAGATGACGTGGTTGGACTTGTCACTTAAAATCGTCAGTAAGCTCTTCAGCAGAGGTCTGAAACTGCTCTTAATCATCGCCGCTAGCTGTTAAATCATCTTCGTAGCGCTCCAGCTGGAGGTCAGGATTTTCCCGGACGGTTTCCTTCCAGAGAAAAAAGACAGAGCATGTTTCAAACACAGACTACCTTTCTTCAGCGAGGACCAAAAGCCAGCTCAGCTATCGGGAGCATGGCAGAATCCACAACCTGCTGACTCAGATTCAACGCGTTTGATTGACTGGCTTTAAGTGTGCCCAGTTTTCTCCGGGAGGAGAGCGAAGCACGGACAAACCAGGACTGAACCCAGACCACGTCTACATTCTGCTGCAGAGGAATGTGCTAAAAGCTCCGTCCACGGCAGCCAAACACTTTCCTTCGCATTAATGTTTCTCAGAACCTCCCACGAATCTTCGGACCTGCAGGAGCCAAGACGACATGTAATCACAAAGATCAACAAACCCTTAACAGCTTTTACAGAGGATCACCATGACCAGCTGCAAGCCAGTTTTCTAAAAGGTGGAAACTCACATACACACACACACACACACACACACACACACACACACACACAGACACACACACACACACACACACACACACACACACAGGGTGTTATGAAAGTTTCTGATGCCCGCCACACAGTGAGAGGTTTTGTGGCAGCAGTCAGGAAACAAAGCTTTCTGATGAACTGAACCATTTGCACCAGAAAAGTTTGTTTTAAAGCGCAACGTTCAGTCAGAATTGTGACACCTAGTGGTCACCGCTCGGTACTGCAGCCGCATCAAAGACAGTGCCGGTAATGTTAACGGATTAGTTCAAAGAAATTAGAAAAAACCCACAAACAAAAACAAGACAACGAGTCTGAAGCTACGCTAGCAGCTCTGTGAGGCTGAACTGGTCTGAGATAAACGCTAACATCAGCATGCTAACATGCTAACAATGATACTAAGCAGGTATAAAGCCTATCAGACAAAAACATGTTCCTATGTGTCCAAACATGGAGGATGAAAGGATCTGTCTTACATGTCCAAAGTGTCCTGATGGCATTTATCCTTTCTGTCGTCATGTTCAACTAAAATTTTCAAACTTTCAAAATTTTCAAAGTTATTGAATGAATGTAGAAGTACAACGTAGCAGAAAATGGAAAACTCAGGTAAAGTACAAATACCTCAGAGCTGTTCTGAAGCGCAGTACTTGAGTAAACGCTCTGCAGCAGCTGATGTTAAAATCAGCCTGCAGACAGAAATCAGGTCTGAACCAACACGAAGGATTCGTCGTCTTCACTTCCTGTTTCTGTCAAGTCAGCTGCTCGTGTTCGCTCCGCTCAGCCTCTCCTCGCTGCCTGAAGCTTCTTCTTCTTCTTTGGTGGCCTGGAAACGTCGGTGTTGTTGTTCAGGTCTGCCGGACGCTCGCTCGCTCGCTCTTCAAACACCGTCCGGTTGTTTCTGGACAGACTTCAGCTGGACGCGTCCCGCTCTGTTAGCGTCGGGGTTCGTGTCTGTGCTGTTAATCAAGGCGGCCTCGTTACAGCGGAGGATGTTGCTTTAAAGACGGAAACTGTTAAGTGCAGCTCGTTAATCCCATTAACATGCGCGAACCTGTGTGTTCTGCTAATTGGTCTGAATTATTCAATTTGTCTGTTTTGGAAGTGATGTTTGGACAGCTAATCTGTGGAGGACATTTTCCATGAAGAGAAGAAAGACAGAGCTGCTGTCTGACGGAGCTCAGAGAAAATAAACCAGAGCGTGGAGACAGAAAGAAGCTGAATGAAGTTCATGAAACAAACCGTCCTTCCAGACCAGCGTGAGGAAGACGACCCAGAGTGGACAAACAGGACATCTGCTATTAAAGCCAGTGTGCAGGACTTAGTGGCCTCTAGTGGTGAGACTGCGGATTACATCCAACTGAACAGCCCTCACCTCAAAAGTCCAAAGTGTCTCCCTGGAGTCAGTGTTTGGTTTGTCCTCTCTGTGGGAACACGCTGCCAACAGGCCACGATCGTGTGGACACGTCAGTCTCTCTGTTGATAAAAGACAGTTTGTCTTTGGGGATTAAAAGAATAAATAATCAACTTTATTTAAAGTCCCAAAACAGAAATATCAAATATTGATGACTGTGCAAACTCCTGAATCACATTCAGCCTCTGAATGTCCAATAATTTAAGCTTAAAGACAAACTGTGGACGTTAAATGAATGAAGACACTCATATTTCAGATCTGTGATTCATTTTGCTTTTTATACATGTTGAACCCTTCAGCTGCATCCTGAGCTTCATCATCATCATCATGACGTTTCATTTTTCTTTTCTCCAGACTGAACTGAGACAACAGAAAACAGCTTCACACCTTTCCATCGAGTCCACGCCGAGTGTCTGCAGACAGCGCAGGACGTGGACGCCTGTGCTTCCTGTCTCTGCTCAATGGACTCCACTGTTCCTCTGAAAATAAAGGATGAGAGGTGACAGACTGTCCACCCTTCACTTCATCATCCTCTCAACGCTGGAGCACACGCAGGTGATGAAGGCCTCTGAGAGCTGAGACACACTGAAGCTGCAGCTCGTTAGCATCTCTGCGCGTCGTGTTAGCAGTGGATGCTAATGCTAAAGACCCACTGATGGTGACACAACACCAAGCTCAGCCCATTCATCCTATATGAGACACAGAGCACACCGCTTTGCAAGGCATTGTGGGAAACTGTAGTCTGACATATTGGTCTCAAACCAGAACAGACTCTACAGTCCTGAACCTGCTGATTGATCCTGACTGATCACTTCTGTCATCGTTAACCCAGCTGGGCTTTTTTGACCCAGCTGATCCTGGACATGTGGTCCTGCTGGTCCTTCAAGGACCTCCACGTCCCCCCTTTGAGTTCCGGTCCGGCTGAATAATGATCGACGCTGTTTATCCTGCGGTGATGCTGTAAAACACATCCAGTCTTCTGAGTGGAGGAGCTTTGTGAGTCTGAGAAAGAGAAGAAAATCATTTGAGGAAAGTGAAAGTGGAAATATTTACGCAGTAGTCTGAATTTTCTCACGCCTGCAGGCCGCAGACGACTCGGGACGGAAAGCACCTCTGACCCGCCCGCAGGCGTCCGTCCCGAACAGGAAACACCCTGAGGATCTGTTATAGAGTCGTTGTGCATCTGGATGCTTCTGGACAGCCGAGCACAGACAAACTGACCTGCAGAGCTCCCAGAAACCCTGTTTGTAAAACGACTGGACGGAAAATTCACCTTTAATGTGCAGCAGAGGAAGCAGGATTGAGTGTCCATGAATATTCACGCTCTCCTGAGGAGGAATCCAACAAGTTTGTCGACTTCTCAGCTTTCACATTGAGGTATCTGCCAAAGGAACGTGCAGGCTGTGGTGATATTCACAGCTCATGCTCCTCAGAGGGTGAACCCTCTCCACATGAGGCGTCCTCTGGCGCCACCTGAGGACTAAACATCAGATCTGTCATGTTCTACCAGTCAGATGTGTCTCTGTCCTCTGATCAGCAGGAATCTGTTTTCGACACCTCGTCGGTCTTTGGATCTGGATCTTAATCTCTGGTCTTCTGCAGCTCTTTCGTACTCGGCGTCCCGTGTTGACATGTTGTCAGAAGTCAGCAGAGTCTCAGCATCCTGGAGCCGGACTCCGAGACTCTCCCTGCTCACAATCAAAACAAGGAAGAGGAGCTTTCAGCGCGGAGCTCCACACCCAGCGAGAGTAACCCGAGCCGGGGTGGATCACACACACGGCGTCCTGGAGCCTGGAGCTCGGCTGGAGGAGCGGAGCTTCATTACAGCTCTGCAGAAAAACAAAGGTTTACTGGCCGAGACCAAACCAGTTCAAGTCAAAGCTTTAACACTGATCCAGCTGCTGGATTCAGTCAAACTGACTCCAGTTTCAGATCTGATCTAGATTCATATCAGACTCCCGTTTTAATCCAAACCAAAGACTAAATCTGTCAGCGGACGTTTGATCACAGATGGCAGCTAACATATTTAATGGAGCAGCATCTCTTTCATTCACCTTAAAGTTTTTCCAACAAGCAAACAGATGTTTTACATCTCGAATTTTACCCACAATCCTCCTGTTTCTTGTCCTCAGTCTCTGTTTTATATTAAGAATGAATCTAAATAAAGAGGTTTTCTAAACGTGGTCACATCTGCATTTATTCCTCTGGATATCGTCGTATTTCTTTCTGCACCTCGAGGCTCTCGGCTCAGTCTGATCTGGACCTCCAGGTCTCCTTGAGTTCACTGCTGTTTAACCAGCGTCCGCTTTAACTGGTGACCCTTTAAGGAAGACGTCCGTCCATCCGTCCGTCTGTCCGTCTGTCCCACACTTTCATCAGACTGAAACGTCCCAACAGCTGCTGGATCACTGTGATGAAATGTGCTTCAGATGTTCATGTTCCCCTGAGGATGAACTGAAATAACTTTATTGATCCTCTGACTGATCATCTCATGCCATCATCACTTTTCTAACCTGCTAAACATTAGCATGTTAGCTTGGTGGCTTTAGCATTTAGCTTTACTATGCCTAAATGGGGATTCTGTGATGCTAATTAGCAAATAGCAACCCAACAATTAGACCGTAACAAAGATGATTCAGAATGAAAGTTGTTTGTTTAAGTGTCATGACCATGAATGAGGGACTGCTTCCTGCTCTCAGGTAGGCATTTCAAAATAAGACACAAGTGTTGAGCTGAATAATTCCCAGATCAGAGCGCGTGGAGAGGAGTTAGGACGGCTGGAGGAGACGTCTCCAGTCTGAGTCTCTGTCTGAGCGGACAGTCGCAGCTCTGTCCTCACCTCAAATCTGAGGGAATTCAAAGCCTCTGAGGTCATTTGTTAAATATGTGATGTTAAAGCATCGACGGAGGGAGGACGCGATGGCAGAGAGAGATACCGTATCAGCACAGCCCAGAATAGAAAGATGGGACTGGAGGACGAGGATGTTTTGGGTGGACGTCTCTCACTGATGGAGCTGCTATCAGAAAATCAGTTTGTCCGCGTGGTTTCTGGTAAAAACTGGATGTATTTTCAGCCTCAGAGGCAAGAAGACAGAAGAGACGCTTATCTGAGGACACATCACATGATTCAAGGACTAATTATTGCTCTGATTTCAGCGCCGTGACTGAGCTGCAGCTCTGTCAACACATGTGAGCTCGTTTCTAAAATAAGATCCGCCTCTCATGATGATGATGATGATGATTCTTCATCTCTGACAGCTTCAGTCACTTTAATGATTCACAAACACGTGAAGACTTTCAAACAGTCAATGTTTGGCTCTAAGTTAAATAAAGGATCTGAAAACTTCCTCCTTTACTGCTCATGAATACTTTAAGTATATTTTGCTGATTTATAATTTCTTCTGCTGCTGTTCTCATCAAATGAAAGCAGTTTGGAGGAATTTAAATGAGTTTTCTTTGGATCAGTATCTGATTGTGAATCTGACTTGAAGCACGCTGTAGACCCACAGACGACCTCGGCCCATGACCTCTGACCCCTCCTCGGGCGGCGGGTGTGGACCTGATGTACGTGCCTCTCACGGTGTTTCCAGCTGGGTGTGTGATCTCAGCTGTCATCACACTCCTGGACCAATATAAATACACTCCTTATCACCTCATCAACCAATCAAATCAGACTTCTCACCATGATGTCATACCCAGAGAGGGGTATTAATAAAGTTATTCAAACCTGGACTCTGTAAACGTCTTGACAGGAAGTATATCTGCACTCACCTACTTAACGGCAGACTTACGTAACTTCTTCCACACGGCGTGAACGTTGGTTCATGCGGACGTCAGTGAAGGTGTACAGGTGCTAACAGGAAGTGAATCTGACAGGAAGCAGACGTCAGTGCTGTGTGTTCAGACCCATTTGGACCAAACCTGGTTCAGTTTTTCAGTCATTCAAAGCAAAAACATCTAAATATGAACTGAAACAAGGAAACATGCAGCTGTTTAAAGATTCATGTTGGGATGTTTCACAGTTTGAAACCGAGCGACAACATGAAGGTTTCATCTATATTTCAGTGACTCTGTGAGGAAACGTGCCTTTTCAGGTTCTTCCTGTATTTTAAAATACTATGATTCCACATGGAAATGAATTATAATGATGCACTAACAGAACACACTGATGAAGATGTTGACTTTTCAAAACCCGGGTTTCAAAATAAAATCAATAATTCTAAGATAGAATATAAAATCTAATTAAAAATGTACTGAAATCCATTCACTGGAACAGAATATGTAAAGCAAAATTCAGTTCTGTAAGAAAAAAGGAAAAGATGACATTTAACACTGAGAGCTGAGTTGAGGTGGTGGTCAGAACGCACTTCCTGTACGGCAGGTGAGACAGAATTAGAACAAAGAGAAGCTGAATCTTTAGTTGAGCTGAAAACACTGAACAGTTTGAGTGCGAGCGCTGCCTGAAGTCCAGGATTCAGCTGAAGTTCAAGCACTGAAAGCAGTTGAAGTGGAAGTGATGAAGGAAAGCTGAGCTGTGAGCAGCTGCAGAAAACGCTGTTTTATTGGCTGGCTGCCGCTCGCTGACCACAGATCGGGAAACAAACAGCGTCATCGTGCTTTGAGTGCAGCTCGTCTCCACAGCACGGCGTCCGGCGGCGTGACGTCTGCAGAGGATCCCCCCTCTGCTCTGGACCTTATGAATGAACAAGTGTTTCATGTGGAAATTGTTATTCTAACCACATACATAAGTGTTTCAGGGCTGTTATGGAAAAGTAATTGGCGCAATTACAGAGGGGGACATGTGTCAGAGGGTCGGGGGCTTTCCCAGCACACAAAGTTTCCTCTGCAGAGATCTGCTGCAGCAACATGGAAACAACATCTGCCTTCACGTGGAGGCAAAGTGCAACCAGCAGCTGGAGAAAACAGAGGTGGATAACGTGATTCTCCACAGTGCTGCTGGCCGGACTGGAGGCCTGAACGTGGGGTGACGAGAACCGGTCCAGAGTCCAGAGCTCTCTGCAGGCTGAAGGCTCCTGGATGGTCTGAAGGACGTGGACACAAGCTTTCTGAGCATGAAGGTGCTTTAAAAGACAGACATGTAGAGGACGGAGATCAGCCCGAGGCCTGCAGAGATCTTTAATCTTCACTATGTTTGTGTGACAACAGTATTTTTATTATCTGGTTTTCAGTTGCACTTCTGGATTATTCTGTGAAAAGTCAGATGTTTTTCTTGTTTTAAGCTTTTCAGCCTCACAGATGTGTCATCCAGACTGAAAAACCATCAGGTTAGATGGACAGTTATCTGTAAGCACAGATCTGACAACAGAGCTGAGGCCACAGACTAAATGAATTTCAGTTTCATTTACAGAAATAAAGACTTGCAGCCTTCGTGGCACAAATACAAGCTGCATTATCTCCAGCTCCAGGATCAGTTCTGTGAACCAGCATTATCTTTGCAGGCTTGTGTGTTTTGTTGGAGGTCTGTCCTCACCTCTGATTGGTTTTCCAGACTCCTCTCCCTCACAGATGTTGTGGGTATATGGCTCATGAGCTGACCTTTGACCCTGCTGCAGTCTAAAAATAAACCAAACAGACCAAATAAACATCTGTGCTGCAGGTCCGGATTTGGCACTTCTGACCGTGTGAATGTCACCGGTGGGAACTGAGATGATGGAACCGTTCCAACACCTCTGCGTCTTTGTAGTCGCGGTGGTCGTCAGGCGATATGACTGCGTTCACAACGACTGTGAGAAAACAACACAGTGTCGTCTGCAAAAAGTTGAACCATCAAGCACAATACCGCAGTGACCAATCGGATCCATGCACAGTCCCGACCTGATGGTGCTGTTCATCCTGAGGAGAACATGAACGTCAAGCTGCTCGTCAGCTGGTCACATGACTTCATTCATGACATTGCAGACCCAGATCAGGCTGTGATTAGTCAGCTGTGTGCAGGTGAGGAAGTGAGCAGCACTATGATTGTATTCCAGGAGGGACGGTGTGAACAGGTGAGACGTTTCAACGCCGGCCGCCTTCAGGTGTGAACGATCACAGCAGCTTCAACACGTCGTCCAAACGTCTTCTGATCGAGCTGCTCGTCTGCTCAGCAGGTTAATGGTGAACAGTCTCTCAGCCAATCATCACTCAGGATGGTTCGTACTTAATTCAGCGTCAATATTCAGGAGCAGCAGCTGCTTTAGAAACGAGCCTTCAGAGCCAATTCTGTCTGATTATGGGTTATTATAACGATGTAAATTTTGTGATGCCAAGAACTTATTTTATGAAGCTCTTCAAGTATTAATCTGCTGAAAATCTCCTGATTGCTGGTTTTCACTGAGGTGGGAAAATGAGCTTCACTGCAGCGTAAATACAACTGAAACAAGGAGTTATTCTGTGCAGAAGAAAGACTCCATAGACTGGTTTACACCTGAACCACCACATGTGGCTCCTCTCTCTGGATCCACATATTGGCTTTGATTACTGTAATTGGTTCTGAGGCCCAACAGAGACCAGCAGGACCAGTAAAAAGTACCCTCTCACTAAAGCCATTAACCCTGTCATAACGAGCTGGGGGTGGGGTGGGAGGGCAGTAAAGTGGCTCCCAATTAGCTGGATGAAGAAAAGCCGAGTGGCCTCTTACCTCCATGTTAAAGGAAATAAAAGTGGAGAGGACGAAGCACAAAAGAGTGTCTGTAACAGGAAACTGAGCGCTGCCGGCGGCCAATGAAAACACTTTGCCTCATGTCCAAATCAGAACCACATGCAGGTGGAAAAAGCAGAGAGAGCCGTAATAATCAGGAGGTTCTACTTCCTGTCTGCTGATTGGGGGGCGGCCGCTGGGAATAGAAGCAGCTGGGGGTCTGACAGCCAATCAGCATGCTGGTAGAATCGCACTAACAAGCCAATCAAATTAATGTGTACAGTGGCTTGGTGCGGGAAGTCGGGGGAAAACAGGGATTTTGGGGCTGAAATGTCACTTTTTTTGTTAGATTAAAAGAAAAATAAACACACTGAAGATCAACCTCCATTAAAGTGATTATTTTTTATTCACAGTTTTATATTTAAAGGTATCCTGCAGAGTTTTTCACCTCGATGGAGCGATGGAGCTGCTTCTCTATGAGATGTGCAGCAGTAACACTCCACGAGGCAGCTTGATTTCCAAACTTTTATTTTTAATGTGTCACTAAAACACATTTAGAGATTGAAAATTGGTAAATTTGGCGCCACCAAGTGGTCACATAAAACAAGCTGCCGTGAACCAGAGTTCACTGACTCTGGAAGACGCAACACCTTCAGATCCAACATGTGGTACTTCGAGTGGAGTTCCTGCTGCAGCGCTGGTCCGGGGTCAGTCTGGAGGTGATGTCAAGTCAAGCTAAATTTAGCTCCATGCAGATTAATGAGCTCCTTGTGAGGCATTTCCCCTCTAAAAATACTCGTCCAGGTGGAGTCTGTGATGAGCCGTGACTCACAGGAAGACAGATGTGTCTGTATCTGTGAGGAAGAGGAGGTCAGGTTCAGCCGGCTGAGCTCACTTCATTTCTTTCTGTGAGTTCAAAGGACTTCAGCCTTCAGTCTGAGGACTCGTGCGTTCAAACCTGGAGCTCCATTAAGAAAAAGCACCGGCTGAGGGACAGCGTCTGGTCCACCACGGTCCAGCAGCTCCTGGACCGTCAACCTCAGGACGAGCTGGAGGGAAAAACCATCCATCATCACGCACCTTCGTCCTGCTGCTTCACAGCTGCTGCACACACCAACCTGACACACAAACCCACAAGCTTGCAAACTGCCGGTTAGCTCAGTCGCTTCCTTGACAATTAGTTTCTGTGTTCACGTACGACATTATCATATGTGTACGTGAGAGCGGATGCTAACACAGCTAACATGCAGCTTCCTCTGTTTCTACGCCCTCAGCTCTGTGACACTTCAGTAAAGTTGATTTCGAGGAGAAAATGGATTTATTTTGCCACCGTTGACATGAATTCAGTGCTTTAGATGCTGGTGTTGAGCTGAGACACACCTGGATGTTTAACTGCACATCATTCATTTTGAATGCATCTTTCTTCGTCACCAGCTCAAGTTTCTAATAAAAAGAAACACGTTAATATGAACACAACAGAAAACCAAAAACACCATCAGCACCACTTCTTCTATGGTATCTGTCTCACAGCTATCGACGTCACTCGGCAGCCAACAGACGTTGAAATTATATCTGAAATCTTCATAAATTACAGGAAGAATCCACGAAGTTCTCAGACGTTCAGGTTATGAGAAGGTTTGTTTTCAGCTGGATTTCTGTCAAACATTTGTGTTTTATATTTGCACAATTCACCTGTCATCTAATGTCTTTGGTGTTTATTCTTTTGAAAATGTGTTTCATATAAATTTAATCCTCCTGTGGATCACTGAAGTTTTGGTGCACATTTATCATAAATATACTAATGAAAATCCTGGTGAGAATGAGTTTCCCATGAGACGGGCTCTTGGTTTACATGATAAAACTCAGTGTGTTTGACAGAGCGGGACGGTCTGTGTTCAGGGATGAAGACGAGGAGACTGATGTGAAAACCAGCGACGTGGGCAGATTTAGACGACTCTGTCTAGCTGCGGGTCAAAATTAAAGAGGTGTCACAGTTCATCAGCGGAGTCTGGGAAGTGTCACCTCACACTCACTTATTGGCTCCAGTGACAGTAAAGACGCTGCACGTCCCTGATCTGGCTACCTGTCCAAGTATTCCACATATTCATGATGTTAGCTCAGAGAGGGAAGCGAGCGCAGGATGGCTCCCGGCTGTCTGCAGGGGCTCAGACTAACTTCTGGGAAATGAGGTATTCAGAGGAGGTAGGGATTAAAGAACAGACAATCGATAAGTCACCTGGGAAGCTGCAGAGGACGTCCAGCAGTCGATCGTCTTACATGAGCTGCGACAGATGAAGAGCAGAGAAATGACAGGGGGGATCCTTCATATTCAGCTGCAACGCAAACTCAAAAATGAACATTTAAGAGCCACAATGTGACATATTGGAAAGTCAGACGAGAGAAGGATTTCAGTTTCATGTCTCAGTACAGAGATCAGTATCAGGATGTGTTAGCACAAAGACTGAAGGCGGGGGGAAACTGTTAGCTTAGCTCCATCAAAGAGGAAAAATACATCTCGAACGACTGCAGTCTGAGTTACACGATGTTTCTCGTCTAATTAACAAGTTTAATTATAGAAAACTGTTGGTGTAGTTCCGGTAATATAAATGCGACAATCAAGTGAAGAGATTAAATAGATGAAGTATTTACAGAGATAGTTCCACGACATGCTAATTAGCTTAGCATAACTGGAAGAAAGTGGAAACTGATAGCTGCTGTAGCCACAAAACACAGCTAGCACACAGCTAGCATAACTGTCGCGTTTACAGGCCTTCTTGCCGTAAACAGTACCTAGAAACAGGTAGAATATACAACGTTAGCTGTTAGCTGTATGTAACTAGCTGTTATTATGTTGGAGCTACAAACAGTTAGCATATCAAACATTAGCCCATTAGTCTCCCCCAGTACAACCATCAGACCAGTTTCTGGACAAAAGACTTCATGTTTTTAAATCCAGTGTCGGGCTCTAAAACTAGTGAAACCCTCAGTGTGTTGCAGTATTGTGGGTGTATTTTTGTAATAAGGAAAACTTTGATTCTGGTTTATTGCAGATTGTCTGATTTGTTCCTTTCTGCTTCTTTAACACCAGTGAAGTCTGTTACCTCTGCTTCAGGCGACTTAACAGCTCATCAGAGTGACTGACAGGTGTCAGGGTGAAAAGTTGACTGTCAGTCAGAGAAGAGGGCAAACCTGACACTACGACACTCCTACTGACTCGGGGGGGCCGCTGTTAGCCTCACTTTGGTTCAAAGTGAAATAATATGAATATCATACATTAGCATGTTAGCATGTTGACATTGGCATTAAACCTTCAGTGCTGTGATGTTTCTGTAAAGTCAGACCAACGTAGTGGAGTAAAAACGACAATATTAGAACTATAAAGCAGCAGAAAATGGAAACACTAAAGTCACATACAAGTACCTTAAAATCATACTTGAGTGCAGTACTTGAGTACATGTCATAACGAGGCTGTGGTCCAGCGCCTCACATTCAGGGTCCTGCTGAAGGGAAGCTTCAGGCCCGTCACTCAGCAGCCGCCTGCCTGACTCGTTCTTCTCGGGTCGCTGCAGCCTGAAACAGTAACTGAAACCAGCCGGGAAGAAGAAGCTGAGCATGTACGCTTGAAGTGCTGTCATGAAATCTGAGCTCTTAATTTTAACAGTACAGAGCAATAAAGTGGACCATTAATACGGCCCCCGCCCTCCACTTCACCACCACCACCACCTCCACTTCCCCTCCTCTCTGTCTTTTCTTCTTCTCTGGCCCGTGCAGCCTGCGATGGTTTTTCCAGCGTTAAACGCGGCCAGCAGCACCTTTGATCCTGCTCATCTGCGCGTGTCTCGGTCTGCCCACACTTTTCCCCTGCAGCCGTCCAACCGGCCGTCTCGAACGGCTCCGTGGAGAGCGTTCAATGACTGAACCCAGATGAGGTGAGGGACTCCTCCAAGCCGCCCCGGGGCTCCAGCATTCATCCCAAATGCTTTTATCAGCTGCTAAATGGGACTCGTCCGCTGAGCCAAATGACCTAATATATATCGTGCCGTTTTCCTCCTGCTGTAATACATCAGCGCGGGCTGATGGAGTGGCTCTGTTTACAGTACGACTGCTCTCAGCTGCCTCTCAGGGATGAAAAACGCACTGTGAGATTTTATTGGTCCTGCTGGAGAAATTGTCTTTTCCATTGGCCGCTGCCTTCAGAGATCAGAGGCTGCTCTCACAAAGATCTCTCAGAGTTAAACCAGCCTCAGCTCCTCTGGCAGATAAGCCAAACGCAGGCCTGGCTATCTTCAGCACCTCAGGGCTGTTTGCTCCCGACTGCAGCCATGAAACGTCTTGACAGAGGAGGGTTTTCTGTTTTCTGTTTCTCAAACTAAAACATAAGTTCAGTATTGGTACCTACACTCAAATATTGAGAAACATTTAACGGTTTGAGCCTCCGTTTCATGCTGTCCAATCACAAGAGACGCGCCTTTAATCAATGATTAAACATCGTTTTGTTATCACTGATCGGTCCAGACCGCTAATAGAAATCACATGAGGACCTTTGAGTGATGACAGCCTCTGATTTACAGCTCAGACCAGGACAAAACAAAAAAAAATGTCTTAAAACCCAGCTGTCAGATGTCCATTAGACCTCCCTGCTCCTCAGAGGATGAATCCTTCCTCCTGAACGACCTCAGGACAAACATCACTGTTCCAGCTCGTCTTCTGGACTCTGGAGGAGTGAAACCGTCGTCATATTGTTTGCTCTGTGCGTCAACACTCATCATCCTGTAAACTTTAAGGGTTTTCCAGCACAGTGAAGTCTGAGTGGAACAAAGCAGCCAAGGCTGAAGTGACAGAAGCCTCATTGTGGAAATGAAACCATGAGTTCATGAAGACTGGCAGCACGGAGTCCTTTATCTCAGAGAAAACTGAACTGGGATCAAACCAGTTTCACGCTTCCCTCCTTTCCAGCGTTCCCCATCTTTTCCACTCACTTCCAAATGTCGCTTGGCTATTAGCGGCAGAACTGAAGGACTCTGTGTGTTCACCTCTCTGGATCCTGAAGACCAACGGCGGCGTCCTGAGCCCACGTACAAACAGCTGCTGCTCATTTTCAGCCCGCTCACAACAGATTCAATTCACGTCTGTGTGACCCAGATGACTTCAGAGGATCTGAGTCTGAGCAGCTTGATTTAAAGAACGATGTAAAAACGCTTTGACGCTGCATCAGGATGATATTGATCACCTGATTGATTACCTGATCTGTTCAGACGTGGGAGGCTGAACAGCAGCAGCATCAGAGGACACAACAAGCCAAATATGGACCCTCAGGTGGTTCTGAGTCTCAGGCTGGACCAATCAGAGCAGAGAAGGAAATCCGGTCTGACAGGTGCAACATAATCAGCCTGAGAGTGAAGCCCATCAGCAGGCCAACGTGTTTCTGAGATGATGACGATGACGATGATGTACGAGTGTGAGCTGCCAGATGAAAGTGTGCATGTCGTGTCTTTACGTGAGCTTCAGCTCCGCTTCCAGAGAATCTGTTCGAGTTGATGTTTTCAGCGTCCTGGTGAAGCTGCTCAGGATGAGCCGTCCGCCTGGAGGCTCCTCCGATGTCCGACCAACCGGGACAAAAAATCAGCTGTTTTTATCCAGTGATGAAGAACGATGTTTGAGTCTTAGAATAAACGATCAGATGGTTTTATTTTATGCACAGCTGACTCTTCAGAGGATGAATCAGGGAAATGGGTCATGATTAATAGTTAGTAATTAACTGAATGTAAGTCAAGCACTTACATAAGTTTCCTGTGCAGAATATATAGAAACATGGACAGAAGCTCCGTCCAGGCTGCAGCGTTTGTCTCTTCACTTCCTGTCTGTCCTCTCAAAGTTCAGTCTTTCTTTAGTGTTTGTAGAAAAACATTTGAATATTTCTCAGAGTACGGCTCATTTAGAGGCCTCGCTCTGGTCCCTGTGCTGTCTCATCTGCAGCAGCGAGACATTTCCAACCAGCCCTGAATGTTTTGTAATGTGACCTCTGACGATTGTGTATTTGTAGGTTTTACTTGACCAGCTGTTGAGTGAAATCTTCAACATCTCATTTCCTGCAGCATGCGTTCATTTTCCACATGAAGTGTGTTTCTGAGAGGCCTTCATGTTCCACCAATCAGAGATGACAGCTGGCTCGGTCCTCACCCGCCGACTCGCACCGCTAATGGAGGCCACAAAGAGTCCACAAAGAAAAGGGAGCAGTGTTTGGTCGCTCTGACTGCACCTCCTCCTGAGAGAGCGAAGGTCCGCACACAAACAAACCATTTGGATTTCATTTAGATTCACCAGCTCAGAAGGAGATCCGACTAAATCCTGAAGAGAGGAAGGAAACACGGAGGGACCAACAGGGTCGAGGTGAAAGGAGGTTTATGAACGAGTCACTGAAGGGATGAATAGGAATATTTTCCTGAGCCGGTCCTTAATTGAAAACACAGGAGCAGAAAGCTACTAAAGAACAGACTCAAAGGTTTTTAAAGCGTCGCACTGGATGACATCATGTGGAGAGGTGAGGCCTCAGGTGGGCCAACAGAAGGTCTGTACGAGCAGGAGGCAGGACTCAGGTCCTGTACTGCAGGCAAAGTACTAATACCACACAGGGCAAATACTCCACTGTGAGTAAAAGTCCTCAACAGTCATCAAACGCACTTAAAGTAAGAAAAGTCAAAGTACCAAAAGCAGAAAAAAGTTCCCTTTGTGCTAATGGGACTCACATTTGGGAAAACAAGTTTTAGAATGACCAGCAGGTCTTAGGGTCAGAGTCAGGATCAGGGTCATGGGGTCGGGGTCGCGGTCAGGGTCATGGTCATGGTCAGGGTCATGGTCAGGATCAGGGCCATGGGGTCGGGGTCGCGGTCAGGGTCATGGTCATGGTCAGGGTCATGGTCATGGTCATGGTCAGGGTCATGGTCAGGGGTTAGATGTTAGAGGTTTGGGTAAAACCTGATCAGGTTCAAGAGCTCAATCACGTCTCAGAGAGAAACAGCCTTGAAGATTTGCTCTTTGCTTTGTGACCTTTAAATCATTACAGCTGTTAACACAAACGTCTCCTCGTATTAACACCGACACCAGGCAGAAAGTCACGAACCACCATGCTGTTAATTACCCAACAGGAGACGAAGACGACGTGAATTCAGATGGCGTTAAAGTCTCTTCTCAACAGGTAGCTGCCGGGACTGACGGTCACTGAAGACCAGGACGCTGCCGCCGTGCGAGCGGATCTCACATTGAAAACTCTCACGTTGGTTGTTTGCTGAGTGGCTGACAGCATGTGAACGAGCGCAGCAGTGACTTCCTGTGTTAATGAGCGGCAGGCGAACGGGGTCCGTCAGCAGACCAGGAGCTGCTATCAGCCCGCCACGAGGCATTTATTTATCAGGGAAGTCTGCAGCCACTGCGTGCTAATTCGACCCCGAGGGTCCGTTTGTAACCTTGATGAAGATGCAGTGTGAAAAGTTGTTTGTGTGAGTCAACAACAGAGGGGGCTGCTGGGAAAACCTCCCATTCCTGAGGGCGTTCAGGGGCTTTGTGTCAACGGTTGTGTTTAGTTGTTTGCACTTAGTTTGATTAGTCGAGTTATTGAAGTTTACTTTCATGGTGACGCAGAATGACAGAGTAACACATCCTTTACTGCAGTAAAAGTACTAATACCACACTGTACAAAAGAAGCAGGAACCATCAAATGTTGCGTAAAATGTTCAGTAGTTTAATTTAGAACAAAACATCAGATTTTATAAACTCTGAAGCTGTGAGATAAAGAAAGTGACATAAAAAGAAAATACTCACAGTTTGCTCTGAAGTACAGCTCTGGAGTAAATGTACTTCATTACATGGCACTGCTGGCTGTAAGTGAAGTTGTTGTTTTTACGTCATCCAGTTGATTGTAAAAAGAAAACGCTGACTCTGCGTCACATCGCGGTGACAGTTTAATGCTTTGAAATCAAAGGTCACTCCTTCCTGGACTCCACGCCGAGGTCGAGCTGCAGGTGATCAGGTGGAACCCATCAGTCTGTCTTATCGGCTGTTTGTTGTCGGAGGCTTGGCGGCAGGACTTCGTGCACCTGTGGCCGCTCAGCCTGCAGCCTGTTATTGGTCTTAAGACCCGTGGGAGACGAGCGGTGGCCCGAGCCGGTCCCACCCAGCCTTCCCACCGGGCTGCGCTGATCCAGATGTCAGCGCATACCAGCACTACAACAAAGAGGCCAGGATTTACCTTCAATCCCCCGACCTGTTGACAGTAGCTGCCAGTGCTACTGTGGGAATGTGCTCTGTTATGGTGAGACCCTTCAGCCCATGAGGCCCCTTCAGACTCAGGTTCTCTGGGTGGGATGAACGCAGGCCGCCAGCTGATGTGGACTCAGTAGAAATTTAGATTTGTTTCATTCTAAGAGCAGAAAGACGTCAGCTAAAGTGATTTATTTAGATGCAGCGGTGATGGACGCCGCGATGGGCTTTCTACTGATACAACTGATACAGTACTGATCAATTAGTTCCTTAACGACACGTCCCACATAGAGACTCTACAGAGCCAAAGTCCTGAAAGATGACACACAATCTGAGCTTTGAACCTGTCATGCTAGCAGCGAGTCTCTGTGGTCCGTCTGTCCATCGCTGTCGTCCAGAGTGAGACGTCTCACCAACTGTTGGTTCAGATGTTCATGTTCACCTTAAGATGAACTGTAATAACTTTATTGATCCTCTGACCATTCATCCAGCGCCACCATCAGGTCAACATGTCAATGTGTCCAACACTTTGGTTCATGATGAACTGCAGACATTTCCCATCAGCCTCTGCTGCACCTTGTGTTTATCATTAATTAGCAAATGTTAGCATGCTAACATGCCGCGAACCGTGAGCTCATTTAGGATCCAGCGATCAGTTTTTGGGTCATGAATATCTCCAGCTGCAGCCTGATTGGTCGGATCGTCCTCTGTGACAGCACTGATGCGATGTTTGAGTGTGTGTGTTGATGCGTGTGTGTGTGTCCCTGTGTGTGCGTATGTTTATGTACAGGGGTGGAGGTGCTATGGGAGGGTTTCTGGGTTGATCTGTCCAATCTGTGATACACTGACTTACTGTCCTGGGAAGGGAACTCCAGGCACCGATCAGCCGGCTTTAGGGCTTAGTTCCTCTAATGTGCTCCAGACTTCAGAGCCGGCCTCCCCCTTCTGAGGCCGAGAGAGGCCTGAAAACGCCCCATCAGCACATCCACCGCCTGGCTGCTGTCCAGCTGCTCCACTGTCTCCACCTCAGGTTATTTTCACAAGAGTCCGATCCTCCAGAGCAGTGTCCTCTGCAGCTGCTGACAGGTGGGTGAGACCCGTCCGTCCATTCGCTCACGCTGGACTCTAATCAAAACACAGAGATATCAGTATCACAGAGGATGAGGCTGATTACTTTAACGACTTCTCGTCTGTGTTGGCTCCAACGCTGAGTTTCAGAGTTCATCCTTGACCACTGGAACAGCACTGAAACCACACCATGTCCAGTCAAGGTCACTCAGAAGCTGTTCTGGAACAGTTCAGCGTATCACATGATCGTCCTCTGAATAAACAAGATCGAAAAACTGAGCCGTGACTCCCTGGAAGCTCGAAGATCCTGAAAAGTTCACAGTGTTGCGAACAGCTGACAGAAGAACAGGAAGCGCACGTCCTTCAGCGTCATGAGGTCTGAGACACGGTGAGGGGAACGTCCAGCGTTGAACCGGCAGTCTCCCCTCACACTGTCTGACACATCATGTCCACTTCTGGACGTCACTCTGTGCTTTTGGAGGAGCTGAAACTTGTGGGGGACAGTGAGGAGACATCCGTCCTCTGCACTGATTCACTGTGAGTTCAGACACAATGAGGACAGTTCAACCTTTTGTTTCTGATCACTTCATGTGATCGATGCTTTCTCTTCAGCTCAGTGTGTAAACCCTTCATGCCTGAAACGATCAGCTGCTGTTAATTAACGTTAATTCAGAGACACAACAAAGTGAAAGTTGTCAGTTTGTGTGTCTGAACTCATCAAAGATCCTCTGAGTGAAGATGCTCCTAATGTGTCAAATGTGTCAAACTTTATGTCTTCATGAAGCTTCAGTGCTTCTTGTTTTCTGTGGTTCACTCCAGAGCTAAATACTTTAAAAAGTACTCGTCCAAAGTACCACAGATGACATGTAAATATTCGTGTTTGTGATGTGACTCCTGACTTTTCCTCCTTCCACATCCACCCAAACTTAACTCACACAAAGAAAACAGACTCATGTTTTGTTCTGTTTCCCTCCACACCTGAACGTCATCGGCCTCGTCAGCCCCGCCCCGCTCACAGCCTTTTCTCCAGCCAATCAGCTGCTTCCCTGTTCATCACCCCACCTCTCCACCTGCGCCTCGTCCTCTCGTCAGTCCGGTTTTCAGTTCAGTCTTTGTCTCCTGCTCTTTGTGAAGACCTGATCACTGCATCAGTTGTTTGACGTCGTTCTTTACAGAAAAACTCAAAGCGTGCTGAAACAGATGAAAGACTGGGCCATGTTTGAAACACCTCGTGAGCAAATTCTTTGAAAATACTCTGAAGTCAGTCAGGTGCAGTTCCAGTCGGCAGTGTATTTAAAGTGCTCTGGTTTGATTCAGAGCTGCAGCAGGTTAAACTCACAAACATAACACCTGGAAATAAAGTTCCTTTGAACATGAAACCACAGCTTCGAGGTAAAAGTACACACTGTTAGTATTACTCACAGCTAATGATACAAACGTTTGCTGAACGTCCTGATGAACAGTGAAACACAGGAAGTCCTCCAGCCCGTCCAGCCGCTGCCTGCCTGCTGCTGAGCTCCAGCACTGATGAATTTAACATTAATTAAGACTCGTGTGGCATCAGGACGGAGGACGGAGGACGTTTGCCCTTTTCAAGCAGCGGCAGCTCGATGCTGACAGACACATTATGATCTGTACGCAGGAGGCCGGCGGGGTGACATTTACAATGACCTGATGATGCTCGTGCGAAGGCGGCGGCCGCTCGTCTCACCGAGCCACCAAAACAACCAGAGGGATGAATCATCAGTCAAAAATAACTCTGACTGACGGGAACTCTCTGCCATCAAGACATAATATCACACATTGTTTTAGTCCGCTGCAACATGACGCACAGCTGCTTTTACCTCGAACGTCCATTAATACTCGTGTGATCAATGCATTTTAATTGATATTTAACAGAGATGGTTTTCATACTATTTGGTACAAAACCCTAAAGACCACCTCACACACCTCCATTAAAGTCCCTTTAACGAATCCATATGTATTTGTTTATCTATTTATTAACCCTGAAATGACATAGAAACTCAAGTACAAATACCTGAAAATCATACTGAAGTGCAGTACTTGTGGAGATGCACCAATGAGCTGCTTCTACCTGAATCACTGGTTTCCGACCTTTTTGTGTCTGAGCCTTTAAAGCGATGTCATTTTTAAGTTTTCGACTTCTTTGGTGGTAAAAACATATCAGACACAAATTATATTATATTATTATTATTAATCGTTGGGACCCACGAGGGGTCCCGACACCCAGGTTGGGAACCGGTGAGGTGCAGCGTCTCGGTGTCCGTCCACAGCTCGCTGCAGCTCTGCAGCTAACAGTGTTAGCGCTCTGACGCTGTCATCATCCGTCACACCGAGTCGCGCTCCTCCAGTGATCCACCCGCAGTCACTTCCCTGTCAGGAGTCCACGCTGTAAAACTGGGTTGTGTTTGCCCTGAGTAAATTATACATGTGCAGTATTCATGCTGTGGTTAACCAGCAATGTAAAATCATTTTCTACCCAAAACCACGGTGTGTCTGTGCCTCCACAGTCCATCTCCCAGACTCTGCCCTCACACTGTAAAAATGCAGGCCATCGCTTTCTGAGCGCCGCAGCTCTTTTTCGGGTATTTGATGCTCAGGAATGCCTGTCAGCTTCTCAGATTTGCATAAGTGAGCAGCCAGCTGACTGGCAGAGGCCAGCGGCCTCTCAACATCAGGTTTGGCTGAACAGCTTGTGGCTTCAATACAGATATTCAATTAGAAACTAGAGGTACTGTAGGATTTGAGGTCTGAGGAGTCACCGCTTCACGATGCTCACATTAAAACCGGTTTACAGTCACCACAGTGTCACAGAATCCATTTTTTATGTGAAATCAATTTTCCTTTTGCTCAAAGTTGCTCTACACATCGTCCAAACAATAAATTCTGACACGAAAAGAAAAAAGAAAAAAAATGCTGTGCATAAATTTTGCAGAGGAATAATCCAAGTCCAAGACGAAATCGTACACTTTCATCTATTATTTTGTTTTCTTTTCATAAAACTGCTCAGTAATGAGTTCCCAAAGCTCTAATTTGCTTGTTGGGCTCCTTAACAAAGAAAAACTTTTTTATGATCATTAACTTTGAGAAACTTCGATTCTTACTCTGCTGGCTTTCACTAAACTCGTTAGTCCTGCTTCTAAAGACCTGTTAGCTAACTCTGCCGGGACGGACCGTCGCTCTGATGGACCTTTGTTCCGAAACCCAGATAGTCCCCCAGTCCTCCTCTGATTGGCTAGTGTCCATCATTTGGTTTGGGTCAGAGTTGGGTGGTTGGTCACATGTCAGGGTCAGAGCCAGTCAGAGGCAGTGCAGGGGCAGGTGAATACAGAACGATGGCAGGGTGCTGATTTAAGTGGCTGCTAGCTGAAAGTCCTTCATGCTTTAAGTGTCCGGCTGGAGCCTTCAGAGGGTCTGAATCCTCCACAGTCGACCCAGTAAAGTGCTAAAGTCCTGATGACCCCATGAATGAACAGTGCAATGTTCAAACACATTGTTGTGACGTCCTGTAGAGCTCTCGAGCTTTGTAACTCCAGTGAACAGAGACTCTGACAAATTGCTTTTTAAAGTTTATCTCATTTTCCAACACTGTGGTTTCCAACATGTTTGGGAAATGAGCAGTGACGTCAGAGTTTTGTGCCTGTCTGCTCTTTAAAAGAAGCCAATCTGGACATCGTGTTGAGGGTCTGAGGCCCAAAGGAAACCCAGAGGGCAGCTGATCTGGCCCTGGACCACAGGCTAAGATGTCCTTAACCTATCAGAGTGATGAACACTTGGACCGCTCACCTAAGAGCTGCTCTGTTTATTGGTTTTGGAGAACCACCCCGGCGTCCCTTGAAGCGGTTCCAGGTGCTTCGATCGGGTCTGATGGCGAACCGGAGCTGAGCCGAGAGACTGAGAGGAGCTTTAGGAGAAACTGATGACGCAGCTGAGACTCCGCTAACGCTTTAAGAAGGAAGGATTTTAAAACGAGGAGAGATTTTCATGCTGAAACACGTCCGGCTCTCTGCCCTGAACCCACAGGTTCCCAGCATGCATTAGTCACAGGTGTGGTCCAGAGTCACAGATCTGGTGACTTTACATTCAACAAACCAACAAAGACTCGACTGTGACTTCAACTCCGGTGACTCGTGACTTTGGCCTTTTGACTTGAAAGGTCTCGATCTCCTCAAGTCCAGAGATTAAAACCAGTTCTTCATTAGACAAACCGAATGAATCGACCAGCACTGAACTGCTGGGCCAGAGGCAAAGCTGCTGCTCCTTATTCCATCGAAGCATTTTCATTATGATTTGATTGAGTTCCTTTTACTGGGTAATATTCATATTCTATGTACAAATACTCAGAGGAGATATATATATATATATATATATATATATACAAGAATATGAGATACAAGAAAATATATGAATGTGTGAATTAACAACACAAAAAAGGCCTTAAGTTTGTCATTTAAAGAACCAAAAGCCAACTTTAATGAGCACAGTGCCTCGAGCTGTCAGGGGAGGTGAACGCTCTCAGCTAATAAGCATCTCTGCCGTTGACCCAGCGTGACGTAAGCGTGTCTTAAACGTGACGTAAACACGATGTAAACATGATGTAAAGGCAAAGTAAACCTGATGTAAACCTCACGTAAGCGTGACTTAAATGTGACTTAAGCGTGACGTGGCCGAGCAGGTGTTTGAATGACGTTACAGCTGCAGGACGCTCGGCGTTAAATGTTTCTGATGGAGGTCACGTATGAACGACAGTCGTCCTTCAAGCTGCTGAATGTAAATCACATTCAGATCCGAGCGGTGACGCTGCTCGGTGAAATGTTATCAGAACCAACAGGACGCCGGCCAAAACTACAAAACCAGATCCAGGTTGTAAAAGGCAGAAGTTTCCTTGAGTTCGGTGCTGGAAGGTTTGGACCTGAACACAAACAGCATTCTTCCTCTCCGCTGTAAACTCCCTCCAGGAGGAGTTCTGGGGGGTTTCCCATTTTATGCATTCAAATGATTAATTGTGAGCAGCACAAAAGAGCGAAGTCCTCCAAGCCGGCGGTTTGAGCTCCTGCATCAATACCTCTTTGATTCAGACAGTGGCTCTTTATGGGAGAGCAACTAACAGAACTCACATCAGCAGATACTGTTCCTCAATAAAGGAAATGTTTGCCTTGGCCTCGCTGGGAAAGGCTGACTCCCTCTTCCTCCTCTGACAACCTCCCAGGGAATGTCCAAGTTTACATGACACAAGAAGAGATCTCGCTCCAATCCTGCCCGAAAAAAGAGCCGGTGTGTTCAAAAGAAGCCGGAGAGCCGCTTCATAAACCGGATACAGAGAAATGTTCCTCTGTGGAAGGAAAAGGAGGCTTCAAAGAGCGATTTATACGGGGAGTATTATAAACGGTGGAGAAAGTGACCACACGCAGCAGAGCGCTGACCCCAGAACTGCTGAACAAACAGTCAGTGCAGCGAGAAAGCAAAGAATTACTTAATTCTCCACTTAAAACATAAACCGTGAAATGGATTATTACACACAAAGAAGAGCTAAATTACACAGGTATCAGGTCACAGCGGCTCCGGCGTTCCCGGCTGATTACTTAGAGCTGCAGCCAGCTGACAACTCACACTGCGCTCCATGTGTTTACTCTGTATACGGTTCTCTGTAATGGTTCCCATGCAGTTTGGACTCAAAGACGCGCTTGTGGAGGAATCAGAAAGCCGGTTCCTCAAATTCCCAAAAAGTGTTGTTCAACATCACTTGTGGCCTTATCTGAGATCTGGAGGTTGAACTCTGCAGCGGCTGAAGGTAATTTAGCAGAAAGGAAAAATATTGGCTGAAGGTATTCTACCATAATCCAATTTCATGTTCGTGGCGCTGCGGCCAAGAAGAGTTTTCCTCCACAGCTTCACCTTTCCATACGTTTCCCCGAAGCAGCTCCATCGTTTTGATGCTTGATGTTAAGAAATGAAATAAAATGAAATATATCCACCACGCTGCGTTAATGACACAAACGAGCTTGTTGGGACAGATTTAAAGGTTGTGAATCTATTTTTATTGTTTGCTTTGTTTTTTAAACTTAATTAAAACCAGAAAGACTTCCTGTCTTCATTCAGTCCTCAAAACCAAAACAGCGTGTTCATGAAATCAGTTTCACACGAGCTGCTTTAAAGCTTTTTGTCACGATTCCTGCAGAAAACTTCTGCTGTGTTCCTGGAAAATTAACAGCAGAAAAGACATAAAAAAACAGTTTCAGGATCGTGATTGGTGTTAAAGTCAGTGCGTCACTGTTAAAGTAGCTCCAGTACGTTACCGAAGTTAAAATAAGCGCTGACTTTCAGTCTCACTCATGGACAGTCGTCTTCTGGGTCAAAGTCCTGGTTTGTTTGACCATCCATCCACCTCCACCCTCCTCCATGTGTGGACTCTCCTGCTCTTTATACGACATCACGTCTGTCTGTGGTGGCTTAACGGCACCGGCTGTGAATAAACTAAACTATAATATTCACACCTGGAGCAGATGGAATTGTACTGAAATTGTATTTTGTAGACGCTTTCTGAATTCTGTTGGATCAAAAAGATCAAACTCTGACACAAAGTTGTCTCATGGTGTTTGTCTGGGACGTCTCCCGCTGACCAGCGTCGGCTCTCAGCTCGGCCCCTGAGGGCTTCACGTCCTTCGGTCCATGTTTCCAAACGTTAAGACGCGTGAAGAAAGCAGCACCTCATCATCAGCTGCACTTTGTCTTCGTTTCACCCTCTTCACGTCCACTGACGCCCTCTGCTGTTTGCTGGGACATTAAAGAGGACTTTCATATCAGAAAATAGGCCAACTGTAACGTGAGTCCTCCTGAGGAGGCCTGGACACCACAGGGGGCGTCTTAAGTCTCACACGGACCCTCCAAACCGCCCTCGGTGACCTTTTCCCCTTCGGCTTGCGTGGATCTCACCTGGCGTCTGTCCCTGAGCTCCTCGTCCTGACGTCCCACTGATCCCAGTCAGCTGAGTGTTTGAAAGGCTGCGGAGGAAACACGAAATACAAACACTGAAACTGAATCTGAGAGCGTTTGGCTCGCCGTCACCTCCACATATGACCTACTTTTACATTTCCCTGGCAGCAGCTTATCTGCTGGTGAGGCGTAAAGAGGCGTCGACGGCCGGCCGAACAAAAGACACACCTGCAGACGTGGCTGCCGTCCAGGGATTGGACGGCTGGGTGTGACCTCCACCAAAGAAACACAAACTTTGAAGCGAGCCGAGCCGCGAGAGAAGACGACAGCCGGAGCAGAAAGAACTGATCTCAGACCTTTTTCACAGAAACAGAAAGAGTGTTCATATGATCCACCAAGCTGACCGCGTCCGTCCCACATCAGCTGCTGTGTCTTATTTTAGAATTATATGAAAAAAAATGGTCAACACAGAGGAAACTTCCAGAATCGTTGTCTCCGTCAGTCAGTTTGACTCAAAAACATGAGAAATAGGATCCATAATCAAACAATATTTGACCGGAGTTCCTCCTGTTAGTCCGGGATGTTGAGGCCTTCCAGGACATGTGGACACTGACACCGACTGGACACTCATGACGTCCCTTTGATTGACTGAAGACGAAACGTCAAACTGAATAATTCAACAACATGGTGTGTTTGTGTCTTTCTTCAGACCCTCATGTGGAGTCATTCAAGCAGTTTGTCCCTGGTTGTTTTGGATTTCCCTCCTGTGGACGTAACGTCATTGACAGTTAAGACACACGTCCGTCCAGCGTGTCATCAGTCACTCACAGTCCAGTCGTACAGTGAATGTCATTCTTATCATATGAACGTTTTCACAGCAGCAGGTTTTACTGCTTCATGTATGTGAGCTCAGTTTTCCTGACGAGACGAGGCCAGAAGTGTTCGTGGAGATAAAACCAGATACTTCAAAGCAAAACATGATCAGTGAAGTGTTTTTGAGGCTGAACCTCGCAGAGCGAAACCACGTGAAGTCTGAACGTCTCTGAGGTTTGCAGAAATGTTATTCTGTCAATCAACCTCATGTTCATTAATCCAGAGGCTTACGTCACCTCCCATGTTTGCAGATTGACGGTACACACACACACACACACACACACACACACACACACACACACACACACACACACACACACACACACACACACACACACGCCGCTGGATGCTGGATGAGCGCTGAACGCCTGCTCTGATGACTCGGGATGTGATTCAGAGATTGTGAGTGCGTCTTGGCCGTCTGAGCCGCTCTGTGAGGCTGCATGCATCAATGTGTTTACTGTTCTCCCATGTCGCTCTGGAGCGGCGAGGCCACCAGCGACCCGCCAGTTTACTGACATCACCGGCTAAATAATACCACTTATGAGAATACAAGCCCCGCCCTGAAGCTGGAGCCGGCTTCCCTGAGCTTAATTTAGCTCTGAATCACTGCAGCCATTATGAAAAGCTCTCAAAAGTGTATTCATGGCTCGCTGGCCTCCAGCATCTTACCTCCTTTTTCCACAGGACTCCTCGCTGCACTCACCCTGCTGAGTCCACACGTCGTTACCAGGACGGAGGCGCCGCAGAGGCCTCGCAGCGCTCCGCATCGTGTGCAGCAGCTTGACTTCACGTCAAGTGCTCGAACTTTACTTTTCACGCTCCGCCGGCCGAAGACACTCAAAGACCCTCCAGGTGAGACGAAGGACAGAGAGAGGAAAATGTGTCTCCAAGTGGAGAGAAACCGTGCAGATCAAAAGGTCCACTTCATCGTCTCGTCTTCATCAGCTGGAGTTTAAATGTGCATTTTCCACAAATAAAAGCCTGTTTATGGGGTCCATTCTGTACACACACACACACACACACACACACACACACACACACAGAGTTCAGTTGTTGGCGTCCATGTTTGTAGTTTCAGTGAGGTGTGAACTTTTGTGCACAAATTAAAAAATAAATGGTTTTGATTGAGTTATTTTGCATTTTTCCTGTTAAATAAAGTTTTATCTTTTATTCACCTTGAACATTTATTTATTTATTTATTTATTTAAATCATGTGAGCAGACTTTTGATTGGGCTGTTAGTCATTTGTGCTTTATTAGTTCATGGATCGGCTCAGGTTGAGTCTTCCTCTGAAGCTCTGAACAAACTGTCGATTTGTTCTGTTCTCTGTTCAGGTTTTGTTCACTTTAGGTCCCTGAAGTGTCAGAACGAAGCACGTAGAAACCTGAACGCAGCATCGTGACGTCACCAACGTGTTTCTGAGGATGTTTGAAGTTTCAGCTTCCACTGAGCAACTTGTTAAAGATGGACTCTTCTCATTGCAGTTAGTTATAGAGATGAACGGCGTCTGACCGAGGGAGCCGGCGTTGATTCAGCCGATCACACACAGTGGCGGTGACTCAGTCTGACTTTGAACATGACGTCGCCCTCGGAGACGGACCACACAGGCTGAGAGACGTTTAAAGAGAGCACAGAAGAAGAATGTCGGACATCTTTCATCCACTGATGGAAAAGCAGAGCAGTCAGAGGAAGAGGATGAACGAGTATGAAGGAGCCTCCCAGAGGATGAGTGTGTGTGTGTGTGTGTGTGTGTGTGTGTGTGTGTGTGTGTGTGTGTGTGTGTGAGTCAGTCAGGATGTCGCTCAGACTCACCAGGTCAGTCCTTCGGGGTCTTGGCTCGGCGTCGTGTGATTAAATGGCCTCTCTGAGCTGCTGTGACTGATGTGCTGCGTTCGAGTGCAGATCCCCTGAACGCCTCCTCACCCTGACTGACGCTGAGAGAAAAGGCGCTCTGTGCTTTCAGACGGTCCTTTAAAGCCTCATCTTTGAAGCAGATGTGACCCTCAGACTGTTCACCTGAACGTCTCGGGGGAACATTCAGGTGGATGGAAAAGAACATTCTTGGAAATCACAAACTGAAAAGGTGCGAGAGCAGGAGGCACTGCTGAGGCATTGTGGGTAATCCGGGTTTATTTAGACTGGGTTTGTAGGCCATTACAGGCCAGCAGAGCCTGCTGGAGGGTTTCATCCAGGACCATCAGACGGCAGAGCTGGGATTCATCAATCTGTTTCGATCAGTCTCAGATCGATTTGATTGATCTGCATCAGAGAATATTTCAAGTTCCAACAGTAAAAGTACTCATTTAGCAGAAGAGCTGATCAGAATGATGTGTGTTAGACACTGGATTATGATTATTGATCCATTAATGTGCTCATCACTGGTTCATTTATATGTGGCTTTATTTACTGATGTGTTTCCTGTGAATTTCCCTCTGGGGATCAATAAAGTCTGACTGGTATAATCATAGAACTACTAATTTGTTGATTATGCTTTGTATTATTTCTAGTTATCAGATAAAAGTCACAGAGTAAAAAGTAGAGTACAAGTACAGAGTAAATGTACTTGTATCCGGTTTATAAACGGTGAAATGGATTATTACTCACAAAGATTCAGGATTCAGGATTCCTTTATTGATCCCCGAGGGGAAATTGTTTTTGTAGCAGTGCTCCATACAGATAGAATTATAGAGTTAGAATGAAACTAGAAAAGAAAGAAAAGAGGAAGAAATATATATATATATAAGCCATATAGAAACCAAAATATTTATACTAAGAATATATATATAAAACAAAATATACAACACAATAAAATCAGAGTCAGAGTCACACTCCATCCCCACGACGTCACTGGCCTTGGATCAGTTTAAGAGCTGAATCACACAGGTGTCAGGTGAGCGCTGAGGCAGGACCAGAGATGACGTCTCTGATTGGGACTTTTTTAATGTTTGGAGACTTTAAAAACATGATGTTCCTCTTTCGTTCCTCTAAGTGATTGTTATGAGTGAGGGAGGAGCTGAACAGAGCAAAGGACGCTGAGAGTTAAATGTTTGGAGGTGTATGATGAACATCACAGAGAGCTTTCTACCAAACTGCATGTTTGTGTTGAGATCCATCACAGCTTCAAGGAGAGTTTAATGATTCCTCTCACTTTAAATGCGCATCGCTCACTTAATGCATGAACTACAAAAAATCAAAGCGGGATTTGATCCTGGAAATATTTGGAATAAGTGAAAACGTGGAGGGAAAGCTGATGTGAGATGTGGCAGCTGCAGCCTGTGCGTCGTCTTTGAAGTCGTGGAAATAATACTCGGCGGTGCATTTACATCTTCCACGGCCCGTCGATTGTTTGTCTTTTCATCGCATTAATCCAGAGCCTTTCTTCATCTCTGATCCTTACAACAACACCGGCTCTGAGAACTAATAAATGGAAGGGTTTGATTTCCGTCGGCGCTGCCAAACACCACAGGCTCACCTTCACGGTGCGGGGGTCAGCACGGAGCGCTCGGGCCCCTGAAGGCTGAGGGGCTGGGCAGGGGGCCGGGGGAATGTTTTCCCACTGGGCGTTCCCTTATTGATCTTATATATCGGCGCTGGGCGGAGAACCAGGACAGATAAGCACAGGGCGAGTGTTATAACACGGATCACGTCAAAGCAGCTCGTCTGTCTTTCATTTCTAAACCTCGAGCCGGGATCGACTGACGGTGGGAAAATTGAGTTTTAACCCTCTGAAGTCCCAACAGCAGCTTCTTCTCAGAGTATTCATGAATGCTCATCGCTCATCATAGCAGAAATAGAAGGGCTCGGACCTTGAAACGTGCTAACGGACCTTGAAACGTGCAAACGGCCACATGCTCAACATCAGACAACACACTTTGTGAATTAAGTCAAATCAACAATCGTCTTCTGTTTGAAGGTTCTGTTAGACTCACTGCTTATGTTCAAAATGATCTTAGCATTCGGGCACCGCCTCTGTTGCTGCCCAGTTAGCTTAGCTCTGAACCTAGCATAGCCTGCTAGCTTAGCCTCTAATCACACACAGCTAACGCATCCTTGCTAATGTTGGTTTGTGTTAACTGTATTAACTCTGTCCCAGCAGTTTATCCTGCTGAGCTTCGTTATCACGGTAGCTTCAGGCCTGTTAGCGGTAGCATTAGCGTAGCCTCATTGGCTGAAGATGCAGAGTTTAAAGCTCTGGTTGTGGAGACACCTCTCCTGACTACACACTGGTGTCTGTTACCCAGAACATCAGATTAGCATCACTGTCTGCCGTCGCTAACGGAGGCTAATCTGAGGGAGAATCAGGAAACCAGTACCTGAACGTCCACGCTGTCATTTTGTCATCGCGTTCGTCGATTCTGTACAGATATCATCTATATCCTGTCTCTTTTGAGCTTTCTTCAGTTGTTGTCTGTCATTAAAGGGTTTTTGGGGGATTTTTCTGTATCTGAGCGAGGGTCTGAGGACAGTGGGTGTTACTGGCTGTACCGATTGTGAAGCCCCTAGAGGCAAATTTGTGATTCATGATATTGGCTGAATAAATAACACTGACTTGATTAGTGGTAAACATCTGAGAGCAGTCAAGCTGTCACTCCATTTTTCATCCACCCATCAAAATTACAGCTTCACACGGTCAGTCTCTCTGAAATGATTAAGTTTCCAAAGCCTTCCCTAACGTCGATGTCAGCAGCGACCATGAGAACGGCAAGAGGCTCGATGGACGGCCGGTCCGTCAAGCGTTTCCTCATGACTGAGCCGAGGGTCTCTGAGATGTTCATCTGTATTCATGAAGCGGTATTTCAGTCTGAGGCCAAACGAGTGATTTGCTTTAAAGCTGAGACAATACGCCTCCGTCCGTCTTCTCAGAAACGTTCCCACACGTCACGTCGGTTAAACATCGACGAGGTTTCATGAACAGCTGCAGAGAAGTCAGAAAAACAAACGCTCATTACCGAACGGTTTTGCTATCTTTCTCGAGGAGCTTTGTCCTCAGACAGGTGGAGTGTTATCTTACTCCATCTTCTTGAATTCCTTCCTGCGGGCCTGTTTGTCTTTCGTTGAAGCTGCTTTGTTTTTTCCAGAGGAACATCAACAATGGCTCGCACTCTGCCATCACGACTGTTGCATAACGCCAATGTGTGAAAGAGTCGTGAGAACAGACGCTGCAGCACCACCGAAGGAACAAAAACATATAAATCAAATCATTTATTTCACTGTTTATCATCCCGGCCTGACAACTCATCAACAGCATGGCTGTCATTGGTTCTCATGTTGTCCAGATGACAAAAACATGTCAGTCTAAAGCCTCTGGCTGGCCGAGGCAAATGACTCTCAGTTACAGACGAAGGTGGAAAAAATACAACACGAATGTTTAAAGAAGCGTGAAGACGGATTCACCGGCAGAAGAGATGTTGACCAGCAGACGGTCAGTGGAGGAAGCTAACGTAGCTTAGCTGTGTGACACCGTCCAGTTTGACTGAAGCTCCGCTGTCACAGTCGAAACAGTTCACAACAGTCCGGATCAGGAGAAGTCAACTAACAAGCATGCTAACAGTTACCAAGGAAGCAGATAGCTATTTAGGGAAATGACCCTGAGAACAAAACAATTAAATGCTTTATTTTGGTTGTAATGCTCTTCATCAATCACTGACTAATGCACCACCCAGTGAGCACGCTCAGTGACACAAATCAAACACACCCAGGATATGTGTGACCAACTGGTGTGTGCGTTTGGCTAAATGCTAAACGCTAAAGTGTTGGATCCTTCAGCTGTGATTTCTACGTAGCTTCCTGCTTCAGTGAGGACTGGTTATACTGGGACAGAGAGTCTGAGAGGACTGGTACTCATTCCTTTTTCCATGCTGTCATGTGATTGGACGAGACAAGAGTGTTTTTGTGTCACCTCTTCAGTCTAAATGCTCGAAGCTGCAGATCTTCCCGCCTTAACGTCAACACGCCGCTCAGACATGAGAAGAATGAAAAACACCTCCACCTTTCCACCACCTCACCTCTGTGGACTCCTCTGTTTGTTTCGGTGGATGTGTGAAGTTCTTCAGTTTATGTGACTCACCGCTTTAAACACGAGGGAACGGAAAAGTTTCACAGCTGAAAAATGAGGCCAGAGTTGATGTTTGATTTGTCTTCTCTCAGACTTCTCAAACTCAAGCGGAGGAGGAACAGAACATTACTATGATACGACTCTGACGTCTGATTTGTTGTATTGAAGATCTCCATTTACGCAGATGATAGAACTGTATTCTGTCATATTGACACAACACTAGGGGGCGCCATCATGAAACCAAAATGTACAGAAAATACACCTTTCTCTGGTTACTGAACACAGGACAAGTGATTTCATCATTCCCTCCTTCCTTACTTCCTTCCTTCCTTGCTTCCTTCTTCCTTTCTCCCTTTTTTCCGGAATCTGAATCATTTCCCAGTGAATTCCTCCATCTGTCATCACTGTGAGTACTTCAGTGCATTGTCCTTCTAATTCTTTAATTAAAGAAAGCAGTACTCCTACTCGTTGTGGAGTATTTTCCTCGCAGTGTTTCAGCAGCTCCTCCTCCGCAGTGAATCTCCTTCCACATCTGTTAAAAACTGATAAACAAAAGCTCCAAACGTCTCCTGTCTGAAGAATTTTCCGGTTGTTCCGGGCGTCCTGAGCTGCTTTCCATGAATCCATTTATTTGGAAAAGACACATCAGGAAGTGAGAGTCCAAACAAAGGCCAGTGATTGTAAATCTGAATGTGGATCCATCCTGCAGGTCTGTGGGCTACCTGCCCCATCCGTCCAGACGGAGGCACGGGTGGAGGTTTGTGTCAGGCGGAGGTCTATTTAAGGTCAAAAACAGACTCTTCAAAGCTCACAGACTCACAGGACGACCAGCCAGTGTTTATTGTACCACCCAGGAGACACACACACACACACACACGCACACACACACACACACACACACACACACACACACACACACACACACACACACACACACACACTGCAGCCCAATGGTGGAAGAAGTACTTTTACTGAAGTAAAAGTATGAATACCAGCGTGTAGAAGTACAAGAGGAGAGGAGTATCACTGATATTGAAATATGCAGCTTTTGTTTGTTGATAATATTTAGTACTGAATCTATAAAGTAACTAGTAAACAAATTAAATAATAACAGCAATAAATAAATATTCATTAAATAAATGTAGTGAAGTAAAAAGTGCAGTATTTCCCTCTGACATGTAGTAGAGTAGAAGTATAATTTGGCATAAAAAGACCAAAGTAAAGTTCAAGTAAAGTTACTCAGTGGACCCTGAGCTCAGATCTTTTTGTCAGATTTGTTGGAGGACATTCAGTAAAAGGTTTGGACAGACACTCGACGTCCCCAGAAGACGACTTCTCTGATCTTTATGGACGCTTTGATTGATTTAACAAACATTTTCCTGCCATGTGTCGAAACGTGTTCCGTTACTCAAGTACTGTACTTCTGTACTTCTGCTCCCCCTCCGTTACTTTAAGTACTTTTACTTCTGTAGTGCAGTTCTTCTGCAGTGTGGTGTCAGTACTTTTACTTCGGTGTGGGGTCTCCGTCCTCGTTCCGCCTCGGGCTGCGTTGAGGCGATGCAGGAGCTCTGATGACGTAATGACCTTTTCATCGCTGACGTCGCTGCAGACGGAAACACAGCTGAGCGGCGTCTCATTTGCTTTTGGCGACCGTTGGTCTTCTGCTGAGTGACACCGTGAGACGCCCGAACGCAACACAAAACCACAGTGACGAACTCAGAAATGACACGATGACAGCAGTCTGATATCTGAGCTTTATCCAAAAAGCTGGTTGTGTTTGTTGCAGGTGAAGCAGATCTTTACGTTCCACAGGCCGTTTGTGTTTATCCAGCGATGTTATGGAGTCTGTGTTTCTCTTTATTTACATTGTGACGAGTCGAGGATGGAAAAGTTTCACCTGCTGCTGAGCCAGAGCTCGGCCTGTTTCTGCTGATTCGGCTGCTTTTACACTGATTTCTGATTAAAATCACTTTGTGACATCAATCATTAAATTCAGGTCAGCCTGGAAACTCACCAGCCTTAACGTCTGCTTCGGCATCTGTCTCCTCTCTCTTTGCATTCTGGGAAATCCCTGCATATTTGAACCTTTTTGTCCCTCATCACACTCCGTCTGCGTTCCCGTAATCTCCCTCGCCTCGTTAAACACTTCAAACATCTCGCCGACACACATTCCTTCACACTGTGTCTATTTTTAGGCTTTTCACCTGGTGAGACGTCCAGTTAAAGGGTCACCCCCCCGCTGTCCAGATGTGTCTCCCATCCAGAGGACAAACAGACGACCGCAGCCGCTCGTGTTTTCTGTTGAAGGAAACTGTCTTCAGCTCACAGGCAGTTTGTTTAAGCAGAGCCATGAAAACACACATCAGACGGTCAGAAGACGGTTTGTAGAGTCTTTACCTGTCTGTCCACCTGGAGGTCACCTGTGTGTCTGATCATGTGTGTAAAGGTCACGTGACAGATCCAAAGTCATCCATTGGCTACTTTTCAGTAGCTTTACAAACAAAGTTAACATTAACTTTTCCACTTCAGCGTGTCTCAGAGGCAGGCCTGAGAAGTCTGACCATTTCCTCAAGTGATCATCACCATCATCACCATCATCATCATCATCATCATCATCATCATCACAGCTCAGACATTAACATGGTATACAATCTGATGATGATGATGATGATGATGATGATGTGGTTTCAGGTCTCTGGATGAAGTTTGGTTTGTGTGTTTGCTCAGAAACAGACTCAACACGTCATCTGACCTAATCTAATCTAATCTAATCTAATCTAATCTGACCTAATCTAATCAAATCTAATCTGACCTAATCTAATCTGACTAATCTAATCAAATCTAATCTGACCTAATCTAATCTAATCTAATCTAATCTGACCTAATCTGAGTTGACCTAATCTAATCTAATCTGATCTAATCTAATGTAATCTGACCTAATCTAATCTAATCTAATCTGACCTAATCTAATCTAATCTAATCTGACCTGATCTGATTTGACCTAATCTAATCTAATCTAATCTAATCTAATCTGACCTCATCTAATCTAATGTAATCTAATCTAATCAAATCTAATCTGACCTAATCTGATCTGATCTAATCTAATCTAATATAATATGACCTAATCTGAGTTGACCTAATCTAATCTAATCTAATCTAATCTGACCTAATCTAATCTAATCTAATCTAATCTGACCTAATCTGATCTGATCTGACCTAATCTAATCTAATCTAATCTGATTTGATCTAATCTAATCTAATCTAATCTAATCTGACCTAATCTGATCTGACCTAATCTAATCTAATCTAATCTAATCTAATCTAATCTAATCTGACCTCATGTAATCTAATCTAATCTAATCTAATCTAATCTAATCTAATCTAATCTGACCTAATCTGACCTAATCTCTGCGTCTAAAGCCTGAAGGAGGCTGAAAATGGTTGCAGTGTTTGGATCACAGCATCATTTCCTCTGCGGGGACAGAATCTCTTCACCGTCATTGTCTCAGGTTGACTTTGTCTCTCGTCTCCGTCCAGCTGGACGAGCGCAGGCTGCTTCCTGGTGGAAACAGTTCCTTGGTGGAGGAAGAGGAAGCGTGGCAGCAGCAGCTCTGCTCGTATTGTTCGCTGTGCCTCGTCGTCTCATTTGAGCTCAGTCCTCTTTTAAAACCACAGTCTAAACACACTTAGCCGGCGGCCGGCCACAAAAGGCCGCTGTTCACCTCGGCCTGACCGCCGCGAACCCGCCATGTTTAGAAAATAACCCTGCGGTCCAAAACTCACAGCCGCTGCACCGCGGAAATAAATCTCAGTTTCCCTCAGACGCGTCCTCCGTTCGGCCGCTCTGCAACCAATCAAATCAAAGACGATCGGCAGAAAATCATTGACGGGCCGAGATGTGACGCGGATTGTTGGGGCCGAGGTCTCACTCTGATCATTATTCCTGCGCTCAGCTCACCCGCGTCACCGTTAATGGAGCTGTCAGAGGAGGCCGAGGTGTGGCCGCCAGCCTTTCCAAATAATTAGCCTTCACAACAGAGAGGGTATTGTGTCGCACTCTGGCCTCAGAATACACACTGAAGTACACGCTGAAGTACTCTAAGCACGGTGCACAGTGCATGCGTCTGATGACCACAGTAGTATTTATACTGCAGTACACGAGAAACCTGTAACTTCAAACTGATTCTCTCATGAACAGAAGCGGCAGAGAGTTCCACTTCCTGCTGCACGTTTCTGCCTCTGATAGGAAAACCTGAACCAAAATACAGAAATAACGAGCAGTGAGAAGGAGCGACGGCAGAAAATACTCGAGCTAAGTACAAGTAATTCAAATTTGTACTTGAGTAAATGTACAGAGTTACATTCCACCACTGTCCAAACATAAAGAGAAAATATGCTGATAAATATAGAAACTACGACACTCTTTAATGTGAGTAGCTTCCTGATTGGACTGTCAGCTGCTTCCTGTTGTCCCCTCCTGACGCTGTGATTGGTCAGTTGGACTAATGAACTTGCTGCCACCACCTGTGTGACATTCACTGACCCTTTACCTGCTGTTTTCCCTGGTGCTGAACTCATGAGATCCTTCCTGAAGCGACTGAAGAAATAATGAAATGAACATGATGTCTGAATGTGACGCAGCAGCTGTTCTCAGGTCAGCGCTGTGATATGAGAGCAGACAGTCTGACCTCGTCCGTCCTCCACCCAGACCAGTTTCCAGCAGGAAACACCTGTGCCCGGTCCATCAGTCTCAGAGACAAAGACCAGACCTGAACTCTGAGTCACCGGCAGGATTTTATTTAGACGAGTCGCTGAGCTGCAGACTTCTTGTCTTTTAAACAAACTGGGTTAGAAGAAAAGACAGAGAGAAAGTCAGAGAATCACACCTGCACATCTGCTCACCTGCAAGACGGGCAGTGTGACATGAAAATAGAATCCGGGTGAATAAAAACACAAGAAAGAGCGGCAACTGAAATATGAAATAAACACTGAATATTTAATGATAAACTGTCGACTGACAGGATTCACGAGTCCACGATGTCCAAACGGTATTTCATGACTTAACTTAAAGAATCAGACTGGAGCCTGAAAAACAAGTTAAAGTCACGTCACAGCCAGTGAACCTTTCAAAATAAAAGCTGTGAGAAACATTTCAGGTGACGTCACAGTTTGGTTTTGACAGTTTGACTTAAATCATTTCACACGGAGATCG
This sequence comes from Chaetodon trifasciatus, assembly GCA_037975065.1. Classification (NCBI taxonomy): domain Eukaryota; kingdom Metazoa; phylum Chordata; class Actinopteri; order Chaetodontiformes; family Chaetodontidae; genus Chaetodon; species Chaetodon trifasciatus. Next base: position 39 of record JBBMOE010000105.1, on the reverse strand, counting down.
AACCTGTGAGACTGGGCAGTTCATGTGTGTGTGTGTGTG